>CM047810.1:63762978-64362978 GCA_026214975.1 Gentiana macrophylla
GTGCTCTTCACATCTTCGTTCTTTCCATTGCGGTTCTTCAACTTGGATTTTGAGATCCAAGAGGTATGTTCTACAACCCCCTTGTAGATGTAGATCTAGTTATTTTATTACGTGTAATTTGTAGATCTAGATCCTTAAATCGCTTCCGTTGCGGATGATATTACTAACAGATAAGTCATCACCCAAGATAGTGATAGCCGGGCCGAGACCATCTGAACCAGTTCGTCTCGACACCCCATCTTTTCATCTCACAACGAGCTTCACCAACCAAAGGGAGCAACCCTAAGTGAAAACCCAATATGGCGACAACCGCTCTTCCCCAGACTAACCAGAGGATTGTCCAACAGGGAAGTGGAAACAAAGAATTTAAATTCTTTTACACCAACACAAATGAAAACAAAGCCAGGAATATAAGGAATGATGAGATCGAGAAGAGAAATAAGCTTACTTGATGATTAGCAGGAAGCAGGAAGCAATAGTAAATCTTCGAAACCCTACCGGAAATCGCCTCGTCGGAGAACTTCCACTCAGGATCAGCCGATAGAATTGCTAAAATGAGAAATCGAAAAGTATTTGGGGTTGGACAACTCTCCCTTTATATAAGAAGAGAAAAGTAGATCCAACGGCCAATCGCCTAAAGATCCAAGGGACAAGATTACGGGCGGGACTTTCAAATTTTGAAATTTGGGATTGCAATCATTAGGCACGAATATCCGAAAGGTCACAACCAATCAAAGTTCGCGGCGGGTCATGTCAGTCTTTTCACCAAGACTAAGGCAAGTGGAAATCGGGTAGAACAGAGCCGTAAGGAATACGCTTGCCATGGGGCCGACATAACGAGAACTCGCCACAGGCTAGGCTAAAAGCCCAAGATGCTGAATCCAATGAAGTTAAGGCTATCCGCCCAATTACAAATTCGCCACAGGCTAGGCTAAAAGCCCAAGATGCCGAATCCAATGAAGTTAAGGCTATCCGCCCATTTACAACCGCCCGCCAGGCTAAAAGCCCAAGATGCCGAATCCAATGAAGTTAAGGCTATCCGCCCAATTACAACTTCGCCACAGGCTAGGCTAAAAGCCCAAGATGCCGAATCCAATGAAGTTAAGGCTATCCGCCCAATTACAACTTCGCCACAGGCTAGGCTAAAAGCCCAAGATGTTACAACTTCACCACAGGCTAGGCTAAAAGCCCAAGATGCCGAATCCAATGAAGTTAAGGCTATCCGCCCAATTACAACTTCGCCACAGGCTAGGCAAAAAGCCCAAGATGCCGAATCCAATGAAGTTAAGGCTATCCGCCCAATTACAACTTCGCCACAGGCTAGGCAAAAAGCCCAAGATGCCGAATCCAATGAAGTTAAGGCTATCCGCCCAATTACAACTTCGCCACAGGCTAGGCAAAAAGCCCAAGATGCCGAATCCAATGAAGTTAAGGCTATCCGCCCAACTACAGCTTGGCCATACTAAGTTAATGACTCGAGGTATCGGACCGCAGGAAAATGGAACCTTCCCGTAAGTGGCGACCTTCAAAGAAAGTACTCCCCACCCGGTATCGCGAAATGCCAAGGGTGCGGAGTAGGGGGCCATTGATAGGGATTTTCCTAATTATAACTCGGAACTGTCGCTCCGATCGCCGTGAGCCAGCTGAATACGCGTCAGACCGGTAGTTCGCCCACCGCAATAGAGGGGACCGGCCACCTTCGGGATAATCCGCCAGCATGCGGCATTCAGCTCAAGTTCGTAGCCGCCCCATTTCGCCAACGGACAGGGCATGCGCCACGCATCCGCATCATCGATGTCTTTTACCGTAATTATTTGACACTGTACATTGATTTCCCTATAAATAGGGCGCCCTGTAACCCCCTTTAAAGAGGGACACTTTTGGAGATATAAAAGATAAGGCAAAGCCAGATTCTCCTACTCTTTATCTTGCTCCACACGGTACACCACCGGAAAATACTGTTCTCCTATTTTACACTTCAATAACAGCCAGATATCCACCATAACGCTACCATGGACAACCTGGGATAATTTCGACGTTATTAATAGGTAATTCAAAAGAATTATGAGAATGTCAAAAAGGAAAAAGATCTATTGAAAACTGAAGTTCTAAGATTGAAAGCTATGATCAATCTTATGAAGGCTAATAATGGAACTAAGGAAACTTGCTCAACTTAGGAACTAACAGAGTTAATAAATGTCATAGAATCATCAGTTGATCCAATCCCTAACATTCAGTTCAAACCTAGAAAACCATTTGGAGATAGAACCGGTTTAGGGTTTCATAGTCAACAAAATTCTATGATTAGACCTAATACAGTTGCAACTAATTTTATAGCTGCATAAAAGTCAAAAACTCAGAAAGCTGACAATATTATTAGTACTAATAATTACTCAAAGACAATGACCTCGAACTAAATCGACAAAGCGTAAAATCGATCGGTGGCAAAAGCAAATCGAAAGATTTTGAGATAGTATCAGAGGACCGAAAAAGGCAAAACTGATCAGGAATTAGTCAAAAGAACATTCAAGTCATATTCACAAAAGAATGAAAATTAATCATGGAATAATAGATTAACGGGGAAAGGAAGACTCTTCCCTACTGATGAAGACTGGAATGCACCGGTAGTTTCAAGATCACATCAGTTTCACAAGTTTTTTAGACCAAAACATAATAAACCTGTGAAAGATGACTTATTCAGTCAAAATATCAATAGAGGTATGTAAAGACTAAGACAAAGATTGATATACCCGAATCGGAATGGGGCCCTGTTCATCTAGATTGGGCCTATTATCTTGGCCTATCGACATAGATATTGGGCCTCTATCTCCCCTATCCACTGCCACAAGCTATCTCTTACCCGCTATTCACTAGCCGGGTCCTATCCGCCAACAGTAAGCCAGATCTTGCCCGCTGGATGCAAGCCGGATCCTTCCTCTCCGCGTGATTTCTACATATATGGTCAAGCTAATTTCAAGACAAGGCAAATATGAGTCCGATGGTCGCTGCTTTCTGCTCGCCATGCTTATCGATCCAGCTGTTCAATCCTGACAGCTGGCTAGGACACTTGTGCTGCATGAATGTTTTTCTTTAATTATGTATTCTTAATTGTCTGGTCAATGAACAGTAAACCGACATAGTCTTAGACTATAAATATGGGATCACAATGTAATAGAAAAGGCATCTAAGAACTAATACAAGCATATACACTCTGCCAATTTGTCGACTCATTCGATTGTTCTTAACAAACACTTATCCGACAGCCTTGTTCTTACTCACCGTCGTGCTCTCCCCGGAGAAATAACTCATACTAAGACTCTTATCCTTAAGATAAACACTGTTACCGCAAATCTGGTGTTCAGTACAACATCAGTTGGCTCCGTTACCGGGAAAATCATCCTCATTCAGCTTTTGAAAGTATTAGATACTCAGTAGTGCAAGTGTGTGATTTCAGTTGCTAGATTCAATAGATTGATGTGTTAAATAAAGTAAGTGCAGAATGTAAATGCTGAAAGTAAGTAGGCAGATTTTATAGTGGTTCAGGTGGTGTAATCTCGTCACCACTCTTCTCTCTGTGATGTTGGAGGAAATTAACTAGAGATCTTTGATGTAGTTGTTACAAAGATTCCTAAGTTGCTTGTCCTTCACCAATAACTATGGCTTCACAAACTCTAAAACAGGAGCAGGTAGGATTGCTGCTCCTGAGTCTTCCACTGGTCCTTGAAGGGTAGGATTGCCTCTTCACCAGCTCCACCACAAACAACAGTCTTTCACACTAAAGTGCTTCACTGTCTTCAGCAGGTTCTTTATAAAATATAGATTGAATCAAGTAAATGATTTAGTTCCAGCGGCTTGATTAGGATGATATAATCAGCAGCTTGCAGACTTCAAGTGTGTATTCTTGATGTAGCTTGAATGTAGAATACACTTGAAGAATTTCTCTGGATCAGTAGCTTTAAGTTCAAGAGGTTCAAAGAGGTGTTTTTATTTCAAGTAAAATCTCTTCAAAGTTTGTTAATTTTCATCATCTTGTTTCTGAGTTGAAAGTCCTCTATTTATAGGTAAGAATGCATGTGACTTGTATTTGAAATTCAAATGTAACCGTTCCTTGTTTTTGTCCCATCTGATTTGCATTCTGTCACTATTCATAGGGGTGATACATCGCCGAATTCCTTTATGACAAAGATCTGATCATCCACCCTTTGACTTGTATCTAATGGATAAGAATATGAATCATCCCAACGTTCTTTTAATCTCAGCCTTTGATTTCTTTGATAAGTCAGAGGTAGTTGGCTGTCCTTATCCATGTAATCTTCCAATAATCTTGAATTAATCGAGGTATATTATCAGCAGGTTCATTAGTCTGCTGAGATACCTATCAGTCTGCTGAACTTCAATTTGTTGTGTATAAAATACAATGCAGCTGACTTCTTTTATCTAACTTTTATTTGTGAAGTTAGATTACACCTTTTTAATTATAACCAAGTTCCAAACATCATTTAACTTATGGAACTTAGAACTTCTACACAAGGTATATGTGATCAGTTTAGGTCATCACAGACTTGCCTAAATTCTGATCCCATATCCTTGACTTAAATTACTAAGTTTGATCCCTTGGCCTTTCAGATCGAGTTTGAACCCTCGGCCTTCTTGAGTCTTGATCTTCAAGAGAGGTTCTGATTAGTCTCTCGACCTATCTACCCTCATCGACTAGACCGATCAATGAAACAAATCGGTGACCATTACAAAGGCTTGTTTGATCAAACCTATTTATGAATCAAACTTTAATAAGCCTATACATTTGATCTAGACATCTTTTTGCATTTGCACTATAACAGCTAGTCTGGCACTCATCATCAAAACATAGAAATAAGTCCAACAATTTCCCCCTTTTTGGTGATGATGCCACTACCCTCACCTAACAGCAAAGCAAAAAGACAAAAACAAAAACAGAACAAATATTCATCTTTCATTAAAATCATTTGTTCAAAGATATTACTGTCTAGAATCAGCAAAAACATAATGCAGTTAAAGTATGCTGATCTACTGTCTTCTTTCTCTTTCTTGTCTGGCCTTCTCAACTTGTTCTTGGTAGGCCCTGATCTCTTCTATCATATCCCTCATCCATTCATTTTCAATCAGTGTAAAATCAATGTAGGGATTGAATTGTTTCCACCAGTTCCATGTTTCAGGCAGGATAAGATTAATCTGATTCACTTTGAATCCAAACTTCATGTATAGTTCCTTAAACTCTTCAAGTGAATCCTTTGCTTTTGTGATAGGCAGGTTCCTATCACCTCTGCCACTTCTTCCACCTCTTCCACCTCTGCCACCTCTGTTAGTTGCCCTTTAGGCTTTAATCCTTGCCTCCCAAAATTTCAATCCCATGAAAAAGTTCAGACCTTCATGAAACCCTTTGTCTTGATAAGGTTTCCTCCTGTTGTAATACTCTTTCTTGTATTGTCTAAACAGATCATCAGTAAGTTGCAATCTGCCAGGTGCAGGTTGCCTGAAAGCATTTGTATCATCTTGCCATCTCTTCTGTGCAAAAAGTCTTTGCTCTCTTTTTCTGCAAATTTGTTTGTCCCTCTTCCCTTAGTGACATCATTAACAAAAGCGGGACAATAGGCCATGAACACTCTCCTGTGAAATAACCGGATTATTCAGTTGCCCTTCCATGGTCTCAGTTCTGGTGACAACTGCAGTAATCCTGGATTGCAAAGTCTGTTCCGAAGAGATTGATCCTCTCGGTAACCTTAGGATCCAATCCAAAGAGTTGAGATGTTCCAAAGACCTTCAAGATCTTAGGTGTAGCAGCAAGGTTGTCAAGTTTCTGATCGATGGAAATAAGTTGGTCTTTCAGAAACTTATCTTTCAAAGTATTCCCTTGCTTGATTCCCCTTACATCTAGCATCATATCATTGACAGCATTTTGAGTGGATGCAAAATTTGAAGCAACTGTATCAGCAGATTGTATGTTTTCATTTATCAGGTTCATCAGTTCTTCAAATCTCTGTTCTTGCCTATCCAGTTGAGTTCTTAACTATTGCATATCATTTCTAACAGTCCTTAACTCATTCAAAACTTCAACTGGCACTTCACTGGTCATCCTTCCACCAGTAGCTTCATCAGCAGGCTTCTCAACATTGTACTGTGGCCTCTAATTGCTCACAACCATTGCCCAACTCCTATCTAGACCAGCAGGGTTAGGTCCTTGATATTCCTCCAAGATAGGATCAATGGCAGGTTCTTCAAAATTAGGAACAAATGCCTGTTGGGGATCAACTTCAACATTTTCTTCTTCAGGCATCTGAAATTCCTCATCACTGAAGTCATAATCCAAAGAATTTGCTCATCCTCATTAATGGCTGATCTCACGACCATCTTTCCTTCGGTGGTCTTGTCTCCGAGAGGGCTCCACTACAACCAGCCTCTTCGAAGAACAAGGGTTTCCTCCAAACCCAAATCAGGTTCCAACCTTTGTCCAGGTGCTATTTGAGACTCAGCAGCCTGTACCTCCTGTTCCAACCGGTGTCCAGTCTTTGTTTGTAACTCAAAGAACTGCACTCTCCTCTTCAACTCTCTGTGGATTGAATATAGCCTCATTATCCACTTGGAATCCTTCAGCATGACCAATCTTGGTTAGGGTAAGGGCAGATTTAGTAAGAGTGCCCTCAAAGTCAAAACCATCTTGATATTCAATAGATGCATCTCAGCTGGCACTAGGTTCACTGAAATCAGTAACCTTTTCTTCATCCAAATCCTCACTCTGTTCAGCTTCATTTTGTGTAGTAGGCTCTACAACATGGAATTTAGAAGATTCATCACCTAGCCTACCAGCACTCAGATTGATTCCTTCATTGATCAATGCTTCCAGATCATCCATGGTGAGATCCTGCAGATCCTCATCCATCTCACCAGTATGAGTGGGCTGTTGTACAGGTGGTTCTTTTAACATTGCAGTCCCACTGGTTGCTCCTGGTCCAGAGGGGAAATCTTCTCTAGAATCTGATGACGAGGAAGAGTCATCATTGCCATCTCTTGGATCCCTAAACTTGATGCCCTCCTCCTTCTGTTGCTCATCAAACAAATCCATCAGTCTTGATTGCAGCAAGGTTGTATCAATCAGATCCAGCAAGTTCTCCACTCCCAACTTTTCAAAAGCCCATTCCTCAAAATCTGTCATAGGGTCAGCAGCTGGCTTTTGTCTTTTGTAGAAACCAAACTTCCACTGAAAATAGTCAGCAATTTGCTGAAGTTTGGGATCTACATACTCTTCAGTTTTCTTTCTTTCTTTCACATGCCTTTCAAAGGGCATGAAAGATCTCTGAGGAGCAACTTGAGTACCTTGTTGACCTCAAAGGTTCCAACAAGTAGGTTCATGGTTTCTTCAACAGATGTTTGAAAGTCAGTGAGGTTCTTTGAGGTTGTACATTTGTGCCTACTACTTCCATCTCGTACCACCACACTTGGTCCCCCTAACTTACATGCTCATCAAGTAGGGTAGCAAAGCAGACGCTCTTTCCCCCGAGTTCTTGCCACACTTGCAGGGTCTTCAACCAAGTCTTCAACTACCACAAAGAGTTCGAGTTTGGTGGTTTGTTGTGGGTCTTGATAGATACTACAAAGCCAGGCTCAGTGGTGAGGCTGCTGTATATCTCCAACAGATTGCTCAACAACAACCTGTCCAGCTTCAGTAGACTTGACAACCTCTTCAGGTGAGGAGTCAGTAATTTCCACAGGCTTGATGATAGTCAAGGGCTCAGCCTCAATAGCCTCTCCTTCCTCTTCTACTGATGCTTCCTCTTGGACTCTTTGAGCCTCCAAGTTTTTCAGTTATTTCCCTTTTCCATGTTTCTGTTTATGAATAATTTCTTTTCTCCTCTTGGAAAGGGGTTCATCATCTTTTTCAGTCACAGTGGACTTCCTCTTTCTACTATCTTCTTTCTGTTGTTCCCTTAGGATTTCAACAACAGTTTTCTTTGCAGCAACAGCAGGGTCAGTAACCTCCACTGAACCCTCAGCAGACTCAGCAGTCTGTGCTGTTTGCTTCCTTGTTCTTTTAGGCTTTGACACTTCAGTTATCTTTCTTGTTTCTCCACCCTTTCTTTCTCAAAGAGACTTTCTTTGGTGCAAAGCGGAGTTTAATGTGTTTCTTTTAGTTTGCTTGACTCGCTCACCACCAAAGATCACCATCATCATCATTATCATCATCAGCAGCATTTCCAGCAACCTCTTCATCATCATCTAGACCAGGAATAGCATAATCAATTTCCTTCTTGTATCTAGACTGATTGATCTTTTTAGATGCTACATCAGGGATTTCCAAATGATTCAGCAGGGTCTGAACCATCAAACCTAAGGGCAAGGCCTTGGATTTCCACTTTCCCTCTTTTTCTTCCTTGGCTACCTTCATCATGTAATGAATGAAATAGCCGAGCCCAATCAAATTTCATGCTCCTGCAAATGATTATCATCAACTCTATCTTGGGTCCTGATTGAGTATCCATACTTCCAACCAGTCCAAGTATGTTTTTAGCAATGAGTTTGCTCAGCAGGTTGTACTCATGCCCAATATGTCTGCAGTTGATGCCTGGAACAGATTTGGTGGCTTCATTTGTTTTGATTTGATCAACAAATGCCATCTTGTCCAACCCCATTGCTTCAGGATTGATTGAGCCATCCACCACTTCATCAAATCCAAAAACTTCCCTCAGCAGACTTGAGGAAATTTCTATTTCTTGTCCATTCACAGCCATTTTAAATGCTTCAGTTCCTTCCTGTATTTGAATGTTTCTCCAGAAACTGACAACATTTGTACATGAGATTGTCTCCAGTCTTATATTCAGCACATTCTCCAGACCAGCATATCTCCTTATTCTTCGACCAATATTAATGGCCAATTCAGTTCTGTTTGAATCCACAACAAAGCACCTAACACTTTGGCTTGATTCAATCTAGACATCAACCTTTTCCGTCATTTGTATGAGAAGAATGAGATGAAGAAGATTGATTCTCAAATTTGTGTTCACATAGTGTAAAAATCGTAGTGATAAAGCAGATTTTGCAAGTAGAGAATCTGATGTGTGATAGCCTGTATAAATAGATAGTGAGTAGTTGTAACTGTCAGTGCACGTACATTGATGCTTGACCACGATTAATCTGAATAAGTGTTGTCTTGACACGTGGCCAATTACTCCTCCTTAAAGTTTGTAACCGTTAGATCATGTTAACCATGGTAATAATGGATAAAATAAATATCCCGCCAAACTACTTTTTGACTTTAATAAAATTTGACTGAGTAACGTTCCATTCAGCAGGGTAGTCCTCAGCAGGGTGGGCACAGCAGTCTGATGATAAAAGTACTTCAGCAGCCTGCTGATCAAGGGACTCTGCTGATCCTTGATTCCTTCTTGTTTTACACAATTGATAATACAATATGAAGGTTAATACCAATGACTGATCTGTCAAGTGAGCTCACCCAAAATGACAAAGACCAATCCTCTTGGCAACCTCATTTGCTCAATTGTCCAAACAAAAGTACATGGAATTGTTGATACCAATGACTAATCTGCTAAGTGAGCTCACCCAACATAGCAAAGACTAATCCCTTGGTAAATTCCAATAAATTGCTGAATATCAGTCAACTTTTGTAATTCCAAGTTCAGTCCTTAATTTGGCAAATCTTTCACTATCAAGTGGTTTAGTGAAAATATCAGCAAGTTGATCTTCAGTAGGGATGTATAAAACCACCACATCTTTCTTTTCAACATGATCTCTTATAAAATGATGTCTCACATCAATGTACTTGGTTCTTGAGTGCAAAACGGGATTTTCTGTGATTGCAATTGCACTTGTGTTGTCACACATAATTGGAATTTCCTTTTCTTCAATTCCATAATCCCTTAATTGTTGTCTTAGCCATAATACTTGTGCACAGCAACTTCCAGCAGCTATATATTCAGCCTCAACAGTGGAAGTTGATATAGAGTTCTGTTTCTTGCTAAACCAGGAGACCAGTCTATTTCCCATTAACTGACAGGTTCCTGAGGTGCTTTTTCTATCAATTTTGCATCCAGCATAATCAGAATCTGAGTAGGATATAACTTTGAAGCTTCCATCCTTGGAATACCATATCCCTACTCCCAAAGTCTCTTTTAGATACTTGAGAACTCTTTTGACTGCACCTAAATGACTTTCTTTAGGTTTAGATTGAAATCTTTCACAAACACCTACAGCAAAGGATATATCAGGTCTGCTGGCAGTAAGGTACAGCAGACTGCCTATCATCCTTCTGTATAAGGTCTGATCAACATCTTTGCCTTCTTTATCTTCATCCAATCTGATGTTTGTACTCATAGGGGTTGAGTTTTTTAGTGCTGTTTTCCATACCAAACTTCTTCAGCAACTCCTTGGTATATTTGGTTTGATGAATGAAGATTCCATCTTTCATTTGTTTAACTTGCAATCCCAAGAAGTAATTCATTTCTCCCATCATACTCATTTGAAATTTGCTCTTCATTAGATTTGCAAACTTTTCACAAAGTAAATCATTTTCAGAACCAAAGATAATGTCATCAACATAGATCTGTACCAGCAGGGTGTTGTCCCCTTCACTGATTCTGAAAAGTGTCTTGTCAATGGTGCCTTTTGTAAAACCATTATCCACCAAGAATTGAGATAGAGTCTCATACCATGCTCTTGGTGATTGTTTCAATCCGTAAAGTGCTTTGTTGAGTCTATACACTTTATCTTCTTGATCTTTAACTTCAAATCCAGGAGGTTGTTGTACATACACTTCCTCCTCTAGAATGCCATTCAAAAATGCACTTTTGACATCCATTTGATATACTTTGAAGTTCTTATATGCAACATGTGCCAAGTATAATCTGATAGCTTCCAATCTTGCAACAGGTGCATAAGTTTCATCAAAATCTATTCCTTCTGCTTGAGAATAGCCTTTTGCAACTAGTCTGGCCTTATTCCTTACAATGGTACCAAATTCATCAAGTTTATTTCTATATACCCATTTAGTACCAATGATATTTGCATGACTTGGCCTTTCAACTAGTGTCCAAACTTGATTTGTTTCAAATTCATTTAATTCTTCTTGCATAGCAATTATCCAATTTGGATCTGAAATTGCTTCTTCAACAACTTTAGGTTCCATTTGGGATAGAAAACAAGTAAACATAGCTTCCAGTTGTCTTCTAGTCCTCACACCTTGATGTACATTGCCAATAACTTGTTCAGCAGGGTGATTCCTTAACCAATGTGGATTCTGGTTATTTTGATTATCAGGAACTTCATCTTCAGTAGGGTCTGCTGTAGCTTCTTCTACAGGAGGGTCAGCAGATCCTTGATCTGCTTCAGTTGTTGCATCAGTAATATTACCAGCAGGGTGTTCAGCAGGGACAGTATCAGAAACTTTCAAGTCATTGAATCTTTCCAAAACTTCAACACAATATGGATCAGTGACTTGTTGATTCTCAGCAAGTTCACAATCTTTATCTTCCATACCAGAAAACTTAGGTTCATCAAACACAACATGTATTGTTTCTTCATGTTTCAGTGACCTCTTGTTTAGCACCCTAAATGCCTTGCTGACTGAAGAATATCCCAAGAAAATTCCTTCATCTGATTTTGGTTGGAATGTTTTCAAATGAACTTTGTGATTTAGGATAAAACATTTACTTCCAAATGGGTGGAAATAGGATATGTTAGGTTTCCTTCCATTCCAAACCTCATAAGGTGTCTTCAGTAGCTTCTTGTTTACTGATGTTCTATTTTGTGTATAGCATGCTGTATTGACTGCTTCAGCCCAATATCTTTCAGGTAGAAATGCTTCACATATCATTGTTCTTCCTGCTTCCTTTAAAGTCCTATTTCTTCTTTCAGCAACCCCATTTTGCTGAGGTGTACCAGCAGCAGCAAGTTGATGTAGTACACCATTCTATTCACAGTATTCTCTTATTACTTTGTTGAGAAATTCAGTACCCTGATCTGATCTTATTTTTATTACTGTTAAACTTTTCTCATTTTGTAATCTCTTCAATAGATTAGGCATGCTTTGAAGTGTTTCACTTTTCTTGTTCATAAATATCACCCAAGTGTACCTTGAATAATCATCCACAACCACTAAGGTGTATTTCTTTCTTGTCACACTTGTTGGAGTTATTGGTCCAAAAAGATCCATATGCATAAGCTCCAACACTCTATTAGTTGATTGTTTAGTCTTTGACTTGAAACTTGACTTTATTTGTTTACCCTGCTGACATGCATCACATATAGCATCCTTCTTGAATGTGATCTCAGGTAAACCAATCACTAGCTTCTTCTTCACCAACTGATTGATATCATCAAAGTTTAAATGATTCAACTTCTTGTGCCATAACCAATTGAGTTCAGACTTGGTATGCACAATCAGGCAGGTTTCTGGAACTGCAGTAGACCAATCCACAACATACATGTTTTGTTGTCTTCTACCAGCAAGTACAACTTGATCACCTCTTTCACTAATGACAATACAGTTATTTTTGTCAAAAGTGACTTTGTATCCCATGTCACAGAATTGTCCAGTGCTCAGCAAGTTGTAGTCCAGTCCTTCCACAAATGCAACATTCTTGATTGTAAGTCCATTTCTCACAAGTGTGCCATAGCCTCTTGTATATCCAGGTGTATTTTTGTTGCCAAAATTCACCCTTGGACCATCTTTTGCCACAAAGTTTGTTAAACAGTGCTTATTCTTTGTCATGTGTCTGGAACATCCACTGTCAAAGTACCAGACACCCTACAAAACAAAGTTAATGCATTTTAGGTACCCAAACCTGTTTGGGTCCATAGTGGTCGATGGTAGTAAGCATGACTTTTGGTAAGTTTCCATAAGGTCTTCCTAAAAGTGTCATACTTTGGTTCATACATGTATTCCACACATCCATAGGTTCTAACGATGAGGTTGTGTAGAATTCACATATGTTTTCTGGCCTTTTGATTTATAATGCTGTTTGAAGTGACTTTGGTTGTTAGAAACATTAGCATAACCATTAGTTTGCTGTCTGTTAGGAACAGCCCTGTAATATGGAGTCTGCTGAGGTCTTGTGTAAGTCCTCTGCTGATCCCATTGCCTAGGTTTTACCCTAGTAGTATGGTTATACTTACTATTTCTAGCATTAGATGCAGGAATATTCCAACCATCATCAGTAGGGAACAGTCTACCTTTCCCCCTGAGATAAGTAACCCTTGAATGATTAACATTTTTGGGTTTAGGATTCTTATCCTTGGAATATTTCTGTTTCTTACCCTTCTGTGGTCCAGCAGACTTGGCAGCAGGTCTGCTATCAGTAGGCTTAGAAGGCACATCAGTCCTATTTTTAGATTTATTCTTTTTATTAGGAGCTGTTGACTTTTTTGACTTTTGATTTTGCTTCCTTGAAGCATTCTTATTGGGTTTTACTCCCTCAGTAACCTTACTGGGAGTTGGATCTAGTGCAGGTACAAACTTAGGACCAATTCTGGTACTGGGTTAAGTGACCTTACTGGATCCACTCTTGTTCGATTGCTGAGTTCCAAATCCAAGCCCTGTCCTATCCCCATAAGGCTTTCCTGATTTGTATGCAGTAGTGGAACAAAATGGTTCAGCAGATTCAGAGGCTGCTGGATGTTCAGCAGACTTATACTGATTCTGTCCAACATCTTTTTCCTTACCTTTGAGAACCCTTAATTCAGCTTTCAATCTTCCAACTTCTAACTCAAGAGCTTCTTTTTCAGCCTTCACAATCTCATAACCAGATTGTATTATCCTCAGTTGATTAAGGATGGCATCCAAAGTCTCATTATTGTCAGAATTTCTAGGATTTGAACCACAGGTTGATTCACAATCACTTCCACAGGTTGATTAACAATCACTTCCAGCAGGAGTGTATACCTCCTCAGTTTCATCCATATTGGCCATCAAAGCATAATCTTCCATATCAGCAACCATTGCTGTGTCATCTGATTCATTTCCCTTTTTAGATTCCACTTCATACCCTGATTCATCTTCAGCAACCATAGCCTTCTTGCCATATCTTCTTTGTTGACTCTTGGTCTTCAGTAGGTCTGGACAATCAGGTCTAAAGTGTCCAGGCTTCTTGCAGTTGAAGTAAACATAATCAGGTTCCTTATTTTGTTTTAACTCAGGACATTCAGGTTTGAAGTGTCCTGGTTTCTTGCAATGAAAGCACAGATAGTCATTATCTTTCTTTGACTCCTCTTTCTTTCTTTCAGTAGGCCTCTTTGTGAAATTTCTTGCAGGGGCCTTTCCAGTCTTCATCATCCTGATTTTCTTGCTCAGTAGGGCAATCTGCTCTTGCATCTCATCCAGCAGATCATCTTGTCCTCCTGATGTTTCTTCTTGATGTGAAGCAGCCAATGCAGTGGTCTTTGGCTCTTTGTTTTCAGTTTCAGGCACAAGTTTTTGCTGAATTCATAAGCCTTGAGATCTGAAAACAATTTGAAGGTGTCTTCTTCATGCAACTTTCTCATTTCTTCTATTGCAGTCACCTTCATTTTCCAAACATCTTTTGCAGGTAGAGCTTCCAAGATTTTGGTGTTTATTTCTTCTTTTGAATAACTTACACTCAGCAGGGTAAGTTCATCCAGGATTGCATTGAATCTAGATTCCATTTGCTCAATGGTTTCATTTGGCAACATCTTAAACTTTTGGAACCTCTTTCTGGCCACACTGATTTTATTCTTCTTTATTGCATCAGTGCCTTCACAGATCAAATGTATCTTGTCCCAAAGTTCCTTTGCAGTTTTGCAATCATTAACCTTCATGTACATATTCCTATCCAAGGTTCTATAAATGATATCAATAGCAATGTTGTTGAGGTTTGCTCTTTTTCTATCTTCTGCATTCCATTCTCTTTTTGGTTTAGGAATGTACTCAGTTGTATCACCCACTGTTATTGCCTTGGTAATCTCCAGTGGTCCATCAGTTAGTACATCCATCATCTCATCATGAGTTGCAGCAAGGTATGCATGCATTCGACGTTTATACTCATCAAATTTATCTAGAGAACACATCAGCATAGTTCTAGCATACTCTGTGTTATCCATGATGCAAGTTTTTGAAAATCAGTAACTTGAAAGAAAGTTTCAAAGAATTTTCACAAGCACAACAAGTAGGATTTCTTCAGAACAAAAGCACTTCTCTGATACCAATTGTTGGTCCCTTGAAAAGGCTTTGGTTAATTTTAGAGGGGGGTGAATAAACTTAACACTTAAAACTTTTGGAGTTAACAAATTCTGCAACTTCAAAGAACTGCGATACTTGATGAGTCTGGCCGATACACGATGAGTTCTCTCTTGTGATTCGATTTTTTGAATTTGTGCGGCGGAATTATGTCAAAACTAAGCCTTGTTACTTGTTGTTAAATATGATACTAAGTATTAGATACTCAGTAGTGCAAGTGTGTGATTTCAGTTGCTAGATTCAGTAGATTGATGTGTTAAATAAAGTAAGTGCAGAATGTAAATCTTTGAAAGTAAGTAGCGAGATTTTATAGAGGTTCCAGGTGGTGTAATCTGTCGAGTCCACTCTCTCTCCTGTGATGTTGGAGGAAATTCACTAGAGATCTTTGATGTATTTGTTTCAAAGATTCCTAAGTTGCTTGTCCTTCACCAATAACTATGGCTTCACAAAGCTAAAACAGGAGCAGTAGGATTGCTGCTCCTGTGTCTTCCACTAGTCCTTGAAGGGTAGGATTGCCTCTTCACCAGCTCCACCACAAACAACAGTCTTTCACACTAAAGTGCTTCACTGTCTTCAGCAGGTTCTTTATAAAATAAAGATTGAATCAAGTAAATGATTCGATTCAAATGCTTGATTAGGATGATATAATCAGCAGCTTGCAGACTTCAAGTGTGTATGCTTGATGTAGCTTGAATGTAGAATACACTTGAAGAATTTCTCTGGATCATTAGCTTTAAGTTTAGTAGGTTCAGCAGGGTGTTTTTCAGCTCTGTAAAATCTCTTCAAAGTTTGTTAATTTTCATCATCTTGTTTCTGAGTTGAAAGTCCTCTATTTATAGGTAAGAATGCATGTGACTTGTATTTGAAATTCAAATGTAACCGTTCCTTGTTTTTGTCCCATCTGATTTGCATTCTATCACTATTCATAGGACTGACACTGTCAGAATTCCTTTTTGACAGTGCAGTCTGTCCACCCCTTTGACTTGTATCCAATGGATAAGAATATGAATCATCCCAACGTTCTTTTAATCTCAGCCTTTCATTTCTTTGATAAGTCAGAGGTAGTTGGCTGTCCTTATCCATGTAATCTTCCAATAATCTTGAATTAATCGAGGTATATTATCGAAGAGTTCATCGATCTCTTTGAGATACCTATCGATCTCTTGAACTTCAATTTGTTGTGTATAAAATACAATGCAACTGACTTCTTTTATCTAACTTTTATTTGTGAAGTTAGATTACACCTTGTTAATTATAACCAAGTTTCAAACATCATTTAACTTATGGAACTTAGACCTTCTACACAAGGTATATGTGATCAGTTTAGGTCATCACAGACTTGCCTAAATTCTGATCCCATATCCTTGACTTAAATTACTAAGTTTGATCCCTTAGCCTTCTGTAACTGAGTTTGAACCCTCAGCCTTCAGTCTTCAGTCTTGGCGAGGTTCTGATTAGTCTCATCGACCTATCTACCCCATCGACCTAGACCATCTCAATGAAACAAATCGGTGACCATTCTGATGCTTGTTTGATCAAACCTATATATGAATCAAAATTTAATAAGCCTATAAATTTGATCTAGACATCTTTTTGCCTTTGCACTATAACAGCTAGTCTGGCACTCATCATCAAAACATAGAAATAAGTCCAACAACAAGGGTGCTTTATAAGACTTAGAAAGAGGGGAGTGTAAACACATGAGTGTGTGGGGTTTTTTTTCTTTTGAGGCAATGACAGAAAGAGATAACATTGTGCAAGGTGATGTTGAAAGTGATTTTTTTCGTACATGTTGTTTGATTGGTGAGAGGCTATGCTCTATGATTATTGAGCCTGATTGTTGTGCTAACTTAGTTAGTACGTATGTGATCAGTAAATTGTCCATTCCTACTATACCCCATCCTCAACCATATAAGTTGCAATGGCTGAATGATGTTGGTTACATGAGAGTTACCAAACAGGCCCTAATCTCCTTCAATCTTGGTAAACTCGATGGTGAAGTTTTAAGTGATGTAGTCCCCATGCACATCAGCCATATATTACTTGGAAGACCTTGGAAGTTTGATAGAAGAGTTACTTATGATGGGTATGCAAATAACTACACTTTGCGCCATAAGGGTAAACACTTTACGCTCTTTGCGTTATCCCCTGAAGAGGCTCACAAAGTTAAGGTTTGGTTCGCTAAAAACTTTGAGGGGCACGTAATGGAGGAAAACGATCGTTTGAAACTTGCATCAGAAAAAGAAAAAGAATTGGTTGAATCAGTGGGAGAATATTGGGTGATGTCATTGAGGAAGAATTGGTGGAGTCACTTGAAGAATCAACCATGGACGAAACACATACAGAGGGTAATGAGCATGTGGAGGAGATTGCTGGTGAACATAATCCTATATTTGTGGCTGAGAACATGGAGGAGAGTGGGGCATTTGATTCTCTCTCATTAGACCATTGTTCGAGCTCTATCTTATCTTATTTGCATAAACATGATGAGCATACACTTGAGAGGAATAAAAATTTGTTGAATGTACCTGATGCAGCACCTCTAGTGCATATGACTGATCTTGACACCGTTGATATTAGTGGAAAGCCGGAGCACACTTTTGCTGATTCTTTTATCGTGCATATTGAGAGAACCCTAAATTGCATTCCTACACTTATATGGATGCAATGCATCGTTTTATCAACATTCATATCAAGCCGAGAGATTGTTCTTACACTCTATTGGTGAAGCGTCAATCGTCATTTCGACATTCCATTGATATGCAGCTCTGTATACGCATGTTATTTGATCTCGGTATTCCCTTTCCGATTTTTGTGGGTATTTCGAGATTGATGTGTATTTCTAAATTTTACGATGTCCTATTGATTTGAGGACGAATCCTTTCCAACCGGGGGGAATGATGTGATCCATGATGACATTCCCGACCCATTGGAACCTATGCAGCCCGTGGATCATCTAGTAGTTCGAGATAGGCCAATAACGAGGCTCCAAAGGAAGAGATTGAGAGATGCTATGAACAACTTGGTGATAGAGACTTATTCATTGTTCGGAGAGCCCGTGGAGAAGACTGAGGTGCCAATAGTGATCCTCCTTAGTGATGTTGGGCCTGGTTAGAGCTTTATTGCATGGTTTGGCTTCATATTGGGCCAAAAGCCCAAGTTCTAGAAGGCAAGAAGTGGATGGACGGAATTGTTCGGTGCTGGACTTATTTAACTTTTATTATTCAGCTTTTGTTTGGTTATTATCTAATAAAAGGTCATTTGGGCCTAAGTGGACTAGGTAAGCCCATTTACTTCACATGGGGCGCATTTTCTTGGTGGGAATTTCTCCCATATTGATTTTTCCCTTCTAGTTCTTTTGGTTGTAAGCCTATATAAGGCAAACACTAGCTTTTCATTCAACACACAATTATTATATGAAAATTCAGATTATTGAGTTTTACTCAACCAAGTCGTGAGACTTGAACATCACTTGCGAGTGAGAATTTTCTTCGTCATAGAAAGTTCAACCCTTCAAGAATTTACCAACACTGTGAGCGATTGTTGAGCGTTCTCTTCCTACGATTTAGTTGGATTACTAGGTCTAGGATCCTTAACTCATCATTGTTCCCCCTAGTTACTTCCTAGGCAAAACATGGGATTCGATTCCTTCCGGAATCACATCAAATCTTCTAACCATCAGTCAATTCTGTGACAAAAACTACAATATGCACTTGAGCAAAGAATGATGCAAGGTGATTCACAATCAAACCGGCATAGTAGTTCTTGCAGGAAAGAGAGAAGAAAACATGCATGTTGTAGATTGGAAGATAGCAAAAGCAGAAACTTTCCATATTGCCAAAAACAAACAATCAACCAGTTGGATCTGGCCCAGAAGATTAAATCATATGAACTTCAAGACCATCAACACATTGTCAAAGAACAAGCTAGTTGAAGGCCTCCTGACATCACTTTCAAGAAATAAAGTCTCTATGATGCATGTCAAAAAGGAAAGCAAATTAAAAGTTCTTTCAAGACAAAGCCACAACAATCAACAACAAGAATTCTACATCTACTTCATATGGATCTTTTTGGACCAGTTACACCAGTGAGTTTAGTAGTGGTTGATGACTTCTCCAAATTCACTTGGACCATATTCATCAACATGAAAAGAGAGACACTAAAGAAGCTACCTGATTTATTGAGAATAATTCAAAATGAAAAAGTAGTGAAGATCATCAAGATTAGATCAGACAGAGGAACAGAATTCTTATATGAAGTGACCAGAACATACAGTGAAGAAAATGGAGTTCTACATCAACTATCAGCAGCAGGGACTCCACAACAAAAAGGTGTAGATAAAGAATAAACAGAACTCTGATAGAAGCAGTTAGAACCATGATTGCAGAAACATGCCTACCAAAAGTAATTTGGGTTGTGATAACACTCTATATGCACAGTTAAATTAACCTTTATTTACCTCAAATTTTGCTCTAGATAATGTAGATAAGTATGTTATCATGAAGGAATATATGTTAAACACTGAGTGCATGTTTCTATGTTCGTAATTCTGCATCTACGTTGTTATCCCGAAGATTTGGTACTGTTTTTCCTTGTTTTATGTCTCTTTCAGGATGTAGAAAATCTGGAGCACGTAATGATGGATCTGGATAAAGGAAAGAGCTTTGGGCCAAGTGAATGAAGTCCAAGAAGAGATCTGCCAGAGGAAAAGTCAGGCCCGGTTTACCATGGGCTAGGCCCGATAATCCAAGGTTCTTGGGGAACAAAAAACTGAATCTGCCGTATCTACTAGGTCGGTTAGGGTTTCTGTGAGTCATAAGTCGGCCAATGTATCTATATAAGGCCACATAAACTGATAATTACATAGGTCTCAATTAAGTTACAAAATTATTACAATTTCATTATACAATCTTGATGCAATAAAGTTCAATTAAGCTTTTGGAGTTTATTCCCAACCTTGCCATCTCTTGCTTGAGTGGATCAAGCTAGATCTCCATTGTTGAAGGTATGAAGCTTTGAATGTTCCTTTTATATCTTTAATATGGTAGATCTGCTTGAATTTACGTGTTTAGTTAATCTGCATATTTAACAACTCCATAATTTACTTTGATTAATATGAATTGAGCAATGTAGATCCAGAAATAGGAAAAGCCGCCCTCGGTAACCCGGCGGTCTGTACCGGTTTACCGAGGCAAGATTTATAAAACCTGAATATGGAGGTTCAGCGTCAGCTATGTTGTTCGATAGAAATAATTAAAACAAGTAATAGGTCTGGCCAATCTAATTTTTGTAATTCTTAAATTAACATGAAACACCGTTAGTGAAGTGTTATTTAGGACATTTTCTTGATGGACCCTAGGAACGTGCTAATCGGTTTCGATAGCTGCCTAGGCGGGTTAGCGGTATGAGTTAGCGCTCAATACTGGAAATTCTAGTTCTTCATACGTATGGGTTATTACGTACCAATTAAGGAGGGTATGCTGGCGTATAGATTATCTACTACCATGGTCGGAGTAGATATGGTTAGAAATTGCACCTGTAGCTTAAAACTGAATTAAAAGATCGATTAGTTTAAGGAAATTATGTGGGGAAGTAAACATAAGAATTAACTAAACCAAGTCAGTAGATAGAAGGGATGGGGGAGGAATACCACGTTTCTTTTATGTTCATTGTTGGTCAATGACTGCCGATATGTATTCTTAAGTAGATTAGAATTGTTTACACTTAAGTTGCATTGTCTATGTGGGATCAACCTTGATTCGCCCTTTCTATACTCCAGTTGACCTTTTACTCTTGCTAGTAAAATCGACATAAGTGACTTACACGCGATCAGGCTGAAGTAACAAACACGGCATGCTATACTCAAAACAGATCTATCATCAACAAACATAATGGAAAAACACCATTTGAAATTTGGAATAGAAGAAAACCTAACATTTCACATTCATATACGTTTGGATCTAAATGTTTTGTTTTGAACAGGAATCAGCTACATACCTTTGATGAAATGCGGATTAAGCAATCCTCATGGGATACTCAGACACTAGCAAAGAATATAGAGTTCTCAACAAAATAACCTTGGTGATTGAAGAATCAATTCATGTAGTTTTGGATCAATCAAACACCAATTGGGAAAGCCTACACACCTTTGAAGAAGAAGCTGCTCAAGGACAAGTCCACATGAATACAAGAGTACCAGCTACTATTCTGGACAACACCTTTGGTAATCAAGATGAAGTACCAGTCAATACAACAACAGAAGCACCAACACAAGTGTTGGATGTAATATCATTGGATGGATCAAGATCCACCTGATTACGCAGCGGAAAGTCAAAGATCTAGATCTAAACAATCAAAGCACATAAAATAATAGATCTAACCTATGAGGGGGTTTAGATTACCAACGTTTTTATGGTGCAAATACTCCAAGAACAAAAGGTCAATCCAAGCTAGTTGAGAAGCCAAAGTCTTCCAACGTGTATCTCCAAGCAACACCAAGTGGATGGTGATTCAAGCCGCCGGACCTCCTTGATATGCTACCGGAATAATCCCGAGGATTATCCCAACTCGAAACCCTAGTGTTGAAGCCAAAAATTCTAAGCTTCAAACACTCATCTAAGTCGCATGTTATGTGTGTATTGAGGCTTGGGGGAACACTCTTTATATAGGAGAGTAATCTTTGTCCTCCAAGGATTTAATAATTAATACAAAATTTATTAAATTATTCATTTTCCTTAAAAAGATAAATCCAGAATATTCCTAAATTAATTAGGATATACATAAGATTTTATTTTCCTTAAATCATTTAACAAAAAAATATTTAATCACATATATTATAATTATCAAGAAAACAAATTTCCTAAATAAGGAAAATGCGGCAAAACCAATTAGAAAATAGGTCACACGCAGTCTTCCATTAAATTGGGTCGATTCCACGAAAAAATTCTTTTCATGTATTTAATTATCTAGTCCAACTAAACAATTAATCCACATATCAATTAAATAGTCCAATCAAACTATTTAATTATAATTGAGGTGAAATGACGAGAAAACATATGCATGTTAGGAGCCACGTCGGGGACCATGGACCCATATTCAGTAGCTACAATAAATTAAATAATATTATCCGTCAGACCAAACATAATATTCAATCTATTAATTCCGGGATTACACCACCATAAACCCGAAACTGAACTCTGCCGAATATAGATAACTTACACTCAACCATGAGTTGATAAGGTGTCCACTGATATAATCATTACATATGGATAAATCCTCCATAGACTGTTCGTTTCGATTCGGGATATCTCCGTAAACCCTTCTCGAAACCTCTTATCCTTATTTACCATTAACCCCTAGTGATCAATTAGTTCATAACTAATATAATCTGAACTCCGCGCATCGATCAGTTTCTTGGATTAACAAATAAGGGAAATGTCGGTCTACTTCCTGAGGGAAGGAATGGTTTGCATATTTGTGATAGCACAGACTACTCACTCATCCTAAAATAGAGCCAACGAGAAGTGTTGGACCATATACTACGAAGTGATCCTTACTAACACATCAAATGCTACCCTAGTCTAAGCAGTTGTTTGTGATCACCTCAGGATTGAGATTAATCCATATATGATCATCTTGTGATTCGATAAGACTTCTTGATCACGGAATTATATCGTGAATTCAAATCAAATCGGTTCATCCCTATATGATTATCATCATATATAAATTCCTCACTAGGTACTCTATTACCGACAGTCCGGATAAGACTGTCACACCTAAAGTGTTCTGGGCGCATTATTAGCAAATTAATCATGAGACCCATACTCAGATTAATAAACGCTATGGACTAAGTTAATTTTAAGTACATCTCACTAACTCAATCCTCTTGTGTATAGCCATACACTGAGCTATTTGATTACATAAATGAGGTACTTAGGGTTTTCAGTAGTGTCTTAATTATAAGCATTCATGCATACAATAAGATGAATTATTAATTCTGTCCTGAAACAATTAGATAATTGTCTTTCGGGCACTACACCTAACAATCTCCCACTTGCACGAAAGGCTAGTGGATTAATTGTTTTAGAGCACACCCTTTATATCTATATCTACAACATTCTCCCACTTGCTCAAAACAAGTGAGACGTATCCCTAAATTCTGTACCCTCCAAGCGCATCTTAGTAATTCATCCTTCCTAGCACGACCGGATGTGCCGCCGTAGGGTAGGTCAGTGACCCGGCGCGTACTTAGAATCCGAATACCATGTGACTTGGTACACTATTCAGGTAGGTTGATGGCTTGAGTCAATCTTTGGGATCAAAATGTCACCTTTCCATCTAATCCGGTGGTACACTTTAAATATGCCTTTGAGTCAACACCGAGGACAAGATCTGCTTAACGATCATCCTTAATCCGACTTAAAGCCAGAATCAGTGTTATCACTTATATTTTAGTTTGCACCTTAATAGACTAGCATATTATTCCTCATTCTCCCGAAGAGACTTGAGGATTCACTAAACTTCCCATTTAGTATTCATCCGCAGGTTTAGATAATCATTCCTAAGAGGTAGGGTAGACTACATCGTTGAATGTTGCATAAATACAAGAATATCTTAACCATGTGAATGGATGGGATTGCCAATGATCGATTCTCGCGAATTTGAGCGAATCAAATCCTTTAGAATGAATCCCGATGGCATGTCAGACTCTGACTTTAGATAACACACCCATGTTGTTTCCAACTATTTCAGTGTTACCATTCATAAACACAAATCTATATACTACTTTACTAATATTGATGCCCATTCTACGAAAGACTTATCAACATTCTGGACAAGTCCACATATTAAAATATATGACTTTGAAATGTCCTAGAGGTTTGCTTTAATCCCCAAAGGATATAAGCTATGGCAGGCATCCTACCAAAGGTTCTTTCTAAATAAATTAAGATACCGTTAGCCTCGCAAAAAAGGTCTTAGGGAATCACCCCTATTTTCTGCTTTGTAACGAATCCGTTATTTATTCTTAGCTAAAACCCTTATGTTCTGAATGAATTTAGATTTCGTTGTTCGGCAAGGAAATCTTAGGAAATCACCCCTATTTCCCGCTTTCTGACGAAATCAAGCAAGACTGAGTGGTAAGAGAGATCACGGTCTGGTTAACTCTCTACCTTTTAGGGAATCACCCCTAAATTAATTAGTTTTGCGTTGAAAGTTAAACTTTCCTATTCATTCAACTCTTCTCCGTGTAGTTCCAATTACTCCCACTGGGCCTAAGATACTCAAGTGGTTCTACAAGAGTTTCAATAGAACTGGAGTATCAAACTCCATTCACAGGGTTATGGCTTTTAAACCAACCTCTATGATCAGGATCCTACACACACAAAGGACTATAGGTCATCAATCTACCCTATAGACCGTAAGGTCCTGCAATGGGTAATGGACCAACCATACTCCTACTACGTTCGGGGTGGATCGATGTACTGATCTAGTTTAGTAGTAGTTTTATTAGTGTTACCACCAACTCCCGGTGTTGGATGTGGACTGACAAATCAGTTAGTAACATCTTGAGTAAAAATACTTCAAGATCTAAGGTTGTTATTTATAGACTCTGTCAGACCGAGTTTGACAGTATAACCGTCATTTTATGATTTTACGAGTTTTATAACCAACCTTTACTCAATGCATTAAGATATTTCATGACCTGAACTTGTACGCAAAATTTCCAGTCCTGCCTTCAAGCACTAAATGCTAAATGCCTCTATTTACAGAAGTGGGGTGAACCGAATGCACTCCTTATCCATAAATGTGTAGGCATCTTTTAGGTAGACTTCTCGGTTTTTCATTACAACGTAAACCGTTATTTTGCAACCAATATCTTAAATGAGTTCAGCAGAGTATCGTAGCACATTAATAAATATATAAGGCAAATTTATGTTGTATCCCTTAGTGAAAACATTTCACTGGGAGGCAAGCCGAGCATCAGTCCCGAAGACTACGCAATAACCTATATCTAAGTATGGAATACTCTATCTCTGGTGAAATCAGAGATTTCCTCAAATATTTTGGTTAAACATACCGGAGTCTCAAATAGTTGTCAGACAAGATGTCACTACTGCAAAAGCTCCCACTAGCTTGTACCTTTCATATGACCCCGAAGGTTGTTATGAACAAGCTATGTTACTTCTTTAAATCTATTACCCTTTCCTGATTGAAAGGAAACTTAGTCATTGTTCCTTTGAGACAGTGTTCCTTTGACTGGGAGAAGGAATCACCCTAAGCTAATCTTCAGATCTTGTCTTTAGGGAATATGCACTAATTAATAGAATAGAAAGAAGCGTTTATCGAAATACGGAAACCATTTGCGTTTATATTGTTTAAGATGTGTTACATATACCTATTCAGCATTTCTTAGTGGTTCTGACTTTATCAAACAAAAGTCCGAGTCTTGGGTTCGTGCTACGAATGTTATATTCATCGTCAATAAGACAAACAAATTATCCTATTGAAAATGAATACGTTCGTTCCAACAAATCCGAAAACAGAAAATGAATTTTCTGTGATACTCAAGAATTGAATCCGAGATTCATTTCCTTATATCACTGACACTAGTCTATCTGAAATAACCGCCCGTTGTCTATTTTATTTATCGTTTAATGCAAACCTACTTAGTTCTTCCAAAGAACTTAGCTTTTTGAGAAAATTGCTAAGGATGCATTGGTCAATGATCCGAAATCACTTTCCTTATCTTCTAATTTCCAATATATACTGGTTTAGCCTTAAAACTGCTTAGTTTAGATGACTAAAACGTATAAACATTCTTTCCCATTCTCGACTTTCCTTAAATGGAAATAGTCTTGAACTAGCAGTTCGTTTGAGAAGACACTACTCTTGAACTGTGGGATGCCTAATGATAGTGTTACTAGCTTGGACAATTCGATTTTTCTAATCGACAAATCATAAGAGCAAAGCTCCCACTAGTTTATCGGTTCGAAATACCGTCTAACTAGCAACACTTTGTATTTATGATTTTTCAAAGATTAGAACATCACCTAGAACTAAGCTCCCACTAGTTTATCAGTTCCAAATACTGTCTAACTAGCAATGCTGTGTTCTTGATGTTTCAAAGATTATAAAATCTCCAGAACTAAGCTCCCACTAGTTTATCAGTTCCAAATACTGTCTAAGTAGTAACGCTTTATTCTTGTTTTTCCAATGAATGGAAAAATTCTTGTGCAGTCCATTACACATTTCTAATGATTCAGTAAAACAACAAATCAAAAGACTAAGGCTCCCACTAGTTTATCGGTTTCAAATACCATCTAACCAGCAACGCCTTATGTATATGATTTTCTTTCAATTTAAAAATTTGTTGTGTAATTAATCTTTTAAAATTCAGTAAATGAATTTGTCTGATAGTCCTATATCATATTTTGTAAATTAAGCATGGTCATCGCTCATTCAACACGAGTGACATCCGTGACATACCTATACTATGTCACTTATGTTTTTAAAGGTTCAAGGGAAAAATCTCTTCCGAAAAATTAACTGAATTTATTGATAATTCACAACGTACTTGTTACTTTCCACATTTTTAATGAAGTCCTATTACTAACAGTTTAGTAGCCTAGAGATTTAGTTGTAAAATAAATATGACAGAAAGTTAAATTCAAAAATAAATTTTTACTACTAGATTTTTATTTTCGGAATAATAAACTATAAAAAGTTTATCCTACCATTTCAAAGATTTAACCTCGCACCTCAGTGCCGCCATAGGGTAAATCAAAGAGGTGACGTTCAAACTGAGACAATCTCTCTCAATGATTAAACTTTGAGAATCAAACATCCCACGGGAATCAGATATCCCGGTCTTTAATCATTGATTAACTTCCTTTTTCTAGCCTAGATATTTTGACAATATCCATAAAGAGTGTGACCTACTATATCAGATCTCAAAGTACACCCTGAATATGCCGCCGTAGGGTCAGTCAGTGACTCAACGACTACCCTAAATCCTATCCTTTCGGAGACCAACCCTTAAATTTTGATAGGGGTGAACACCATCCGCAGGGGGCCGAAATCAAAGCGGCTCGAGGTGTCATCCTTCTCTCACGTGCTTGCATCTATAGTAGAGGCCGTGGGGTTGGCTGTCGCCTTCCCTCCTCCCACTCAATAATATGAAAAAAGTGGTGGGTTTACTAATTGCGGTTTCGGTCTTGACAATAAGAAACAATGAATCAAAGTACTCCGAACAGGGTTGGTTAAATAGGCAAGCCTATGCCATCTTATTCGTTGGAACATATGTGATTGTCGGTTGGATCCGCCAAAAGAAGCCCCGTTTAGCCCGAAGGCTTATCGGATATGCTAAGTCTTGTCGAACCCCCATGCAAACGTCACACGTGGAGGGGAGTCAATTGAGCCGAAGCTCAGTTGAACTCGCCCAACCATGGTTAGACCATTTCCAAACCCATGTACTACGATTTTCCAATTTCTATGTTGTCAACCAAAGCGTAATCTCGTTTCTGTTTAAGGTAGGTTCAACGAAAACCCAACGATTTATCTAAGTGGGATTCACCGAGAATCCATCACTAAAATCGTTACGATTGACAAAACCCGGTTCCTCGGTTTTAATAATTAGTTTCTTAATTAATTAACTACCACATATTAATTAAAAAAGCTTTTAACTAATTATACGAGTTATACATGCCTAATTTATTCCAAATAAACTAGCTACATGTATGCATTGGAGTTGAATCATGATATTATGCATGTCCTGGCAATTTTCCGGTTTCTATCACATAATTTCGATCATACACGAAAAAATAACGGAAAAAATAAACACCGAGATGGATCGTTGGTACCCCCGTATCTAACCTATTAAAAAAAACCCAAACCCTAACTAGGGTTTACTATTTTCTAATCTACTGCTGCCGCGTTTTATCGACAATCGGACATCCAAACAAACTTTGATCGTCACGAAAATTTATGGACCTGTTCTTCACTCCTCCTAGTTCAATCTGAACGGTTGGATCTTCGCTTCAACGGTCTAATCTCTTCCGTAAATTGACGAATCGACAATTTGGGGCTCACGATTGCTTTTTACGACAAAAAACAACTTTATTGTAACGATTGGACATCGAGATAGACTCCGATCGTCACGAAATTTTGAGGGCCTGTTCTTCAACTTTTAGTCTTCATTTTGACTAGAGGGATTGTCGTTCAACGGCTCAATCTCCGGGAATAAATAAAAAACCGAACAGAAACAAAACAGATCTACTTCTATGAAACTAAAATTACAAAATTTCCTATACTCATATAAACGAATTTATATGAGTTTACAATAGATCTAACGAGTAAATAATACCAACCCCAATTCATCTCTTCAACCAAAACAATCACAAGGCAACATACATGAATAAATTTCCATGCATATAGAAAAGCAAACGAAAAACAAAAAACAATCTAAACATGCTTTTCCACTCCTAGATCTAAAATTCACATACTTTGATTGATAGATCAAAGGCTCTGGTACCACTTGTTGGATGTAATATCGTCGGATGGATCAAGATCCACCCGATTATGCATCGGAAAGTAAAATATCTAGATCTAAACAATCAAATCACATAAAATAAAAGATCTAACCTACGAGGGGTTTAGATTACCAACCTTTTTATGGTGCAAATACTCCAAGAACAAAAGTTCAATCCAAGCTAGTTGAGATCCTAGTTGAGAATCCAAAGTCTTCCAACGTGTATCTCCAAGCAACACCAAGTGGATGTTGATTCAAGCAGCCGGACCTCCTCAATATGTTACCGGAATAATCCCGAGGATTATCCCAACTCGAAACCCTAGTGTTGAAGCCAAAAATTCTAAGCTTCAAACACTCATCTAAGTCTCATGTTATGTGTGTATTGAGGCTTGAGAGAACTCTTTTTATATAGGAGAGTAATCTTTGTCCTCCAAGGATTTAATAATTAATACAAAATCAATTAAATTAATCATTTTCCTTAAAAACATAAATCCAGAATATTCCTAAATTAATTAGGATATACAAATGATTTTCTTTTCCTTAAATCATTTAACAAATAAATAATTTAATCACATATATTATAATTATCAAGAAAACAAATTTCCTAATAATAAAAATAAGGAAAATGCGGCCAAACCTATTAGAAAATAGGTCACACACATTCTTCCATTAAATTGGGCCGAGTCCATGAAAAAATTATTTTCATGTATTTAAATATCTAGTCCAACTAAACAATTAATCCACATATCAATTAAATAGTCCAATCCAACTATTTAATTATAATTGAGGTGAAACGACGAGAAAACATATGCATGTTAGGAGCCACGTCGGGGACCATGGACCCATATTCAGTAGCTACAATAAATTAAATAATATTATCCGTCAGACCGAACAATAATATTCAATCTATTAATTCCGGGATTACACCACTATAAACCTAAAACTGAACTCTTCCGAATATAGATAACTTACACTCAACCATGAGTTGATAAGGTGTCCACTGATATAATCATTACATACGGATAAATCCTCCGTAGACTATTCGTTTCGATTTAGGATATCTCCGTTAACCCTTCTCGAAACCTCTTATCCTTATTTACCATTAACCCCCTAGTGATCAATTAGTTCATAACTAATATAATATGAAATCCGCAGATCGATCAGTTTTTAGAATTAACAAATAAGGGAACTGTCTGTCTACTTCCCTAGGGAAGGAATGGATTCCATATCTGTGATAGCACAGACTACTAACTCATCCTAAAATAGAGCCAACGAGAAGTGTTAGACCACATACTACTAAGTGATCGTTACTAACACATCAAATACTACCCTAGTCTAAGCAGTTGTCTGTGATCACCTCAGGATTGAGATTAATCCATATATGATCATCTTGTGATTCGATAAGACTTCTCGATCACGGAATTATATCAAGAATTCAAATCAAATCGATCCAGCCCTATATGATTATCATCATATATAAATGCCCCACTAGGTACCATATTTCCGACAGTCCGGATAAGACTGTCACACCTAAAGTTTTCGGGGTGCATTATTAGCAAATTAATCATGAGACCCGTACTCAGATTAATAAACGCTACGGACTAAGTTAATTTTAAGTACATCTCACTAACTCAATCCTCTTGTGTATAGCCATACACTAAGCTATTGGATTACATAAATGATGTACTTAAGGTTTTCAGTAGTGTCTTAATTACAAGCATTCATGCATACAATAAGATGAATTATTAATTATGTACTAAAACAATTAGATAATTGTCTTTCGGGCACTACACCTAACAACAAGACCATGAAGTTAAAGCACAAGCAGGAACTGTGGAAGAACCAGATCAACACCACCTACAGCCTGATTTAAACTGTCTAAGAGATCATCCTGAAGAACAAGACATTGGAGATGTTCATACAGGAGTCAGAACCAAAAGACAACTGGAGAGCATGCTAACTTGTTTTCTGTCACTGGTGGAACCCTAAACAATAGATGATGCAATTCAAGATGCTGACTAGATTACACCCATGCTAGAAGAGCTCAATGAATTTGAGAGAAATGAGGTATGGGAACTTGTTGATAGACCTGACATGGCAAACATCATTGGAACAAAATGGGTATTCAGAAATAAGATGGATTAACAAGGAACTTTTGTCAGAAACAAAGCAAGACTAGTTGCAAAGGGATACTCTCAAGCTGAAGGCATAGACTATGATGAAACCTTTGCACCAGTAGCAAGATTGGAAGCAATTAGACTCTTTCTAGCTTTTGCAGCACACAGAGACTTCAAAGTATATCAAATGGATGTCAAAAGTGCAATTCTGAATGGACTCCTAGAAGAAGAAGTATATGTTCAACAACCCCCTGGTTTCCAACTTGAAAGGAAGGAAGACAAAGTATACAAGCTCAAAAAGGCACTATATGGACTCAAACAGGCACCTAGAGCCTGGTATGAGACACTATCACAATTCCTAATCAACAATTGATTCAGTAAAGGAAACATTGACAAGACTCTCTTCAAGCTAAAAGAAGGAACAAGCACATTGCTAGTTTAGATATATGTTGATGATATCATTTTTGGGTCAGAAGATGAAAAGCTATGTGACAAATTTGAAAATCTGATGAAATGTAAATTTCAAATGAGTATGATGGGAGAACTCAACTATTTTCTTGGTTTACAAGTGAAACAAATGGAAGATGGCATCTTTATCAATCAAGCCAAGTATACAAATGACATGATACATAAATATGGTAGGGATACAAACGGCACATCACTTACACCAATGTGTGCAAGTGTCATTCTTGGGAAGGATGAAAATTGAAAAGATGTTGATCAAAAGTTATATAGAGGAATTATTGGATCTCTACTATATTTAACTGCAAGCAGACCTGATATAGCATTTGCAGTAAGAGTTTTGTGCAAGATTTCAAGCTCAACCAATGGAATCTCACTTACTAACAGCAAAAAGGAACATCAAATATTTGAAGCAAACAATCAATGTAGGAATTTGGTATCTTAATGATGGAGGATTCAAATTAATATCCTATTCAGACTCGGACTATGCTGGATGTAAAATTGATAGGAAAAGCACTTTAGGAACATGTCAAATTCTAGGCAGCAGACTAGTATCATGGTTGAGTAAAAAGCAAAACTCTATATCCTTATCAACAGCTGAAGCAGAATATATAGCAGTAGGGAGCTGCTGTGCACAAATATTTTGGATCAGACAACAACTGAGAGACTATGGCATAGAAGAGAAGATTAATCCAATTATAAGTGACAACAGAAATGCAATATCCATTTCAGAAAATCTTGTACTCCACTCAAGAACAAATCATATTGATGTGAGACATCTCTTTATCAGTGATCATATGGAGAAAGGAGATGTTATCATGAAAAACATATCTACTGGAAATCAATTGGCTGATATTTTCACAAAACCAATCAGTAATGAAAGATTTTGTATGTTGAGAACTGAATTGGGAATGATTGAAATTTATTAAGTAAGAAAGAGCAGCTAACTGGAGTAATCAGTAGAGTGACTTCACCAGCTGACTGAACCTTTGCTATTTTGGGTGTGCTCACTTGACAGGTAAGGCACTGGTAACCAGCATTGTCAACTTCACTGATTGTTAGGAACAATTTTATACAACAGCTCAATAAAAAAGTCACAGGACCGGCTCTGTGACCAGCCGAGTCGTTTCACCCCTATGTACATGGAGAAAACACCGATGGTAAAGTGTGAACAAAATTAGTTTTATACATATGGCAAATCACAGAATTTATGGAGAATTATTTTATGAAAGATTACCCACATGGATTTTATTTTATATCGTGGAGGTTATTTTTTAATTGAAGGAATGAAGGCAACGCCTCGATTCCTGGGATTATCATTACGTACCTCAATCCACTTTCCCACTACACTCAAAAACCATTATTTATATACACAAAATCATGCCTACTCCACAAAATCCTTCCATATTCAAACGCATTCACACTACAAAAATTTCTCCTATATAAACAACACTTATAGGTTTTCCGAAATTTTATGCGCTTCTTTGCATTTTATAAACCCTATTTACTCTGAAAGAATGAAGCTTTTCTCAAAACTCTTCCAAAACAATGGCTTCATCATCTACAATTCAAAAATCTAGCAAACATTATGAGAAATCGATCATCATTGGATCGTTTTTCCGATCTGAGCACTATCTAGCTCCATGCAACAATGAACCTCAACCACAAAACTAGCTGATGGATGCACAAATCTGAGGTTGATGACATTCCTGAATCCCCCAATCTCAGGGATATGCTATGAGAACTTGATCACTTTCTGGAAAAATGCAAGGTTCATATCCGGTGAGAATAAGGGTAATCCAGATTGCATTGTGAGTAACTTGTTTTGATGAGAATTGGTTATCACCCCAGGTCTCCTCCATAGATGCTTAAATCTCTTCAACACCGGTCCAGTAGTTGTAAAGAAGATGCAAATCGACATTAATGCATTATGGGCCGAGATAGCCAAGAATCCAAGAAAGGAAGGCAAGAAATTGAAATTCTCTAGATCGGTACTCAAACAACCTTTTGCTGAGTTTGCTCCCTTAATCACAAAGAACATTGAAGGGAAAAGGTTCAATGGAAAACATGACCCAGGTCAAAGTCAAACTGATGGTTGTTATCTACCAAGGCCTTCAGTTCAACTGGTCGTTGTTCATCTTCAACAAATTGAAGAAACAACTTCTAAGAGAGATTGATTTAGGAGTTCTAGCTGCAAATAAGGGCCAATAGAAGCAAGGTGTTTTCAAGGAAAGGAAATCATATGGTATTCCTCTTCAATATTTGTTCGATCAATGGAAAGTGAAGCCCATTTTCCTGTATAAACTGCATAAGGTGAAGGTGATATTCACCTATGTTAAGGCATCCCAGAAACCACAACCCACAACTGGAAGGAAAAGAAAGCTACCTAAAAGTGGCTGTTCAGGGATTGGAAGAAGGACCAGATCCCAAACAGCAAAATTTCATCACAGGAGTCTACCCCGTAATAAGGAAAGATCCCTTCAGATAAATGATGATAAAGAACACCATGAAGAACAAATCTATCTAGAAGAAGGTGAGTAAGGTTACTACCTCACTCCATCAGAAGACGAGGAAGATAACGATGAAAGAAAGAAGATGATCATCTGAGTAATGATAAAGACATGTTTGAAGTTTCTGATGAAGATCTGACGCTCCAAGAAGTGATTCTATGGAGCAGTAGGAAAGTTCAACAACAGCTGAGTGAACCAGCTGATCCAACTCACTTAGCTGATCAAGAAAAATTCCTCAGCTGTGATCTAGGGGGAATAAGAACAAAAAATGTTCAAAATCCAATACTTGGAAGTGAAGGACAAACATCTTGGTCTCAAACTGATTATGAGATTGAAAAGGAAGCAAATGAAGTTAATGTTGTAGTACAAGAGAAAGCAACACAGTCCCCATCAGAACTCAGAGAAGAAGGTTACTTTCAACAATCTCTATCAGATCCAGAGATTAAAGAAGAAAAACATGTTGATGCATCTGCACCAGCACAGGATGATCCAGACAGAGCTTTCAATCTGGACATCAATCCACTGATTGTGGACATGGAGAGACAGAACATTAGCAGAGAGAATCTCAAAAATACTTTGAGAAGTAGTTACACATTCATTCATCACTAGATTGAGGCCTTGATCAGTCACATTGAAGTTCAAGATGCAGAGATTGAGAGGCAAGGAGACTTACTCTGTAACCAGCAGCATATAATTCCCAATCATGTCTAGACAGATCTAGAACTCATTGTAGAAACTCTTGAAGGCAAACACAACCCCATGGTGGACACTCTGAATCAGCATACTCAACAAATTCAGACCATGGACAAGATCTAGGATCACTCAGCCAAGCAGCTTAGAACTCTTATCCAAGTATCTGAGGCAACCAACAAGATTCTGGAAGAAAAGTTTGATGCTACTAAAAAGGGGGAAGGTAACAGTAAGCCTGAAAGCTCTTAAGGCAAGGGAAGCTCAACAGGCAAGAGCAAGGGCATCAGGTTTGAAGATAAGAAGTAGCCTTTTGAAAATAACTTTTGCCTTTGAATAATTTTGAATGAACTCCTTTTGTTGACTTTCTATGGATGAATAAAATTATTGAGTTTTATTCCGTTTTTTATATGAGAAAAATGTTTACTTATCTTCAGGCTTATGAATGTTTTGGCATCATCAAAAATGGGGAAATTATTAGGAACATTTTATTTTGTTTTGATGATGTCCACACTAGCTGTTATAGCAAGCCTGAAATAAGTTAGAAATCTCTATATAAGTCTTTACTTAGAGTCTGACATGTTGTATAAGTTTAGTCAGACACGTATTGTACTAGTTGGTAGGATGGCTAAGTAAACAGAATTCCGGCAGGGTAAAGGCAGCCAAGTACCAACAGAGAAGCATGGAGACAAATGGACAGACTTATAACCAAGGAAGTCTATGAGGACCTTGGATAAGTCTAAGTTGCACCACAAGTGATAAAATCTAAAGGTTTAAATATGGTGTACACTGATCTACACAAATCAAGGATCAGTGAAGTACAAATACTCTTGAAGAATCAAAGAAAGTAAGGAAACAGAGAACCGGCAAAGTGTAGTGACTACCGGCAGAGTAGAAGAATCAGTGAAGTGGATTCACAACACTGGTCTGATAAATCTCAAAATGGAAAAGTCAATGTTGCAATCAGTGATCTATCAAACATGTAATCAATACAATATCAAGCAATTAATGCATAATCATTCTAGGACGGATTATATGGTAGAAGTTTGAAGAAAATCCGGATCACTGAAATCTAGGAAAATTAAATTAGGAGGAATCAAGAGTTAAATCAAGGATTATTCTCCACATTAAATAGCCAATGGACGGATTTTTTTAATCAAGGATTATCAAGGCTATAAATAGAAGGCAGTGACAGACAGACAAAACAATGATTTGAAAATACAAGAACAAGCAGAAACTCTGTCAATTTCTCAAGCCTTCTATCTGAACTTAAAAGAACACATCTTGAGATCAACTCAAGATTCAGAGCTATAATTCTACATCAAGCACTGAGTTTTATCAACCTCTTTGTGAAATCAATTCACACCCCAGTCCAGCAACTGAATCAGAGACATCTGAGAATGAGTTATGTTTGTGATAGCTGCTGAAGGATTTGTTCCCAAGGAGCAGTGTTGAAGATTGAGTCACTGAAGCTTTTGTAGCCAGGGAGTGATAGTCTTGGAGATTGTGAAGCTTCTGTAGCCAAAGACAATCTAACTATTGTATTGGTGAAAGACAATAGTGAATTCCTCCAATCGTCACAAGAGAAGAGTGGATTAAGGGATTACACCACCCTGAACCACTATAAACCTTTGTGTTCATTTTCTTGCTACACATTACTTTAAAGCATTTACTTACTGCATTCTATTCATACTCTGTGTGTGCATAATCCACTTTGAAAAAACCTTTAAGAAGGGACTTATCCGCTGCCCAAAAGCTTTTAATTATAAGAAAAAAAATTGAAACTCAAGTATAGTCATTCACCCCCCCTCCCTCTGACTATACTCTTACCCTTGTCTGGGACCAATAGTAATGTCCAAATAGACTTTGATAAAAGAGTTTCCTCAAAATATAATCTGATTCATGTTGTATTATAAAGTAGAATGCATTTATATAGGATACAAAATAAAAGAGTAACAAACTCCTAAGCAACGTGGGGTACATTACTTAATAATTTTCGCCAATTTATTTCCTGATGGGACTAACTTGACTCCAATAAGCCCAAATGGCTTATATTTATTGAAAATAAACACTTAACCCAATATACTATTATATAGGCACCTCTTTTAATGGGATTTAGGCCTTTTACTACTAATAACTGCATAAAAGATCAGAAATAAATTAAATCAAGTCCAATAACTAACTAATGGCACCCCACACTAAATGGGCTAGCCTTATTGATACAAAATTAACTAATAGACTTATAAATAATTCATCCAAGCCCATATTCATGCTCTTCAAGCCCAATAACAAAGATAGTGCATTTTATGGGCCGGTCTTCCACCTTCTTGGGCAGGATCACATCATTCCCTTCCCGATCGAAAGGATTCATCCTCGAATCAATAGGATGTCGTAAAATTGTGCAGCACTCACCAAACTGTACAGCCATCAAAAACCATCATTGAGATACCGGGATCAAAGATAATGAGTATATAGAGCTACAAATCAATGGAACGTTGAAATGACAATTCTTGCTTCACCAATGGGAAATAATAACAGTCTCTCAGCTTGATATAAATGTTGATGAAGCTCGGCATGGCAGCGGTGTATTGATAGCAATGCAACTGGGAATAAACGGCAACATGCGCCTGAAAAGGATAAACAAAATTGTGCGCCGATTTTCCACCATTATCAACCAAGGATAGATCATCCAAAGGAAATATAGAGGTTGTATTGGATGTATCCAACAACCCGGCGTCCTTCTTATGTGAACGATCATCATGTACCTGCAAAGAAGATTCAACAAACCTAGAACAAGAAATAAGTAACATGGAAACTTCATTTCCTCAACTAGAATTGACTCATTGAGTTCTTCTTCCACAATAGACTCCTCCGACATCTCTACTTTCTCATCTACAAATTAAGGTTCATCCACCTCCACCACACTCTCACCTTCCTCTTTCTTCAACTCCTCCTCACGAATGCTAACAATCCTTTCGTTTTCTATTCAACTAATTCTTTTTCCACTTTAACTGCAACCACCCATGTAGCCTCATAATACTTTTCCCATAATAGGTCAGCTTCATGCAACCCTTGCACCCAAAGCTCCTTGACTTCCTTAAGTTTTTGTTTTGACTCCTCAAGGTTCCTACGCATCTCCTTTAACAATTCATTAGTTCGATCTACTAACTCTTTTACTAGCTCCTTTTTACACCGATGTTCCTCCCTCCGTTGTTCCTCCCTACGAATGCGTCTCTCATAATAATCAAAACAAGGCATATTTCTCAAAATCCACTTGTGTTTCACTTAACCTTATTCTCAGTCATAGAAAATATTCTTCTCAAACAAATTAGAATTACAAACAAACCCTAAGCACGAGGCTGTCGGAATTTCCAGAATTTAAACAGTGACGTTTCGTGCCGATTGTAGTCAAATAAATATGAATCTGGAAACACTCAAAGGATCAAAGTTGTAGAACAGAGAATTTCCTATAATCTCACAAACTTTCAGGTAATTCGGAGTCGTTTAACCCATTGAAAACGAATTCGAATGACGATTTACTGCTGCAGTGATTCTGGACAGATGGTTAGTAATAATCTACGGTTTTCGCCAAGATTTATGTCGAATTGGATTGGCTATAAAGAAAACAATTGTAGAATGAGATGTGGCCAAAATTTCAGAATTTTTTGAGGGGCTTAATGGATAAAAAGAAATGCTACAAAAATTTGTGTCAGATCAGGAAAAAAAATAGGGTTAGGGTTCTTGGTGTCAACTATTAGATTATTGATTTCAAGATTGATGTTCTTGATCGAATTTTTAGGGATCTTGATGCGAAAGCCAGAATCTTTTGGGTTCTTGAATGGAAAATTAGGGTTTTGGGGTATCAATATTGGATCTTTCTTGATAAAGAAGGCTGAAAATTGGTTTCTTGATTGTGACTTTGGTTTCTTGATGTCAACGACTATTTCTTGATGTCAAAATTATGTTTCTTGGTTACAAGAATCAATTTCTTGCGGGGGGGAGGGGGGGTGGGGGGGGTTTATAGGGGGTCGGGTTTAAGCTTTTAGTTTTTGAAGAAAATCTAGGGTTCTAGGGGGGAAAAGTTTGAACATATGAAAAATCTTCAAGTTTTTCGGGTAGGATTATGAAGATTTGAAGGTATAAGGATGTTCTTGGACGGGACGAAATTAATTAAAAAAATGAAATTGATACCTTAGTTGTTGTGCTCTGATACCAACTGATGTGATTTCTTTGCCCAGAAAATAAAACTAAGGGATCAATTGAGAGCTATTAAAAACCTAATTCTAGAAAATCCAATCTATGATGTAGACCAAGAATAGTCAACGTTTCCTCAAGACGTTGATTCATTCTGGACGACGAAGAGAACACCCACTCGCAGTAGAGTCTAAATCAACTTTGAGAAAATAGTTTCACTCAAAATATAATTTGATTCATGTATTATTATAAAATTAAAAGTAGAATGCATTTATACATGCTACAAAATGAAAGACTAACAACCTCCTAAGCAATGTTGGATAAATTATTTAGTAATTTTCGTCACTTAATTTCCTGATGGGCCTAACTTGACTCTAATAAGCTAAAATGGCTTTTATTTGCTGAAAAATAAACACTTTAACCCAATATACTATTATATAGGCACCTCCCCTACTGGGCTTTTGTTATTTTACTACTAAACCTACATAAAATGTCAAAAATAAATTAAATCAAGTCAGATAACTAGCTAATGGCGCCCCGCACTGAATGGGCTGGCCTTATGGACTCAAAATTAAATAAAAGACTTCTATATAATTCATCCAAACCCATCTTCGTGGTCTTCAATTCCAATAACATAGATAGGGCATTTTATGGGCTGGTCTTTACTTTCTTGGGATGGATCACATCATTCCCTCCTTATTCGAAAAGATTCATCCTCGAATAAATAGGATGTCGTAAAATTGAGCAGCACTCACCAAACATGGACAACCGTCAGAAACCATCATTAATATACCGGGATCAAAGATAATGTGTATATCGAGCTGTAAATCAATGCAACATTGAAAGGATGATTCATGCTTCACCAATGGGACATAAGAAAAGTCTCTCGGCTTAGTAAAAATGTTGAAGCTTGGCATGGCAGTGGTATAATGAGAGCAATGCAATTGGGAACAAACGGAAACATGCGCCATAAAAGGATCAACAAAGGTGTGCACCGATTTTCCACCATTATCAATCGGAGATAGATCATCCAAAGGCAATATAAGGGATGCATTGGATGTATCCAACAGCCCCGCATCCTCCTCACATGGATGATTTTCATGTACTTTCAAAGAAGATTCAAAAAATATGGAACAAGAATTTTGTAACATAGAATCTTCATTTTCCTCAACTATATTTGACTCTTTGAGTTGTTCCTCCACAATAGACTCCTCCTACATCTCTGTTTTCTCATCCACAAATTCAGGTTCATTCACCTCCACCACACTCTCACCTTCCATCTTTAATAACTCCTCTACACGAATACTAACAATCTCTTCATTTTTCTCTTCAACAAATTCTTTTTCCTCTTTAACTGCAACCACCCGCCTGGCCTCATAATACTTTTCCCATAATAGGTCAGCTTCCCGCAACCCTTGCACCCAAAGCTCCTTGTCTTCCTTAAGTTTTTGTTTCGACACCTCAAGGTTCCTACGCATCTCCACTAACAGTTCATTAGTACGATCTACTAACTCTTTAACTAACTCCTTTTGACACCGTTCTTTCTCCCTTCATTGTTCCTCCCTACGAACACGTCTCTCATAACAATCAAAACAAGGCATATTTTTTAAAATTCACTTGGGTTTCACTCACCCTTATTCTTAGTCGTAGAAAATATCATTCTCAAACAAATCAGAATTACGAACAAACCCTAAGCACGAGGCTTAAGAATTTAAGTAGTGACATTTCGTGCCGATTGTGATTAAAAAACTACGAATCTGGAAAAACACATAGGCTCAAAGTTGTAGAACAGAGAATTTTCAGTAATTTCACAAGCTTTCAGGTAATTTTGAGTTGTTTAGCCCTCTAAAAACGATTTCGAACGATGATTTACTGCTGCAGTGTTTCTGGACAGATGGTTTGTAGTAATCTACAATTTTCGGCAAGATTTACGTTGAATTAGGATTCGGTGTAAAGTGAAAAAATGTAGAAAGAGATGTGGTAAAGATTTCAGAATTTTTGGAGGGGTTTAAGGAATAATATGAAATGTTACTAAAACAAGTGTCAGATCAGAAAATAAAAGGATTAGGGTTAGGGTTCTTGGAGTCAAGAATTAGATTCACGATTTCAAGATTGAAGATCTTGACCGAAATATTAAGGTTATTTGTCTGAAAGGCAGAATCTTTTGGGTTCTTGGATGAAAAATTAGTGTTTTTGGAGTCAATATTGGATCATTATTGATGAATAAGGCTTAAAATTGGTTTCTTGATTGTGACTTTGGTTTCTTGATGTCAACAACTGATTTTTTGATGTCAAGATTATGTTTCTTGATTACAAGAATCAATTTTTTCGCTAGGGGTTCTGTTTTTGGTTTCTTGAGAGGATGGGGGGTTAGGTTTATGCTTTTAAGGTTTGAAGAAAATCCAGGGTTCTTGGGGGTGGGAGAAGTTTGAAGATATGAAGAATCTTCAAGTTTTCTGGGTAGGTTTATGAAGATTTGAAGGTATAAGGCTATTCTTAGGGGGGGGGGACGAAATTAATTAAAAAATGAAATATTGTTTTTGATAATAATCGAAATAAACAAGAATAGAAAAACGGGGATATTTGATACTTTAGTTGTTGTGCTTTGATACCAAATGATGTGATTTTTTGCCCATGAAAGAACTAAGGGATCAATGATGTGATTTCATTGCCCTGGAAAGAACTAAGGGATTAATGAAGAGCTATGAAAAATCTTATCCTAGAATATCCAGTCTAAGATGTAGGCCGAGAATACTCAATGTTTGCTCAAAACATTGATTCATTCTTGAAGAGAACACCAACTCGCAATTGATTGGAAAAGTCTAAATTGACTTAGTCAAAAGAGTTTCACTAAAAATATAATCTGATTAATGTTGTATTATAAAATTTCAAGTAGAACGTCTTTATATAGGCTACACAATAAAAGACTAACAAACTCCTAAGCAATGTGGGATAAATTACTTAGTAATTTTCACCACTTCATTTTCTGATTGGCCTAACTTGACTCTAATAAGCTCAATGGCTTTTATTTTCTGAAAATAAAACCTTAACCCAATATACCATCATATAGGCACCTCCTTTAATCGGTTTTTGGCCTTTTACTACTAAAAACTGCATAAAAGATCAGAAATAAATTAAATCAAGTCCAATAACTAACTAATGGCACCCCACACTAAGTGGATTGGCCTTATTGACACAAAATTAAATAAAAGGCATCTAAATAATTCCTCCAAGCCCATCTTCGTGTTCTTTAAGACCAATAACATATATAGTGAATTTTATGGGCTGGTCTTCAACTTTCTTGGGCTGTATCACATCATTTCCTCCCGGTTCGAAAGGTTTTGTCCTCGAAATAGGATGCTGTAACATGGAGCAGCACTCTCCAAAATTGGACAGCCATAAAAAACCATCATTGAGATACCAGAATCAATGATAATATGTACATAAAGCTGCAAATCAATGGAACGTTGAAAGGACGATTCATGCATCACCAATGGGACATTGAACAGTCTCTCGGCTTGATATAAATGTTGATGAAGCTCGGTATGGAAGCGGTATATTGGAAGCAAATCAATTGGAAACAAACAGCAACATGCGCCGCAGAAGGATCAACAATAGTGTGCGCCCGTTTTCCACCATTATCCACCGGGGATAGATCGTCTAAAGGCAATAAAGATGCTGCATTGGATGTATCCAACAGCCCGGGATCCTCCCCATGTGAACGATCATCATGTACCTGCAAAGAAGATTCAACAATGCTGGGACAAGAATTTAGTAACATAGAATCTTCATCTACCTCAACTAGAATCGACTCATTGAGTTCTTCCTCTACAGTAGACCCTTCCGACATCCTTACTTTCTCATCCTCAAATTCAAGTTCATCCACCCCCACCACACTCTCACCTTCCTCCTTTTTCAACACCTCCTCACTAATACTAACAATATCTTCATTTTTTCTCTTCAACTAATTCTTTTTCGTCTTTAACTGCAACTACCCGCATGGCCTCATAATACTTTTCCCATAATAAGTCAGCTTTCCACAACCCTTGTACCCAAAGCTCCTTGTCTTCCTTAAGTTTTTGTTTCAACTCCTCAATTATTAGACGTATAATTGTGTTTTTCATTGATTTAATCTCAATTACAAGTTGTATTATATAGGATTACAAGAAGGGTAAAACGGGAAACAAGTATCATAAACCCAAGTGATGTATCTTGTCTTCCAAGGCACTTGGGCAGGCTGCAGTTGCTTCAATATGCCCCCGTAATCCCATAGGAACGGAGTGGACATGGAGATTGGACTTGAGATCATTGAAGCGGACATGACCAAGCGGTTTAGTAAGGAGATCGGCAAGCTGGTCGTTAGAGGAGATAAATGCGACTTGAAGCTTGCACGAAGCCACTAACTCACGAACATGATGAAAATCTATCTCGCTATGCTTGGTGCGAGCATGAAACACCAGATTCGCCGTAAGATAAGTAGCACAAATGTTATCGCACCACAAGGTAGGATCCTGAGGGAGAGACACACGTATTTCATTCAGGAGGGAAGTGATCCACTGGAGCTCAGCCGCAGCATGGGAGAGATCCTTATATTCAGCTTCGGTACTACTCTTGGCAACTGCAAGCTGCTTTTTAGAGCGCCAACTGATAAGATTAGCACCAAGGAAGATGCAGAAGGCACCAATAGAGTGGTGATCATCAGGGTCCGATGCCCAGTCCGTATTTGAAAAGGCCTGAAGGTGACGGGAAGGAGATGACCGGAATAACAGGCCATCGTCAATAGTATGCTTAAGGTAGCATAAAATGCGCTTCACTGTGGCCCAGTGAGTAGTGCGGGGGGCATGCATAAACATACAGACCTTATGGACCGCGAAAGCAATATCCAGGCGAGTTAAACTGAGGTAATGAAGCCCCCCGACAATACTACGATATAAAGTAACATCCTCAAAAGGCTCACCATCCATACGACTGAGGTGAAGATTCGAGGCCATAGGAGTGGTGAAAGGCTTCGATAAGTGTATATTGGCCCGACATAGCAAAGAATGAATATATTTCCATTGACTAAGAAGGAGGCCATCATTAGTGCGGATGGCCTCAACACCTAAGAAATAAGATAATGTGCCAGATCCTTGATAGGAAAATAAGCAGAGAGATGCGAGATAGTGGCATCGGTGAGTGCTGGAGAAGAACCTGTAATTAGAACATCATCCTCATAAATCAACACAAAAATAGAGTGAGATCCCTGCATGTAAATATATATATGAAAGTATCTGCCTTAGAGGCCGAGAAACCATAAGAGCGGAGAACATTCGTAAACCGAGAGAACCAAGCACAAGGGGCTTGACGAAGACCATATAAGCTACGTTGAAGCTTGCAGACATGAGAAGGAAAGTCAGGGTTCCGGAAACCCTGAGGCTGCTGCATATAAACATCCATTGAGAGAATACCATGTAGAAAACATTTTGAACATCGACCTGGCGAATAACCCAGTTTTGAGAGACGAATGGTCACCGGTTTAACAAATGGGCTAAAAGTAATTGAAAAATCAACACCTGCTTCTTGATGAAAACCCTTAGGAACAAGGCACGCTTTATAGTGCTCAATATGACCATCTGCATGACGTTTAATACGGAAAACCCATTTATTACCAAGAAAATTCATACTTGGAGAAAACGGAACCAGATCCCAGGTATCATTATGAACCAAAGAATTTAACTCATCTCTCATGGAATCTCTCCATTCATGGGATTTAAGGGCTTCAGTGAGGATGGTGGGTTCAGAGGGTTCAAAAGTAGCAGTATAGGCTTTGGGAAGCGAATAACGAACAAAGTCGGATGGTAATTGCTTAGGTTTGAGGGAGTTAGTTTTAGAGCGAGAGATCATTTGGTGAGGAGGGTCAGGAGAGACAGAGGTTGGTGAGGCCGAGTCCAATGATGGGGAAGGCCGAGATGGTTAAGATTGGGCAAGAGAAGATTGGACCGAGTGGGAATATGAGGATTCAGCCGGTGCAGAAAGCATAATAGAGGAAGGTAAGAGAATAGAGTCTATTGTGGCTGAAGAAGAAGTGGAGGAGGTATTATACGGGAAAGATTGTTCATCAAAGACAGCATGACTTGAGATATATACTCGACCAGTACTGAGGTCAAGGAACTTGTAGCCATGATGATGAGGACTATAGCCAAGGAAGATACATATTTTAAAGCGGATGTCGGTTTTATGATTATTGTAGAGACGAAGGTGAGGCCAACAGGCACAACCAAATACATGAAGAAATGAGTAATCAGGTGGGCGGTGATGGACTAGTTCATAGGGAGACCGATTATTAAGAACTCGAGTGGGGAGGCGGTTGATAAGATAGGTGGTTGTGAGGAAATGATCTTCCTAATAGGGAAGATAAAAATGAGAGTGAGCGGGAAGGTAAAGGCCAACTTCGACGATTTGGCGGTGACGTCTCTCAATGGCACCCTTTTGTTCAGAGGTATAAGGACCTGAACGCCTATGTTCTATACCAAGGTTAGTGACAAATGTACTTAGAAGACGATATTCACCGCCCCCCCCCCCCAATCAGTTTAAATGGCTTTAATTTTAGTGCTGAATTGGCATTCGACTAAGGCACTGAATTGGCATTCAACATCAGATTTAAGACGTATGGGATACAACCAGAAATATTTAGAATAATCATCCAAAAACTGACATAATATTTATTACCATAAATAGAGTCTTCGGCACATGGGCCCCATACATCAAAATAAATTAAATCCAAAGGACGAAAAGATGTTAAGGATGACATAGGTAAAGACTGACGATGGCTTTTAGCCATTTGACAAGCAACACAAGTAGACGTAGGGGCATGTTGGTCCCTTAGAAAGGCTTCCACAAGTTTAGAGGGGGGGGGTTGAATAAACTTGTCCCCAAAAACCTATGTGAAAACTGAATCTTGTACATATTAAGTTTAACCTTAAACTTGTGTGGAGTTAAGCTAACTTAGCTGATATAAGTCAGTGTTGACTTACACTAAACTTAATTAACCGGAAGCGGATTAAATAAATCCTATATATAAAACTTGAGTTCATCAGTTTGTCTAAATATAAATGCAATGTAGGGCTGACTCAGTTTCTTGTGTTTGTGATTGGATGTATTGTATACTTAGATGCAGTAATAAATGCGTAAAGTAAGTAAGTAATTAAGACAAGAATTATAGAGGTTCCAGGTGGTGTAATCATGTCAGTCCTCTCTTCCCTTATGATGTAGGAGGCCAAATCCAGTAAGTTCTTGAGGTTTACAGTTATAAGACACAAAGTAAATTCTAGACACTTGATTGTCCTTCACTAATCCCTAGCTTCACAATCTTCCAGCTTCAGTCTTCAACAGGTAGAATTGCTGTTTGAACTAAGCTTGCTACACTGGTCCTTAGAGGGTTGAATTGCCTCTTCACTAGCTCAACAAAAACACAGTCTTCCTGACTGCACTCAACTTTCCTTCACACCTTATTGGTGTTTCACAGTCTAAACATTTGTTAGAATCAAAGTTGAGACTTGAATCAATAACTATGATTCAATTGTGTTTAGATCTTCTTCTTCTAGATGTATATGATATGTGCTCAGCTATGTTTTCTTCAAATGATTGATCTTGATCTTTCTTCGAAAGCTTATGAACACTTGAAGATTTCTTGATCTTGCAATAAAGTGCTTAACAGGAATTCTTTTGAATTACTTTCCCCCTTAGTAAAATCCTTCTTGACTAGATTAATTCTTAGAATTCCGTGCATCTTCTTGTAATAGAAGTGGTCTATTTATTGGGGTTTCCTCAACGGTTAGCTGAATTGAACGTTTATATCTGAATTCTTGTATCAGTTGGTGGTCCTGCTTATTCTGATGAATGTCTGTGTCCTTTCTGACAATTCTGTTTAGCTAATTTTATTGGCTGCTTTATAACGGTCAGATTTATCTTTAGCTTTCCTTGACCTCAACATGAGAACTTATCTTAGTCAGTTTTCAGCTTTGAGAGCTTTAACTGAGTTTTTACTCATCTTCAAGAACTCAGTACTCTATTTTCATCTGATTATAATTGACTTAACCAGAGTACACCATAACTAACTAATATATCATTGTCATTATGATACTTAGTCCCTCTTTCACGATCCATAAAGTCAGTTCAGGACATCACAGATCTGAATTCTAACTTTACAGTCTCGGCTTAAGTCTTCAAAACTGAGTTTGAACCCTCAGTTCTATAGTCTTCAATAACTGAGTCTGAACCCTTAGTTCTTCAGTTCTAGATAAGTCAACCGAGTCTATGTCCCTCAGCGAACTTACCTTCTTGCTTCTTCTTCTATAATCGAGCTCGATCCTCACCTTGATTATGAATTCGATTCAATAAGCCGCTCGTTTTCTCGCCGATCCTAGAGCTAATACAGTTCTTGTCTGATTTAACTTATACAAATATCAGACTCTATTAAATCTTATACATTGATTTCTAGACCTCTTTTTGCTTTGCACTATAACAACTAGTTATAACACTTCATCAATAGAGTTAAGTATAATAATTAAACTAACTGATGAATCATCATCAAAACATAAATTTTATTTCCAACAATTTCCCCATTTTTTATGATGTCAATACCCTCCTTAAAAGCAATGCAAAAAGATAAAGACAAAACAAAGTAAAGAACACAAAGAACCGAGAAACTGAGATTTTATTGAAAACTGAGTTACAAGGTATTAAAGTACAAATACATGAAAAGAAATTAATTTCCAGTTTCCTTTCCTATATCTTGACTTTTTTTACTTGTCATGGTGTCAAAGATTTCAGCAGCTTCTTTCATGGCTGAGTTGGTTTTTGAGCTATCAATTCCATGGATATTCGCCCAAATGTTCCATGAATATGTCATAATGTGCTTGCTGAAAAACATGCATTTGAATAATACAGCAAACTTGAAAACAGATCTCCTCAATATTTCACTAGTGGCTGTCTGCAGTAAGTTCTGAACAAACTCAGGATCAGTCTTTTCAACCTGATCTAAAACATTATCTAGAGTACCATCTCTTTCCCATTTACCCAGATTTTTCTAGTAGTGAAAAAAGAACCTTTTCCATATGCAGAAATGTCTCTATGGCTTGTTCCCTTGAAACTCCTTCTTCAGCAGGTAGACCTTTGAAAATATTATACATATGAGAGTCTAGAGCCAGTCTTTTCTCAGTTGGCTCTGTGAATTTTGCAATCGGTTCCATTTCTTCATCAGTGAACTCTCATCTAGCTTTCTTCAGCTCAACCAGTTTCTCATCAATACATTCGAGAACTTGAGGCATATCAGTTGCATTGACTTTTAACAAGTCCAAACTTTCCCCCTTATTGACATCATCTTTGTTGATCATGCTCCTAATGGAAGAGTTCAGGTGTTGCTGGTTTGACGCCAATATGGATTGTGCTACAACTGAGTCTTTCATTGCATTCTTCAGTAAAATCAGTCTATCAACCACATTGTTGAGAATGCCTTCCCATCTTCCTTGAGTCTCAGTTTTTCATGCCTCGGATTCAATGGTTGCTTTTCTGATAGCGATTAGAGTATCATGACAATCTGTTTTAACACTGATCTGTTTCTTCTCCATGTTGTTAGTTTTGCTTTCTTCAATTGATTTCAAAACTTTCCCGAAAACACTTAAATTATCTTTCCGAATCCTCACAAGCTCATTGAAGTAGAATTTGATGGTATCAGCTTGTGTAGGAACTTTATCTTTGGTCTCAGCTTTCTTTTCTTCAGTTTTTCCTTTGTCGGCTCCAGTCTGAGATTTGCTCACAACATTCTCAGATGTCTCTAATTATTTAACTGGAGAGGAGGCAACCTATTTCAGTGTATCTTTGAAGTTCTCAGTCTTTTCTCTTTCTTCTTCTTAAACAGCCTCCCTTACAAGTGATTTAAGAACATCAGCTTTAGCTTGGTCAGCTTCAGCTAATGCTATTTCAAAACCATTTTTATCAGTTGGAGACTGATATCTTTCCTTCTCCTAATCTTCAGACTGACTATCTGAATCAGTTTCAGTTTCTTCATAATCATCTGAACTTCCTTCAGATGATCCTTCTTCAGTATCATTATTTGCTTCATCCATTTTTTGCAAAGAGGCGAGAATCCCTTTCTGTAAATTAGGTTCTCCCTGAGAATCATCATCATCATCATCATCATCATCTTTCTTAGTCTTTGAGTCTCCCTTCTTGGCATATCTTTCCCAGTATCTGTTTCTAATGAGTGAGTAACCAGTACTCAGAAATTCTTCAATCTAAACAGTTGGGATAGATGAGTGATGTCGAAAAGCTCAAAAACCCATTTTTCAGTTCTTTCCATTTCCACAAGTTGACCTCTTTGATTTGGAATGGAGCTGAACTTCCAATACTGATAATCATCAAGTCTTCTGCAGTCAGCTTCAATCATTTTTCCAATGTTGACACTTGGATCAAGTTGGTTCAAAATATCTTCAGTTTCTCTAGGAATCTCCACACTTGATTCAGCTAGAGGCTCGATTTGTCTTAACACATTTTTGGCTTTCCTCCTCAGCAACAGCTGGGATGATTGACGATTTAGTAACAACAACTTCTGGACCTGAAGTAGCATTTTCAGTCTCCAGTTTTTCTTCGGCTACAACTTCTTCTGGTAGAGATTCTATTACAGTGATAGGTTCAGCTTCAGCTGTAGGTATAGCAACTTGTTCAAAAACCTTTCCTGATCCAGTTTCCTGATGCTCAATAGAAACGGGTTCTTTGACTGGTTTAGTTTCCAGTTCAGTAACTGGTTCATTTTCCTTCTCAGTAACATCATCTTGCTTTTCAACTTCTCCTTCATTGACAAGCTCATCCAGAGTGATGACTTGTGCTGGTCTCGAATCAACTTCAACAACTTCTCTTTCTTATGATTGAGAAGCTTCCAGTTCCTTGATAGATTCTTAATATTCAATTAGAGATGCTGATTTTAATGGTGTAGATCCTGATAAAGATATCAGATTGAGCATTCTGATTACACCAGGTCCAACCAGTTCCTCATCACTATCAGTTCCCTCCTCATCAACTTCAGCTCTCAGGGTTTGTTCCCCCTGAGTATCAGTTTCTGGTAGTGAAGGAACAACTTCTTGAAATTCCTTTGCTGATTCTTGATCTGGTACTTCCTCAGCAACATGTTCTATTTCAGCAATAATTTGTTTGGTGGGGGTTTCCTCATTCCTAGTTTTCTTTCCCTGGCTTTCAGCAACTGAGGTGGCTGACTTTGCTGGTGAGGCCTTTACTGCTTTCTCAGTAACTTGTCCGGTTGTGACTTCTTCCAATTTTCTTTTCCTTTCTCTCAGTCTCTCAAGATGTTCCAGTGCCTCAGCTGTAGTTTCAACTTTCTTAGCAGACCTTTTCCTCTTCTTCTTCGGTTCAGTTTCGGAACCTCCAACATTCCTTTTCTTGGACTTTTCTTCCATGGCCGCAATCTTACCATCAACAATTGCAGTTTCCTTTCTCTTGCAATTCCAAAATGGTCAATAATCCTTTGAACTAGTAGAGCAAGGGTCTTTTTGAGATAGAATCTCCCTTTCTTCTCAGCATTCTTCTTCTTTTGTACATCAGAAGATGGTGCTATCAGTTGATCAAAGATGTATTTCTGACAATTGAAATCCTCACCAAACCAAATAACATAAAGTAGATCTAACTTTGTGCCGGAGAGATTATTGAAGTTGCCTACGTTTCCAATTATGCAATTAGCTAGCATCTTTGTCAAGAAGTTGAATTCTAGCTTGAGAAGCCTTATTGATCCAGACAATGATACATTTGAATCTCCTATAATTGCAATATCTTTCCACAGTTTCTCTATCTATTCTTATGATATTCTGAGAACAGATGTGTGTCCAGACTTCTCAAAACCAAATATATCTGCAATTATGTTCTCTGTAACCTTGATTTCCTTTCTATTGTCTTGAGTGATGTAAGTGTGAATGTCTTCATCTTCTATGTATGTTCTTCCAAACTCATAGAAGTCGCCAATGCTATCCAGGCACACACTCTTCAAATTGATGTTGAATACTTGCTCAAGACCTTTGATTTTTCGGATTTTCTCTGCTATTTGCTTGGCAAGTGTTTGATCTGTATATCTTGCGATATATTTATCGAGTGAAATGATCATTCCAGGTTCAACGTGGGTAAAAGCCATTATTTTAGATTGTTGGAGAGAATTCGGAGAAATTTGGGAATTTGAGAGAGAATTAAGCAAAAACTGAGTGTAAAGACTTTAAGAAGAGAAAATAAGAAGGTATTTATATGTGGTAGATTTGGTGGTTAGAAAACTGAGTGCGTATTAAAACATCTAGTCATAAATCATGTCAAGCGTTGAGATACAGAAAAAATGTTGTGAGTGGAAAGGATGAACGGCTGAGATGAGTGTAGGGTACGACTTTTCATTCGTAGCTTATATTAGTTGATACGGTATATCTCCAGCTGTAAAGATTCACCTTTGATCTTATCCAAAACTTAGATCAGCTATCCTCTTTTTTATTTCCATAACTTAGTTTTCCATAGTGAGTCCGTTTTGAGAATTACTGGTTCTCAGTTTTCTCAACTCTTACTTTTCTCCTGCAAAAAAAATTAAGTAGTTTTTGGTACCCAGATCTGTTTGGGTCCTTTTTTATTAGTTTTTGTATTTCTGTAAGTCTTAGATGACTAATCAGTTTGATACTTAAACCTATCTTGATTTTTCAGCTGAGTGTGGTCAGTTTTCACAAAATTCTGATTTTTGGATTTGAATATCCTTTTCTTGAGGATTTTGTGAAACCGAGTGATCATTGGTTCATTCCAGTCTTCATCAGTGGGAAAAAGTTTTCCTTTCCCCCTGAATCTGGTATTCCATGAATGATTTTCATTCTTTGATGGATGAGACTTGAATGTTCTTTTAACTGATCTCTGATCAGTTGTGCCTTTTTCAGTCCTCTTATGCTTTCTATAAAATCATTCAGTTTGTTGTTTGCCACTGACTGATTTTATAGTTGTGTCAGTTTTAGGTCGAAATTTGTCTTTGAGTAATTTTCGATTCTAACAATATAAATCGATTTTTCGAGTTCTTGACTTTTGTGCAGCTACAAACTTAGGTGCAACTGTACTAGGTCTGAACTTAGAATTTTGCTGACTGTCTAATCCTAAACCAGTTCTGCCTTCAAATGGTTTACCTGGTTTGAACTGAATACTTGGAATTGGGTCAACTGATGATTCCGTTATATTCATTACTTCTGTCAATTCATCAGTTGTGCAATTCTCTTTGATTCCATTGTTAGCCTTGATAAGATCGATCTCAACATTCAATCTTAGAACTTCAGCTTTCAACAAATCTTTTTCCTTTTCGACATTCTTAATTATAATTCTTTTGAATTTCTTCTAATTCCTTTATGAGTATGTCCAAGTCGTTGTTGAGATATTCATTTCTATTATTAGCTATGGCAGTGTGACAATTAGATGTAGAAGCATTTATGTCATGACGTTCAATAGATAAATTTTCAATTCTAGCTTCTTCATCTTCTATTATCTGCTTTCCTTTATTCAATCCAACATTGTTGCATATCAGGTCTTTTCCAAAAAGTATGATTTCTTCATCAATTTCACCATTATTATTTCCTCCAAAGCGGATGGGCAGTAATTCAGCATTATCTTCATTGTTTGTAATGAGTGGATCTTCAATAAATGTTTCAATCAACTTTTCTTGAGTTTCAGCAACAAGAGCCTGAAATTTAGTTTTGTACTCATCAAATATCAAAAATGAACAACTAAGCATACTTTTAAAATGATTATATGATTCCATGATGCAATAACTGAAGGAACTCAATTGGAGATCTCTTCAAAGTAGAAAATCTGTTCTGATACCAAGTTTTGGTATCGGAATAACTGATGCCCAGTTACTTCGGTCAAACAAACTGAAATTATGATTCAGCTATGGTTCTCTTCGGAACAGAAGCACTGCTCTGATACCAATTGTTGGTCCCTTAGAAAGGTTTACACAAGTTTAGAGGGAGGGTGAATAAACTTGTCTCCAAAAACCTAACTGAAAACTGAATCTTGTACAGATTATGTTTAATCTTAAACTTGTGTGCAGTTAAGCTAACTTAGCTAAGTATAAGTTAGTGCGGACTTACACTGAACTTAGTTAACCGGCAGTGGAATAAATTAAGCCTATATATAAAACTTGAGTTTATCAATTTGTCCAAATATAATGCAAGGTAGTGCTGACTCAGTTTCGTAGGTTTTCTAAGTGTGATTAGATGTAATGTATACTTAGATGCAGTAAATAAATGCGTAAAGTAAGTAATAAATCAAGACAAGAATTATAGAGGTTTGAGGTGGTGTAACCATGTCAGTCCTCTCTTCCCCTGTGATGTAGAAGGCCAAATCCACTAAGTTCATGAGGTTTACAGTTACAAGACACAAAGTAAATTCTAGACACTTGATTGTCCTACACTAATCCATAGCTTCACAATCATCCAGCTTCAGTCTTCAATAGGTAAAATTCATGTTTGAACTAAGCTAGCTACACTAGTCCTTAAAGGGTTGAATTGCCTCTTCACCGGCTCAACACAAACACAGTCTTCCTGATTGCACTCAACTGTCCTTCACACCTTCTTGGTGTTTCACAGTCTAAACCTTTGATAGAATCAAAGTTCAAACTTGAATCAATAACTATGATTCAATTGTGTTTAGAGCTTCTCCTTCTAGATGTATATGATACGTGCTCAGGTTTGTTTTCTTCAAATGATTGATCTTGATCTTTCTTTGAATGCTTATGAACACTTGAAGATTTCTTGATCTTGCAATAAAGTGCTTAGCAAGAATTCTTTTGAATTACTTTCCCCCTTAGTAAAATCCTTCTTGACTAGAGTAATTCTTAGAATTCCGTGCATCTTCTTGTAATAAAAGTGGTCTATTTATAGGGGTTTCTTCAACGGTTAGCTGAATTTGAACGTTTATATTTGAATTCTTGTATCCGTTGGTGGTCCTGCTTATTCTGATGAATGTCAGTGTCCTTTCTGACAATTCTGTTTAGCTAATTTTATTGGCTGCTTTATAACGGTCATATTTATCTTCAGCTTTCCTTGACCTTAGCATGAGAACTTATCTTAGTCGGTTTTCTGCTTTGAGAGCTTTAACTGAGTTTTTACTCTTCTTCAAGAACTCAATACTCCATTTTCATCTGATTATAATTGACTTAACCAGAGTACACCATAACTAACTAATATATCATTGTCCTTATGATACTTAGCCGTTCTTTCAAGATCCATAAAGTCAGTTTAGGCCATCACAGATTTTTCTGAATTCTAACTTTACAGTCTCGGCTTATCTCATCAAAACTGAGTTTGAACCCTCAGTTCTTCATCTTCAATAACTGAGTCTGAACCCTCAGTTCTTCAATTCTAGATAAGTCAACCGAGTTTGTGTCCCTCAGTGAACTTACCTTCTTCATTTCTTCTTCTATAACCGAGTCTGATCCCTCAGCCTTCAGTTATGAATTCAGTGCAATAAGCCTGTTTCTCGTTTTCTCAGTTCTGATCCTAGAGCTATTATAATTCTTGGCTGATGTAACTTATACAAATTTCAGACTCTATTAAATCGTATACATTGATTTCTATACATCTTTTTGCTTTGCACTATAATATCTAGCTATGACACTTCATCAATGGGGTTAAGTATAAAAATTAAACTAACTGATGAATCATCATCAAAACATAAATTTTATTTCCTACAGGGAAATAGACGGTGCCACAATATTATTCTGACTCAAACACTGACGTAAAACAGGATACGAGCAATGGCCTAGACGTTGGTGCCACTGAGAGACATTGGTGCGACTAGAATGGAAGGCTCGAGTAGGAATTGACTGAATGATTTGAAGAAGTGGTAGAGGCTATCCTTAAGAAAACCCCGGTGGTGGATGCGGCCTGAGTAATCCTTCACAGGAAAATAGTCATGGTGAAATTCAAAATAAACAGAATTATCGCGGGCAAATTTGGATACCGAAAGTAAGTCAGTAAAGAGGGAAGGGGCAACAATAACATTATTAAGGACATAAGAACATGATGGTGTAGATAATAGGGAAGAGCCGAAGTGAGTGATATCCAAACCTGAACCATCACCGATGTGCAGTTTTTCGAGACCATCATATGCATCAACGGACAGATTTAAATTATGAGGATTGTTGGTGGTATAATGAGTCGCACATGTGTCAGGAATCCAATCATGGGATTAGGACGGAGGCTGCAGCATTGCTGCATAAGCTTGCAGAGGGCGGAGTGGATGGGACTATGGTGTAGGAGGAGCAAAGGTGTTGTCAAACCGGTACCAAGATTGACGTATAGAGTGACCATAACGCTCGTAAAGCTGAAATTGAACAGCCCTAGAGGAGGTGGGTTACGGCTGCCATGACCACAGGAAGATCCATGCCCCAGAGGAAGGTGGGTTAGGCTGTGAACTGGACCGTAATCAGCCTCGATAATGTCCAGATTGGCCGGAAGAAGCAGCAATATTCTCGGATAAAGCAGAAGTGGCCGGAATTGCAACTGGCGGGGGCTCTAGATGCTGAATCTGGGCCTCAGTTGGCAACAAAAAAGAGTACACCTCATCCAATGTAATCTCTGGTCGGGTGGAGAGTAGGGTAACTAGGGAATCATATTCTTTCCCCAAACCTGCAAGCAAATAGGAAACTAAATCATCATCATTGATCGGGTGGCCGGCCAGATTTAAGTCATCAGCGATACGCTTAAGAGTCAAGAAGTAATCCGTGGCTGACATAGTGCCTTTGAGGGTCGAGGCTAGCTTGGTTCGATGGTGGACAAGCTGATCCCTTGACTGGGAGGCGAAGCTATGTTGCAAGGATTTCCAAACTTCGACTGAGGTTGATGCGTGATAAACCTGAGATAAAATGTCATCCGAGAGAGATGATGTAATTGTAGATAGGATGAGACTATCTTGCTTGAGCCAATGATCAAACGCCGGATTAGGTGTGGTGATACCTTCAGTGGTAATTGTGTCAGGGGGAGGCATGATCGTACCTTCAACAAAACCCAAAATGCCTTGGCCACTGAGATAGGGAAGCAACTATGCACGGCATAACGGATAATTTTGTCAGGTGATTTTAGTAATATGAATACTAGATGACGGGGTGAAGGAGGGATAATCTGAAAAGAGAGAAGAAGAAGGGGAAGAGGTGGCCGACTTGTTGCCGGATTGAGGAGTAGTAGAAGCCATAAATGCCGGTGATCGCATGTAAGTCACTAAGTCAATATTACTAGCAAGAATACTAGGTACAACGTAGTATGGAAAATGCGAGTCAAGGTCGATCCCGCAGAGACAATGCAACTATAAGTATAAACGATTCTAACCTAATTAAGAAGCAACATAGAGGCGGTCATGGACAAACAATAAACAATAAGACAAACATGGTATTCCTCCCCCTCTTCTCACCGATCTACTAACTTGGATTAGTTAATCGTTATGTTTACTTCCCCATATAATTCCTTAAATCAAGCGTGAGCTTTCGTTTTAATTATCATTATCAACTACAGGTGCGACTCTTACTCCTATCTACTCCGACAATGGTAGTAGACAATATATACGCAAGCTACCCTCCTTAATTGGTCCGTAATAGCCCATACGCATAAAGATCTAAAATTGCCAATATCGAGCGCTAACTCATACCGCTAACCCGCCTAGATAGCTATCGACATTGATCAGCATGTTCCTAAGGTCCATTCAAGACTATGTCCAAACTTAGCACTTCACTATTAGTATTTCATGCCAGTTTATTATTACAATAAGCAGATTGGCCAGATCTAACCTACTGTTAATTAAACCTATCGATCAACGTAGCTGTAGTGAATCCCAGTTTTAGGTTTTCTAAAATATGCCCCGGTAAACCGGTATAGATTGTCGGGTTACCGGGGGCGGCTTTTCCTATCCCTACATCTATATTGCTCAATTACGATTAAAACAAGTAAATTATGGGGTCTTTAAACATGCAGATTAACTTAAACACGTAAATACGAACAGGTCTACTATATTGAAAACAAAAAGGAACGTTCAAAGCTTCATACCTTCAACAATAGTGATCTAGCTTCATACCTTCAACAATAGTGATCTGCCTCACTAAGTCAAGATCAAGATCATGCCACTCATATCCATCAGTAAAGCATTAAAAACTATTCACGTCATGAGCCAATGTGTGTGTGCAATAACTTTCACAACCTCTTAGTAATGCAGACAATCTCACATTACGTCAACCTATAGTCGAACTAACCAGTTTTGAACATGTTATTTATTAATTAATTGCGCTGGCAAGGCGGATCGAGAAATATATTACTCTTAGGCTCATGTTTATCGGTCTATGCAAAAGTCGTGCGTTTATGCTCCATCGACTAAGATTTTGCCAAAGAGAATATAGATGTATATATTTCAATGCACTTCATTTCTCGGCGGGTAGACTCTCATTGATTTAACTATCCTCATGGCCCCACTCATGATAAACTACCGAATCCAAAATTCCTTTGCCTTCATAAGCGTTGGAGGAACATGATTCGTGATAAAGCCAGGGTCAATTCTAGTCAAAGCAATATGCTATCGACTACACACCAAAGGAAGTGAGTTATACGTGCTTAAAATGGTGGCTCATAATAGAATATGTGCTTAATACGCCACTACTTCAGAAGTAGGCATTTACTTTCACTCGTGCAAAATGAAACAGTGATGAAGTCAATTAACTCGAAAATATCAAAGATATCATATTGTTTCAAAATTCTGTCGAAATGAATCAATGTCTAAGTGGTGAATCGTGCATCAAAGAGAATCAAGATAATCATGCAATTTACGGAATATAGTGCTAAGAAGCTAAGTGACGTTCCTCTACCCCCACTTAATCAAAACATTGTCCCTAATGTGTAAGATGAAAAATGAAAAATGAAAAGGAAATTAGCTTCGGTTAAGGGCGGAACCAAAGAAGAATCGGATCATCGCATAAATCACCGGGCTCATGTAAGTAGTCCATGAAGAATCTGTGCTAAGTATCTCAAACAAACCAAGAAGAATAGTGGTGACAAGAAACTATATAATAAAATGGTGGCAGTAAAAGAGAAAATAAATTAACCCCAAAACAATTTAAGCCGTCAAAACATTATATTAATAATATTCTGCTACATCAACTAGATAGGAAAATAAAAACAAAAAAAATGGAAAACAACAACAAAGAAAATAAAATGAACTAATCCAATCTGAATAACCCTCCCAGTCATCTTTAGACTCAAAACCGGGAGATGGACCAATTCTCGAGGCAGTAGAGGCCGAAGAAGAGGCTCGGTGATGTGGGGCAGTCCTAGGTGTTGGGGTCAAAGAAGGTATGCCAAAGAAGTCTATAATCCTATACATTTTGGGGTGCAAACTCACAATTTCTCGCGAGTGCTCCTCTAGCATAGCTCTCTGAGTCCGGGGTACTCCGAGGATCGGAATACGCTCCCTCTCAGCTCTACCAACCTGTCTTGGTACTCTTTGAACCGACTATGAAAAAATCATCGGCTCAGGGACTTCCCAATCATCACTGACGATAATTTTCACCTCATCCTCTAAAGCAAACATGTCAATCATCTACCCGTATGGCAACAGCTCGCGCTCGGATGTGGCGGCAAGCTCGTGAATATGGCTGTGCATCAGTAGATCGATGTTGACCAGAGATCCTTGATCCATATAAAACATCATCTCCGCCCTCTTAGTGGTGACAAAGACCGTGTTCTTGATCGGTAGAAGGCGGGCACAAACAAATATGTTGACCATCTTCCGATCCCAAGATAATTCATTTTCTAGGAAGATTGTGAGGGCTCCAGCAGGATTGCACTTCCATTGCACCCCGAAATATTCAGCTATCATGTTCATCCTCCCTAAATCTTCAATGTTGCTCAAGGATGTGTACTCATCCGGGCCCACCAGTGGATTCTTAACCCTAAAATGAGCATTGATCCGCTAAATAGAAAAATCAACTTTAACGCCGTGGACCATAGCATTTGTGGCTCCGGGGTTGTGCGAAATGTAAGCCTAAAATTCCCTTACCTCCATGGCGTTGAACCGAGTCGGCGATTCTGCCATGTCCAGATTATCTTGCACACGTAGGGCTCATGGCAAGATCGATCCACAATCGTCCAACTCTACCCCTCATTCTCGAGCAACTGGCCTTGCATTCCAATGCCCTCGGAATGACTTGTAGATCTTTAAAAAATGGAATTGCTCAACCCCATCTTTCAAGGGGTTAGCATCTCCACATATGCTCTGATAACCACTAGTACAAAGAGATGATCGCATACGCTTGGGACCCATATTAGATGATAACATGAACTGATGCTGAATGTTAGTCCCTTGAAAAGGCTTTGGTTAAGTTAGAGGGGGGTGAATAAACTTAACACTTAAAACTTTTGGAGTTGACAAACTCAGCAAGGTCAGTAGCCTGCTTGCCACTCAGTAGTCTGCTGACTGTTAATGTTACTGAGTTTGTCGCAGCGGAATATATGTAATTTAAGCCTTATTACTCATGGTTAAAAATATGATACTATGTAATGGATACTCAGTAGTGTAAGTGTGTGATTCAGTTGCTAGTTTCAGCAGGTTGATGTGATCAGTATACTAAATTGCAGAATGTAAATGCATAATATAAGTAGGCAAGATTTATATTGGTTGCAGGTGGTGTAATCATGTCAGTCCACTCTTCTCCTGTGATGTTGGAGGAAATTCACTAGAGATTCTTGAGGTTGAAGTTACAAAAATCCCTAAGTTCTTTGTCCTTCACCAATGACTATGGCTTCACAAACTGAATTCTTGAAACAAGTAGGATTACTGCTCCAAAGTATTCCACTGGTCTTTGAAGGGTAGGATTGCCTCTTCACCAGCTCCACAACACAAACAACAGTCCTTGACACCTAAGTGCTTCTTTGTCTTCAGCAGGTTTCTTGTAAAAGAAAGATCGAATGAAATAAATGATTCAGTCGTCAGCAGCTTGATCAGGATGAAATGATCAGCAGCTTGAGGTCTTCAAGTGTATATACTTGATGTAACTTGATAGCAAGTTAGACTTGAAGAAATTTCTTGATCAGTAAGTTTAAGCTCAGTGTATGTCAACAGGATGATTTTCTTGATGAAAACCTTGATAGCTTCGAATAGATTATTTGTGCTTCTTAATTTTCATCATCTTTTGTCTGAATCAGGAGTCTTCTATTTATAGGTGAGAATTTTGTGACTTATGTTTGAATTTCAAACATAGCCGTTTCAGGCTTGTCTCATTCTTGACTTGCTTTTGTCACTGTTCATAGGACTGACACTGTCGGTCAGCTTTTTGTCAGTTTTCAGATTGTCCACCCTTTGACTTGTATCCATTGGATAAAGCTCTGAATCTTTACAACGTTCCTTTTATATTGACCATTGATTTGTTGACAAAATCAAGGCTTGTAATCCATCCTTATCCTTTTAATCTTCCAATGCAACCTTTGATTAAATCGAGAATTATACTCAGCAAATATATGAAATATATCAGCCTACTGATGTACATATCTATCAGAAGGTTTAAGTCTGTTGTGTTTTAATAACACATCAGCTGATTTCTTCTCATCTAACTTTTTATTGTGAAGTTAGAGTACACCATTTTGAACATAACTAATTAAGTTCCAATCACCACTTAACATGTGAAACTTAGACTTTGTACACAAGGTATATGTAATCAGTTTAGGTCATCATAGACTTCCCTAAATTCTGATTCCATATCCTTGACATTAAATACTAATTTTGATCCATTAGCATTCAATAACTAAGTTTGAACCCTCAGCCTTCAATCTTCAGCAGGTCCCTAGTTAGTCTACTAACCTAGACAGATCTTCTGATAAAGTCAGCTGACCTACTTACAGTGCTTGTTTGATCAAACCTATACAAAGATCAAACTCTAATAAACCTATACATTTGATCTATACCTCTTTTTACCTTTGCTCTATAACAGCTAGTCTGGCACTCATCATTAAAACTTAAAATATGTCCAACAATTTCGCTATTTTTAATGATGATGCCAATACCCTCTTTACAGCAAAGCAAAAAGATAAAAACACAAAACAAAACAAAATTTCAGTCATATCTCATTAGAAACACATTTGTTCAAAATTATTACAAACTAGGATCAGCAGAATAATATAAGCAGTGTAAGTGTGTTGATCTAGTTTATGTCTCTGTCTTGTTCTTTCTTCTCAAGGAACTCCCTGATTTCTTTGACAATATCTATCCTCCACTGATTTTCCAAAGTGGAAAAATCAACCCAGGTATGCAGCTGTTTCCACCATTTCCAGGCTTCTGGTAGAGTCAACCTTATTGTATGAACATTGAAGCCTTGTCCTATGTAGGAATGTTTGAATTCTTTTAGTGAATCCCTTGCTGATTGACGTCCCATTCTTTGACCTCTTCCACCTCTACCACCTCTAATAGAAGCTCCCAATGATTTGACCCTTACTTCCCAAAATTTGAGTCCTAAAAAGGAGTTGAGTCCTTCCTGAAATCCCACTTCATGATAGGGTCTCTTCTTTCTATAGTATACCTTCTTGTATTCTTTCAGGAGATCATCAGTCATCTGAATCCTGCCAGGTACAGGTTTGCTAAACCCATTTATGTCATCCTCCCATTTCCTCTTAGTAAAAATCCTTGCAGCTTCATTTTCTTCAGTTTTAAGGCCCTCTTCCCCCTTATTGACATCATCAATAAACCGGGACAGTAGGCCATGAACACTTTCTTGTATGATCACCAAATTTGCAAGTTGACCTTCCATTATCTCAGTCCTTGTGTCAACTGTAGTGATCCTTCCTTCAACAGTTTCTTCCAGCAGATTGATCCTCTCAGTAATCTTAGGATCAAGTACAGCAGGTTGAGGTGCCTCAGCAGGTAGAGGAACCAAAGCAGGTTTAGGTACCTCAGCAAGCTTGTCCAACTTCTTGTGTATTGATGCAATCTATTCATTCAAATGCTTAACTTTGTTTGCTGTGTTAGTCTTTATACCTCTCACATTTCTGATTAGATCATTTATAGCAAATTGAGCAGAGGTAATGTTGGAAGCAATTGTTTCAGTAGTTGTTCCTCTGTTTTCTACCAGATTCACCAAATCATCATATCTCTATTCACTTCTATTCAGTTGAGTACTTAGCTATGCAATATCAGTCCTTACAGCTCTCAACTCTTCCAAAACATGTGCTGGTATTACACCATCCATACATCCAACCATTTGTCCAGCAAAAACATCAGCAGGCACTTCAACATTATAGTTTTCCCTTGGTATGCTAACAACTACGGCTCTTGTCCTGTCCCATTCAGTGGGTTCAGGACCCTCCTCAATGATATTCCTAAAAATCTCCTAAATTTCAGGTTCTTGTGCAGGTTGAGGCACTTGTACTGCCTCTACAACAAGTACTTCTTCAAATATTTGTACATGTGCCTGTTGGGGCTCATCTGTAACTTCTTCTTCCTCTGGCATCTAAAATTCCTCATCACTGAAATCATAATCAACAAGTTATTCATCATGAAAATCTTCAGCAGCTTGCTGGCTGTCTTTACCCTTAGTAGCCTTTACCTCGATAGCCTGCACTCCAATTGCATGTATAACAGCAGTCTATTGTTCTTCAATATGTGTAGCAGGAGCTTGATGTTCTTCACTTTATGAAATGGCATCTCTTTCCTCAGTAGTCTGTTCAACAACAACCTCCATACTATGCACAGGGAATTCCTCCAATCCCATTAAATGTTCCAACCTTTGTCCCAACACTGTTTGATCCTCAGTGATTTGGACCCTCTGTTCCAATCTTTGTCCAGTTTCTGTCTGTCCCTCGGCAGACTGAACCTCCACATCTTCTAATATGGCTGCATTTTCTTTCAAAACACCATGAGCCTCAGCTATCTCTTTTAAAGTTTCAGAGGCTTGTGCTAAAACTTCATCAGTGTTAATGTTGTCTTGGTACAGTGCTGATCCTTCAAAATACACATCAGATACTTCAACCATGAAGGTGTCAGACATACTGATCGGCCTGTTGTCTTCAAAAGCTATTTTAGCATTAATTCGAGCTTTCAAATCCTCCATAGTAACATTCTCCATGTCTACATCTACATTACTAGTCCACTGGACCTCAGCAGACTTTCCATCATCAGCAGATTGATTTGTTGTTTTGTCTTTAGACCCCCGTCCTACATCCTCAGTAGGTCTTTCCAATGCAGTGCCACTTGGTTAGCCTGGAAACGAAGGATGATCATCATCAGAATCTGAAGATGATGAATCATCATTGTCAGGTGCATCTTGTGGTTCTCTAAACATAATGCTTCCTCTTTGCTTCTCGCTTTCCATAATATCCATCAGCCTCATTTGCAGTTCAGATGTATCAATCAGTCCAAGAAAGTTCTCTACTCCCAACTAGTTAAATGACCATTCTTCAAAATCAGTCATTGGTTTTGCATCTGGTTTTTGTCTCTTATAAAAACCAAACTTCCAAGAAAAGTAATCTGCAATTTTCTCAAAGTTGGGATCTACCTTTTCCTTCTTAGACTTCTTTTCCCTTCCTTAAAAAGGCATTGTGGGCCTTCTTGGATCAGGTTGCTCAGCTTGTTATCCTTCAAAGATTTCAACAAGATGAGTCAATGTATTTACAGTAGATACAAATAGGTCAGTAGGTTCTTCAAGTTTTAAATTAGTACCTACTATTTCCAATTGTTCAACACTAGGTTCCCCCTGAGTCTCATGCTCTACTGGAGCATCTTCAGCAGTTTTTCCTTCCACCTGAATTATAGCATCCACAGCAAGGTCTTGAACAGGTACAGTGACTTTCACAGTAGGTTCGGGTTTGGCAGTGTATTGTGGTTCTTCAGTTTGTTGCTCACCAGCAATCTCAGCCGCCTCAGTGGGCTCAACAACTTATGTTGTTTCAACAACAACATCTTCTTCTGCTTCCTTTTGGGCCTCCAGAACCCTTAATTCCTTTCCTTTTCCATGAACCTTCTTCTTTCCAATCTGCTTTCTTCTTTTTGCAGGTTGTTCTTCCTCAAAAAGTTCTTGTTCTAGCTGTTCTTTGCTAGCAGCTTTCCTCTTTCTTCTATCTTATCTTTGTTGTTCCTTCAACAAATCAGCATCCGTCTTCTTGATAACTCCAGTAGGCTCAGCAGGCTCAAATACAACTTGAGCCTCATTAGACTCAGCAATGTCTACTGGTTGCTGCCTTGTCTTTTTAGGCTTTAACAACTCAGTTATATTTCTTGTATCAGCAGCTTTCCTTTTCTTTACAGGCTTCTTTGATGCAGCAGGTTGGACATCATTTTTAGCCTTAGATCTCTTTTCTTGTCCACCATTGTCATCATCACCATCATTATCACATTCAGTCTCCTCATCATCTCCTTCATCATCATCATCCAAACCTGGGATGAGATAAGTGATTTTAGGTTTGTATATTGACTTGTTGATCTTCACAGGTGCAACATCCACAATCTACAACTGAGTCAGCATGGCTTGTGTCATCAAACCCAATGGTTTAGTCTTGGACTTCCTTGTTCCATCTCTATCTTCTATCACCACTTTCTTCATATATTGAACAAAGAATCCGGCCCAATCAACTTCATACTTTTGCATATGATAATCAACAGGACTATTTTAGGTCCTGAAAGAGTATCAAGACTTCCACTGAATCCAAGAATATTTTTTGCAATAATCTTGCTCAGCAGATTATATTCTAATCTGATATGCTTCACATTGATACTCAGGGTTGATGGTATGGACTTGTTAGTCTTTATTTCATCAACAAACTCCACTCTTGATAGATGCATTGATTCAGGATTTGTAGGAGCATTATTTCTAGGTCCAAATCCGAACACATCCCTCAGCAGATCTGATGTGATTTCAATCTGCTGAGCATTTACAGTTGCAGTAAAAGCTTCTCTATCATTCTTTACCACCATGTTCTTCCAGAAATTAACAACATTGGTGTATGAGATGGTTTCTAATCTTAGATTTAGAACATCTTCCCGTCCTTCGTATCTTCTTATCCTTCTACCAATGTTGATGACTAGCTCAGACTTGTTAGCATCAACAAGAAATCCTCTAACACTTTGGCTTGTACCAATATGAACATCTTCTTTATCCGCCACCGTATAGATTGAACAAAATGAAGAAGAAAACTTTGCAAATCTATGTTCACACTTTTATGTTCTCAGAGATTGTTCTGAGGTTTGTATGTAACGTCTGAGTGTATATGCCTGTTTATATAGGGAACGATAGTGGTTGATAACTGTCATGCAAGTACTATACATGTTCTGTAGCATTTAACCATGATTAATCTTGGAATAAATGTGATGTTGCCATGTGTCCCACTAATTTATCCTATTAAGAGTTGTGATCGTTGGATATTGTAACCGCAGATATAATGGATAAGAGTAATATCCGTTTACTGTTGACTTTCATTAAAGTTTGACTGTCTTGTAACGTATACTCCAAAGAGACTTGGTCTTGATGAGAGAGTTGGCACAAAGACCCTCATCGACACAAGATGGCTCAACGACTCTTTGAAAGATTACTCTGCTGATATTCATACAGTCTAGTTTTGTCCAACTGATAATACAAGATGAAGTTTAATACCAAAAACTGATCTGTCAAGTGAGCTCACCTAACAAGACAAAGACCAATCCCCTTAGCAACCTCATTTGCTCAATTGTCCAAACTATTTAAGTACATGGAATTGTTGATACCAATGACTAATCAGCCAAGTGAGCGCACCCAATAGGGCAAAGACTAATCCCCTTGGTGAATTCTAGTACTCTGCTGACTATTAACATATCAGTCAACTTTTATGATGCCAAGTTCAGTTCTTAACTTAGCAAATCTTTCACTATCCAATGGTTTTGTAAAGATGTTAGCAAGTTGATCTTCCGTAAGGATGTAAAGAACCACCACATCTTTCTTCTCCATATGATCTCTTATAAAATGATGTCTCACATCAATGTGCTTGGTTCTTGAGTGCAAAACATGATTTTCTGTGATTGCAATTGCATTTGTGTTGTCACACATTATAGGAATTTCCTTTTCTTCAATCCCATAATCCCTTAATTGTTGTCTTAACCATAGTATTTGTGCATAGCAGCTTCCAGCAGCAATGTACTCAGCTTCATCAGTGGAAGTGGTTATTGAATTCTGTTTCTTGTTGAACCAGGAAACAAGTCTATTTCCCATCAACTGACAAGTTCCTGTGGTGCTTTTTCTATCAATCTTGCATCCAGCATAATCAGAATCTGAGTAGGATATAACCTTGATGCTTTCATCTTTTGAATACCATATCACTACCTCCAAAGTCTCTTTTTGATGCTTGAGAATTCTTTTGACTGCAGATAAGTGACTTTCCTTTGGTTTAGATTGAAATCATGCACAAACACCTACATCAAATGATATATCAGGTCTGGTGGCAGTGTGGTACAGCAGACTGCCTATCATCCTTTTGTATAATGTCTGATCAACATCTATGCCTTCTTTATCTTCATCCAATCTGATGCTTGTACTCATAGGAGTAGATACCTTAATGCTATTTTCCATACCAAACTTCTTTAGTAGCTCCTTGGTATATTTGGTTTGATGAATGAAGATTCCATCTTTTACTTGTTTGACTTGTAATCCCAAAAATTAGTTCATTTCACCCATCATACTCATTTTGAACTTGCTTTTCATGAGATTAGCAAACATTTCACACAGCAATTCATTTTCAGAACCAAATATTATGTCATCTACATAAATTTCTACCAACATTATGCTCTTGTGCTTGTTTCAAACCATAAAGTGCCTTATTCAGTCTATACACTTTATCTTCTTGATCTTCAACATCAAAACCAGGAGCATAAACCTCTACCTCCAGAATGCCATTCAAAAATGCACTTTTGACATCCATCTGGTATACTTTGAAGTTTTTATATGCAGCATATGTCAAATATAATCTTATAGCTTCCAATCTTGCAACTGGGGCATATGCCTCATCAAAATCTATTCCTTCTGCTTGAGAATAGCCTTTTGCCACTAGTTTTGCCTTGTTCCTAACAATGGTACAAGATTCATCCAATTTATTCTATATACCCATTTTGTTCCAATTATATTTGCTTGACTAGGCCTTTCCACTAGTGTCCAAACTTGGTTTCTTTCAAACTGATTCAATTCTTCTTGCATAGCAATTATCCAATCTGGATCAAATATTTCTTCTTCAACAAATTTAGGCTTCATTTGAGATAGAAAACAAGTAAACATTGCTTTCAATTGTCTTATAGTCCTTACACCTTGTTGTATGTTACCAATTACTTGTTCAGCAGGGTGATCCTTTACCCATTGTAAATCTTGATATGTTTGATTTACAGGAGCTTTATCTTCAGTAGGCTCTGTTGTTGCTTCAGTAGTGGGATCAGCAGATCCTTGAACTGCATCTGTTGTTGCATCAATAGTGTTACCAGTAGGTTCTTGGGCAAGGGCAGAGTCAGAAACTTTTTAGTCATTTATCTTTTCCAAAACATCAACATATTCTGGATCAGTAACTTAGAGATTTTTAGTAGGTTCTAAAACTTCATCTTTCATTCTAGTAAACTTAGGTTCATCAAATACAACATGTATTGATTCTTCATGTTTCAATGTCCTAATTCAGTACACTGAATGCCTTGCTGACTGAAGAATATCCCAAAAAGATTCCTTCATTTAATTTTGGTTGGAATGTCTTCAATTGTTCCTTATGATTTAAGATAAAACATTTGCTTCCAAATGGATGGAAATAGGACATATTTGGTTTTCTTCCATTCCATATCTCATAAGGTGTCTTCAGCAGCTTTTTGTTTACTGAGGTCCTACTTTGTGTATAGCATGCTGTATTGATTGCTTCAGCCCAATATCTTTCAGGTAGTAATGCTTCACAAATCTTAGTCCTCCCTGCTTCTTTAAAGTCATGTTTCTTCTTTCAGCAACCCTATTTTGCTGAGGTGTTCCAGCAGCTGCTAATTGATGCAGCACACCATTCTGTTCACAATATTCTCTTATGACATTATTGAAAAATCAATACCCTTGTCCGATCTGATCTTCACTACTGTCAAACTTTTCTCATTTTGCAATCTCTTCAAAAGTTCAGGCATCTTTTGAAGTGTTTCACTTTTCTTGTTCATAAATATCAACCAAGTGTATCATGAATAATCATCCACAACTACCAAAGTGTACATCTTTCATGTTACATTTGTTGGTATAACTGGTCCAAACAATTCCATATGCATTAGCTCCAAAACTCTTTTTGTTGATTGTTTAGTCTTTGACTTGAAGCTTGACTTTGTTTGTTTACCTTGCTAACACGCATCACATATAGCATCTTTTTTGAATGTGATCTCAGGTAAACCAATCAACAACTTATTTTCACTAACTGGTTGATATCATCAAAATAGAGATGATTCAACTTCCTATGCAACAACCAATTCAGTTCTGACTTGGTATGCACTATCAGGCATGTTTCTGGAATAGCAGTAGACCAATCCACAACATACATGTTTTGTTGTCTTCTTCCAGCAAACACAACTTGTTCACCTCTTTCACTAATGACAATGCAGTAGCCTTTGTCAAAAGTGACCTTGTAACCCATGTCACAAAATTGTCCAGTGCTTAGTAGGCTGTAGTCCAGTCCTTCCACTTATGCAACATTTATGATAGTCAATCCATTCCTCACATGTGTTCCATGTCATGTTGTGTATCCTGGTGTGTTCTTGTTGCCAAAATTGACTCTTGGACCATTCTTTGCCATATAGTTTGTTAAATAGTGCTTATTCTTTGTCATATGCCATGAACATCCATTGCCAAAGTACCAGACACCCTACAAAAAAAAGTTAATGTGTTTTAGGTACCCAAAACATTTTGGGTCCATAGTGGTCAGTGGTAAGCATGACCCTTGGCAAATTTCCATAAGGTCTTCTTTCAAAAGCATTACACTTTTGTTCATATATGTATCCTACATTTCCATAAAATCTAAAATTTTGTTATGTAGGAGTCACATATGGTTTCTGGCCTTTTGGTACATAGTGCTGTTTGAAGGGATTTCTATTGGTAGAAGCACTAGCATAATCATGAGGTTGCTGTCTGTTAGGAACAGCCCTGTAATATGGAGTCTGCTGAGGTCCTGTTGAGGTCTTAATTAAATCCTATGTTTATTCCATTCCTGAGGCTTTACCCTAGCATTATTGTTATGTCTCTTGTTTCTCGCAGTAGAGGCAGGAACAATCCAATCTTCATCAGTAGGGAATAATCTACCTTTCCCCCTAAGATAAGTATTCCTTCAATGATTAACATTCTTGGGTTTAGGATTCTTATCCTTGGAAAATTTCTGATTTTTGCCCTTTTGTGGTCCAGCAGACTTAGCAGCAGGTCTGCTATCAGCAGGTCTAGAAGGTCTAGCAGTCCTACCCTTTGATTTACTCTTTTTGTTAGGTGTTGTTGACCTTTTTGACTTCTGAATTTGCTTCTTTGAAGCATTCTCAGTAGGCTTTACTGCCTCAGCAACCCGTTTGGGAGTTGGATCCTGTGCGGGCACAAACTTAGGACAAATTCTGGTACTAGGTTCATCGGCCTTACTGGATCTACCCTTAGTAGATTGTTGAGTTTCAAATCCAAGGCATGTTCTATCACCATAAGGCTTTCCATATTTTAATGCAGTGGTGGAACTAGATTGTACAGTAGATTCAGTAGCTATTGAATGTACGGTAGTCTTATATTGAGTCAATCCATAATCTTTTTCCTTACCATTGAGAATTCTTAATTCAGCATTTAATCATTGAATTTCTGCTTGAAGTGCTTTTTTCAGCCTTCACAATCTCATAACCAGATTGTATTTTCCTCAGTTGATTAAGGATGGCATCCAAAGGTTCTTCACTATCAGAAATTTTAAGATTTGAACCACAAGTAGATTCACAATCACTTTCAACAGGAGTGTTTACAGATACAGAATTGTATACCTCCTCAGTCTCATCCATATTTGCCATCAAAGTATAATCATCCATATCAGCTATGAGTGCAGTGTCATCTGATTCATTTTCTTTTTCTTATTCCACTACATAGCCAGATTCATCATCAGCAACCAATGCTTTCTTGCCAGATCTTTTTTTGTCGACTTTTGTTCTTGAAGAGTGCAGACGATCAGTCCGAAATGTCCAGGTTTCTTGCAGTTGAAGCACAGATAATCAGGTTCTTTCTTTTGTTTCAAATCAGGACAGTCAGGTTTGAAGTGTCCTGGTTTCTTGCAATTAAAGCACAAGTAGTCATCTTTCTTGGATCCTTCCGTTTTCTTTTCACTGGATTTCATGGTGAAATTCCTTGGGGAATCCCTTCCTGTTTTTATCATTCTGATTTTCTTGCTCAGTAGGACTATTTGCTCTTGCATTTCATCCAATAGATTATCTTGACCACCTAATGATTCTTCTTTATATGCAGCAGCCAATGCAGTAGTTTTTGGTTCTTCCTTTTCAGTATCAGAAACAAGTTTCTTACTGAATTCATATGCCTTGAGATCTGAAAACAATTTGAAGGTACCTTCAAGCTTGCCAATGGAACAAGTTTCTTTTCAGTATCAGAAACAGGTTTCTTACTGAATTCATTGCCAATGAGATCTTAGAAATATTCTCTTCGATGAATATTTTATTCAATTTATTGTAGCTACTGGTTATAGGTCCATGGTCCCCGGGTTGGCTCCTAACATGTGAGTGTTTTCTCGTTTTATGGAACCTCGAGAATAAATTAAATAAATAGTCTATATAATGAATATGCAATTTTATTTATTTGGTAAATAATATGTAAAATAGAAAAGACATTTTCAATTAAAAAATTGTCTAAAAGTGGCGCCTACATTATGGATAAATTAGGAAAATAAATTTTTCAAGATTATGTCACATGTGTAATTAATTAATTATCTATTTTTTGGATAATAAATGGAAAAATAAGATATTGATTTTTTGGGAATTATCTCTTATCTTTTGGCAAAAATATCTTTTCCTTATGGGAATAGGTAATTGTGGTGTGAAAATGATAACTCTCTTGGCTAGTTATTTTCCTATATAAAGAGAGTTCCTCCCAACACAATTTTAGAATACAAATTGGCGCCACCACTATAATAAAAGGAAGAAAAATTAGTTTCTTGCCTTAGTCATTAAGAGAAGAAAAACCAAGGGTTTTTCTTGTGCATATTCGAGGAGGTTCTTTGGCGAGGATCGACGTCCACCAGTCGTCGCTAGGATACAATCCGAGAAGATTGTGGCTTCTCTTTCTGTCGATTTATTATTGCTCTTTAATAAGGTAAATCTTCAACCTTCTTATAGTTAGATTAATTATTTATGCGAATTGAATCGTGGTAAAATCGGATGCGAATTTATTCGTAGCTTCCGTTGTGCTAAATCGAGTGTCTCGATCGGTGCTGTGAATCAGGTCTGACGATCCAATTATGGATCGGATCCGGATTCGGGTTTCTGTATATCCAGCATGTGGTATCGGAGCAAGGTTAAAGCGATTTTGCGATCTTGATTGAATAATTAATTAATAAGGAGTGGAATAGAATAAAAATCGCATCTTTAATTTAATTTATGCGATTGAATGTTTTGGTTGACGAGATTGATTGCGGTTGGTACTTGTTTATCGTTATATCTATTGTAAACCCATTTTTTTCCGGGTATAGGATGTCATGTAATTTAATTTTTCCATTTTAATTTTCTGTTTTTTTTTAATTTGGCAGAATAAGATATATTATTTTTGGTCGGAGACTTTGAAGAAAAAAAGGCGCAGCACACTGGTCAAGACATAGGTTCAATTATGTGCAGACCTGAGTTCAAATAGCCTTGGCCGTATAAAATTATGAAACTTTTTTAATATTTTTTTCTGTTCGGAAATTAATATTCTCTTTGTTCAAAATTTTTTTTTAATGAAAAAAAAAAGGGAGCGGGGAATCGAAATCGGGTGGTGATGAAGGAAAAAGGAGTTTCTACCAACTAAGCTAGAAGGATTTTTATTGAAGATTTGGAGCAGAAAATTCTTATACCAGTCGGCGCCTGCGCAATAATTTAGGGTTTATTTGTTTATTTATAGATTAGATATGGGGATACCAACGGTCCATCAAAGTGGTCAACAGGGCTTCGGCTCAACTCGACTTGTCGTCCAAGTACGGGGTTAGCCACGGGGGTCCGGCAAGGTCAAGCTATCCGGCGAGCTGAGGCTCAATGGGGCAACCTTAGCCCGATTTTCAACCCAGCACCAGCTCACGTGTGACGTTAGCTTCGGGGGTCCGGGAAGGTCAAGCTATCCGGCGAGTTTCGGCTCAATGGGGCAGCCTTAGCCAGATTCATCCAGCAGTCGTATATGAATGAACGAAGAGGACGGATCAGCTTAGGAAATCCAGACACCGTTCAGTGAACTCGGTTAAAGCTCAGCCAGGGTTTAATACCGATAAGTTGGTGATTGATTTTCAAGATTTATTGTTTTCAAATTATTGATATAAAATTCTACGATCCCAAATTTTTATCAGGACAAAATTAGGACCTTTTTTAAATTCTTTGGTCAATTTTTTGTTGTGTAGTGTCTACACAAGAAATTTCTAAATATTCGAAAAATTGGAAAATCAGGAATATAATGTCACTAGTTAGACGGTATTTGGAACCGATAAACTAGTGGGAGCTTTAAATTTTATGATTTATTGTTTTTTAAATTATTAGAAAAGTCATGAAGTCCTAATGTATTAAGATTTTAAAATTCTTGGTGAATTTTAAATATGTAGTGTCTACACAAGGAATTTTAATAAATCCATAAAATTGGAAAATCGTGAATATGGTGTCACTAGTTAGACGGTATTTGGAACCGATAAACTAGTGGGAGGATTAAATTAAATATTCATGATCTATTGTTTTTTGGATTGTTAGAAAATTCTAAAATCCTACTGAGACTACCTAATTTTCAAAATAACGAGTGGGAGCGGGCAAGGAGACAACAGACCCCACGGCCTCTACTATTAACACAAGCAAGTGAGAGAATGGTGACACCCTGTGTAGCTTTGATCTCGGCCCCCTACGGATGGCCTTCACCACTAGCAAAATTCAAGGCTAGGTTTCCGAAAGGATAGGATTTTGTGTACTCGTCGGGTCACTGACCTACCCTACGGCGGCATACTCGGGGCGTACTTAAAAATATGAAACAGTTGGTCACACTCACAAGGATATTTTTGGGAATATCTTGGCTGAAAAAGGAAGGTAATCAACAATTAAATAGGAGATGTTTGATTCTTAAATGGTTTAATTGTTGAGAGAGATTGTCTCAATTTAATCGTCATCTCTTTGACCAACCCTATGGCGGCACTGAGGTGTGAGATTAAATCCTTGGAATGGTAGGATAAACTGCATGCATGACATCACGTTTATTATTCCTAAAATTATTATATGTTGTGGTGTATGATTTGATTTATAATTTTGTCATAATTTACTTTTGCAACTACATTTCATCTCAAGGTATCTAAACTGCTAAACATGATAAATTGACAATGATGACTTCATAAAAGTGGAAAATTAACAAGAACGTTGAACTCAATAATCGAGAATGCAAATTAATTTTTCGGAAGAGGTTGATCCTCTTAAGCCTTCAAACTAAAGTGACATTGATAAGTGTGTCACTGCTGTCACTCGTGTCGAATGAGAGACAAAACAAAACTAGTCCAAAAATGACGAGAATGATTTGGTATCAATCTCACTAGACATCCCACAGTTCACGAGTAGTGCCTACTCAAATGAACTGCTAGTTCACGGCCATTTCCTTTAAAGAAAGCCAAGAATGGGAAGGTAAATGTCTACAAGTGTAAGTCATTTAAACTAAATAAGTTAAAGGCTAAACCGAAATATTGAAAAAAAGAAAGTCAAGGATAAGGAAAGTTATTTCAGATCACCAACTTATGAATCCCTAGATACTTTCTTAACCGGGTAATTTGACTCAGAAGTTAAAGTTATTTTTGTAAAAACAAGGTAGCTTGGCATTCATGATTAAAGAGTAGACAACGGGCAGTTATTTCAGCTAAGATAGTGGGAGTGATATAAGGAAATAAATTTTGGATTTTAATCCTTGATTATCAAAGAAATTTAATTTCTGTTTTCAGATTCATTGGAACAGATGGATTCACTTTCACATCGATAATATACTTACCTTAAAAAAAGTGAATATGACATTTGTATTCGATTCTGATACTCAGACTTTTGTTTGATAAAGTCAAAACCGCTAAGTAATGCTGAAAAGGTATATGTAACACATCATAAACTATTTAGACAAATGGTTTCCATATTTAGATAAACGGTTCTTCAACATCTATTTATTAGTGCATATATCCTAGAGATAAGATCTGAAGACTGGCTAAGGGTGATTCCTAACTCCCAGTCTAAGAACACTATCTCAAAGGAAAAATGACTAAGTAAGCTTTCAATTAGGAAAGGTTGATAGAGCTAAAGAAGTATCACAGCTTGTTCATATTGACCTTTGGGGTCTTATGAAGGATACAAGCTAGTGGGAGCTTTCGAGTAATAGACCTTCTTTGTCTAATGACTACTCAAAACGCCGATTAGTTTATCTAAATATTTGGAGGAATCTCTGATGTCACCAGAGAAGAGAGTATTCCATGCTCAGATATAGGCTATAGCATAGTATTTGGAACTGATGCTCGGCCTACCTCCGAGTGAAATGATTTCACTGATAGGTTAAACCATAGATTGTCTTATATAGTTATTGATATGCTACAATACACTGCTTAACTCAATTAAGACATTGGTTGCAAAATAACGGTTTACATTGTTATGCAATTCCGAGATGTCTACCTAGAAGATGCTTATGAATTTGTGGATAATGAGTGAAGTAAATTTATTCCACTTCCACAAATAGAGGCATTTAGAATTTATGCTTGAAGGTAGGACTGGAGATTTTGCATACACATTCAGATGGTGACTGATCGTGAAATATCTTAATATAATGAGAAATGGTTGGTTATAAAATTCTTAAGATCGGATAGTGACGGTTACACCGTTACATCCTTTCTAAAAGAATGTTCAGGTAACAACCTTAGGCCTTGAAGTACAATTACTCAAGAATTTACTATCTAATTTAATCAGACCACATCCAACATTGGTTGTTGGGGATTTCATTGATTAATACTACTGAACTAGATCAGAATATCAATCCACCCAAATATAGTGGGAGTATGGTCTAACCATTGACCCGCTGTGCTTTTGCAATCTTTACAGCCTGCTTAGGGTGATTGATCTATGGTCCTTCTAGAAGGACTGTATAGGATTCTGACAATAGGAGGTTGGTTTAAAGCCATAAACCTGTAAATGCAATTTTGGTGCTCCAGTTCTGTTCACAATATTGTAGAAACACCTGAGTGTCTCAGGCCCAATGGTAGTAATTGGATCAACATGGAGAAAGACTTGAATGAATGAGAAAGTTTATCTTTCTAAGCAAAGCCAAGTGGTTTTGGGAGTAACTCCCTGAGAAGTAGACAGTTAAACAGGGGTGATGCCCTGAAAATTTCTCACCACTCAGCTTTGCTTGACTCTATGGAAAGCAGAAAGATTAACAGGGGTGATGCCTTGAAATTTTCTTGCCGTACAATGGAGCTTAGATTCATTTAGAATGGAAGGGTTTTAGCTTAAAGCCAATGGCAGATTGACTGCCTATTATTATATCCATTTATGGATTAAAGCAAACCTCTAGGTCATTAAAAGTCACATGTTTTGGAATGTGTGGGCTTGAACAGAATATTGATGAGTCTTTTGTAGACTGGAGAATCAATATTGGTAAAATAGTAGACATTAGTGTTAATAAAAGAAAACACTGCAACAGTTGGAAACAACATGGGTGTGTTATCTGAAGTCAAAAACTGACGAGCCAAAGCTTCTCTGAATCAGAGAAGTGGACTATATTCTTAGAATTTAATTCGGTCGAATTCATGAGAACAAGTTGTTGGCAATATCCCATCCATCTTATTGGTTAAAGATGATAATGCATTTTTGAATATAGAATTCAACGAGAGGTTTCCTACCCAACCCCTCACGGAATAATTCTCTTAGACTTCGGATATAGAGAAAATGGGATAGATTCTCTTTTAGAGAAAGTCAAGTTATTAAAAGTCAATAAAAGTCGAGTCTGGGATTCGGAAACAATAAAAATCAATTAGGAAACTAAGAATTAAAAAAACAGTATAGTGCATCCTCAGTATCTTGAGAGAATGAGGAATCGTATGCTTGTCCATTTGGGTGCGAACCTGAGTGTCATTGACTACACTGATTCTTATTTTTTGTCGGATTAAGGATGATCGTGAATCGATCTCAGTCTCAATGTTTACTCATAGTGATGAAGTTATAGTCTGGAGCAATCCAGCAATGCCAGTTTGACCCTATTAGTCGAATACCTAGCAGCTTTCGGAGCAGCTAAAAAGGCAGTGTGGCTTGAGAAGTTCTTTGTTGGATCAGGAAGTGATTCCAGGTCTCGATGAGCCGATATCAATTTACTGTGAAACTAGTTGAGGGTAGCTCATTCATGTGATCTTCGTAGGCACAAAAGGTCAAAATCATATTGAGATAAAGTTCCACCTGGTCAAACAGATCGTGCATAGAGGCGACATTTTGGTCCTGAAGATCGCCTCTCGCCGACAACCTAGCTGATCTGTTTACTATGTCGGGTGGCATCAAATGTCACTGATATGCGCTTGGTGGGTATGAAATTGGGAGATATGTCTCATCTGCTTTAGAGCAAGTGAGAGAATTTTATGGATAGATAGCATAAGGTGAGGTGCTCTAAAAACAATTGTTGCTTGTCTTTACAGGCAAGTGGGAGATTGTTAGATGTAGAGTGCCCGAAAAGCAAATGTCGCTTGTCTATATGGAAAGTGGGAGATTGTTGGACGTATCGCCCGAAGGACAATTTCTGTAATTATTTTTATAATTAATAAATGACAAATTTATTCTCGTCTTATTATTTGCTTCGTGCTTATAAGTAATACACTGCTGAAAACCCCAAGTCGTATCATATGTAGCCATATAACTTAGTGTGTGTCACACATGAGGATTAAGTTTATGGGTGATACACTTGAAATGTTAGTCCATGGTGAAGTTAATCAAAGTATGGGGTCTGTTGATTAAACCACCATTAATGCGCCCAGAACACCTTATGGTGTGACCGTCTTATTCGGACCATCGACATTGGTTGTCTATGTAGGGCATTTATATATGATGAGAGTCATATAGGACTGGACAGATTTAATCTGCGTTTCTCATATAATTCCATGATTGAGAAATCTTATTAAATCACAAGATTATCATATATTGATTTACCTTAATCCTGAAGTGATTGCATACTCCTACTTGTTTCAGGATAGGGTTTGATGTGTTCGTTAAGGATCGCTAAGAGGCGTGGTCCGAATCAATTTCACGTTGGCACTATTCTGGGATGAGTGAGAAGTGTGTGTCTCACAGATGGAATTCATTCCTTCCTACGGGAAGTAGAAAGACATTCCCCTTATTTGTTAATCCTATAAACTGATCGATCCGTGGAGTTCGTATTGGTTATGAACTAACTTATGACTAGTGGGTTAATGGTAAATAAGGATATGATGTATTGAAGAAGGTTTACGGAAAAATTCCCGCTTCATTAGGGATAGTCTATGGAGGGTTAGTTTAAATGTAATTATTATATCAATGGACACTTATTTACTTGATTCGAGGTTTTGAGAATAAGTTATATCTATAATCGATAGATTTCAGTTTCGGATTTATGGTGGCGTAATTCCGGAATTAATGAGTTGAGTAGGTATATTCTGTTCGATGAATATTTTATTCAATTTATTGTAGCTACTGGTTATAGGTCCATGGTCCCCGGGTTGGCTTCTAACACGCGAGTGTTTTCTCATTTTATGGAAATTCGAGAATAAATTAAATAGTTGATCTATTTAATGAATATGAAATATTATATATTTGGTAATAATATGTAAAATAGAAAAGACATTTTCTATTAAAAAAAATTGGCTAAAAGTGGCGCCGAGAGTATGGATAAATTAGGAAAAGAATTTTTTCTAGATTATGTCACATGTGTAATTAATTAATTATCTATTTATTGGATAATTAATGGAAAAATAAGAGATTGAATTTTTGGGAATTATCTCTTATCTTTTGGCAAAAATATCTTTTCCTTATGGGAAAAGGTAATTGTGGTGTGAAAATTATAATTCTCTTGGCTAGTTATTTTCCTATATAAAGAGAGTTCATCCCAACACAATTTTAGAATACAAATTGGCACCACCACTATAATAAAAGGAAGAAAAATTAGTTTCTTGCCTTAGTCATTAAGAGAAGAAAAATCTAGGGTTTTTCTTGTGCATATTCGAGGAGGTTCTATGGCGAGGATCGACGTCCACCAGTCGTCGCTAGGAGATACAATCCGGAAGATTGTGGCTTCTCTTTTCTGTCGATTTATTATTCCTCTTTAAGAAGGTAAATCTTCAACCTTCTTATAGTTAGATTAATTATTTATGCGAATTAAATCGTGGTAAAATCGCATTCGAATTTATTCGTAGCTTCTGCTGTGCAAGATCGAGTGTCTCGATCGGTGCTGAGAATCAGATCTGACGATCCAATTATGGATCGGATCCGGATTCGGGTTTCTGTATATCCAGCAGTTTTTACTCATCAAAACGATCTAAGTAGTACATCAACATAGTCCTAGCATACTGGTTGTTATCCATGATGAAAAGCTTTGAAAATTAGAAACTTGAAAATGTTTTCAAAGAATTTTCAGAAGTACAACAAGTAGGATTACTTCAGAACAGAACCACTGCTCCGATACCAATTGTTGGTCCCTTGAAACGGATTTGGTTAAGTTTAGAGGGGGGTGAATAAACTTACCACTTAAAATTTTTGGAGTTGACAAACTCAACAAGGTCGATAGTCTTGACTATCGATGAGTCTGCAGCCACTCGAAGAGTCTATTATTTCGTTAATGTTCTTGAGTTTGTTGTCGGAATATATGTAATTTAAGCCTTCTTACTTGTTGTTAAGAAGCTGTACTAAGTAATGGATACTCAGTAGTGTAAGTGTGTGATTCAGTTGCTAGTTTCAATAGGTTGATGTGATCAGTATACTAAATTGCAGAATGTAAATGCAGAAGATAAGTAGGAAAGATTTAGAGTGGTTCCAGGTGGTGTAAATCTGTCAGTCCACTCTTCTCCTGTGATGTTGGAGGAAATTCACTAGAGATTCTTGAGGTTGAAGTTACAAAAATCCCTAAGTTTTTTGTCCTTCACCAATGACTATGGCTTCACAAACTGAATACTTGAAACAGGCAGGATTGCTGCTCCAAAGTATTCCACTGGTCCTTGAAGGGTAGGATTGCCTCTTCACCAGCTCCACAACCCAAACAACAGACCTTGACACCTAAGTGCTTCTCTGTCTTCAGTAGGTTTCTTGTAAAAGAAAGATCGAATCAAATAAATGATTCAGTCGTCAGCAGCTTGATCAGGATTAAATGATCAGCAGCTTGAGGTCTTCAAATGTATATACTTGATGTAACTTGATAGCAAGTTACACTTGATGAAATTTCTTGATCAGTAAGTTTAAGCTCAGTGTATGTCAGCAGGGTGATTTTCTTGATCCAAAACTTGATAGCATCGAATAGATTATTTGTGCTTTTTAATCTTCATCATCTTTTCTCTGAATCAGGAGTCTTCTATTTATAGGTGAGAATCTTGTGACTTATGTTTGAATTTCAAACATAGCCGTTTCAGACTTGTCTCCATCTGGACTTGCTTTTGTCATTGTTCGTAGGACTGACACTGTCAGTCAGCTTTTTGTCAGTTTTCAGACTGTCCACCCTTTGAATTGTATCCATTGGATAAAGCTCTGAATCTTTCCAACGTTCCTTTTATATTGACCATTGATTTGTTGACAAAATCAAGGCTTGTAATCCATCCTTATCCTTTTAATCTTCCAATGTAACCTTTGATTAATTCGAGAATTATACTCAGCAAATATATGAAGTATATCAGCCTGCTGATGTACATATCTGTCAGTAGGTTTAAGTCTACTGTGTTTTAATAACACTTCAGCTGACTTCATCTCATCTAACTTTTTATTGTGAAGTTAGAGTACACCATTTTGAACATAACTAAGTACCAATCACCACTTAACATATGGAACTTAGACCTTGTACACAAGGTGTATGTAATCAGTTTAGGTCATCATAGACTTCCCTAAATTCTGATTCCATATCCTTGATTTTAAATACTAAGTTTGATCCCTTAGCCTTCAATAACTGTGTTTGAACCATCAGCTTTCAGTCTTCAGTAGGTCCCTAGTTAGTCTACTGGCCTAGACACTCTACGGACCTTGCTAATAAAGTCAGCTAACCTACATACAGTGCTTGTTTGATCAAACTTATACAAAGATCAAACTCTAATAAACCTATACATTTGATCTATGCATCTTTTTGTCTTTTCTATATAACAGTTAGTCTGGCACTCATCATTACAACTTAAAATATGTCCAACAATTTCCCCATTTTTAGTGATGATGCCAATACCCTCTTTATAACAAAGAAAAAAGATAAAAACACAAAACAGAACAAACTTTCAGTCATATCTCATTTGAAACACATTTTTTCAAAATTATTACAAACTAGAATCAGCAGAATAAAATAAGCAATGTAAGTGTGTTGATCTAGTTTTTGTCTCTGTCTTGTTCTTTCTTCTCATGGAACTCCCTGATTTCTTTGACAATATCTATCATCCATTGATTTCCAAAGTGGAAAAATCAACCCAGGTATGCAGCTGTTTCCACCATTTCCAGGCTTCTGGTAGAGTCAACCTTATAGTATGTACATTAAAGCCTTGTCCCATGTAGGAATGTTTGAATTCATTTAGTGAATCCCTTGCTGATTGACTTTCCATTCTTTGACCTCTTCCACCTCTGCCACCTCTTCCACCTCCAATAGAAGCTTTCAATGATTTGACCCTTACTTACCAAAATTTGAGTCCCAAAAATGAGTTGTGTCCTTCCTGAAATCCCATGTCATGGTAGTGTCTCTTATTTCCATAGTATAGCTTCTTGTATTTTTTCAGGAGGTCATCAGTCATCTGAATCCTGCCAGGTGTAGGTTTCCTTAACTCATTTATGTCATCCTCCCATTTCTTCTTAGAAAAAATCCTTGCAGCTTCCTTTTCTTCTATTGTAAGGCCCTCTTCCCCCTTATTAACATCATAAATAAACCGGGACAGTAGGCCATGAACACTTTCTCATGTGATCACCAAAGTTGCAAGTTGACCTTCCATTATCTCAGTCATTGTGTCAACTGCAGTGATCCTTCCTTCAATAGTTTGTTCCAACAGATTGATCCTCTCAATAATCTTAGGATCAAGTACAGCAGGTTGAGGCACCTCAGCAGGTTGAGGCGCCTCAGCAGGTTGAGGTACCACAATAGGTTTAGGGGCCTCAGCAAGCTTGTCCAACTTCTTATGTATTGAGGCAATCTGTTCATTCAAATGCTTATCTTTGTTTGTAGAGTTGGTCTTTATACCTCTACCATTTTTATTAGATCATTTATAGGAAATTGAGCAGAGGTATTGTTGGAAGCAACTGTTTCAGTAGTTGTTCCTCTGTTTCCTACCAGATTCACCAAATCTTCAAATCTCTGTTCACTTCTATTGAGTTGAGTCCTTAGCTATGCAATATCAGTCCTTACAGCTCTCAACTCTTCCAAAACATATGCAGGTATTACACCAGCCATTCCTCCAGCCATTTGTCCAGCAAAAACATCAGCAGGCTCTTCAGCATTATAGTTTTCCCTTGGTATGCTGACAACTATGGCTCTTGTCCTGTCCCATTCAGTGGGTTCAGGACCCTCCTCAATGATATTCCCAAAAATCTCCTCAATTTCAGGTTCTTGGGCAGGTTCAGGCTCTTGTACTGCCACTACACCAGGTACTTCTTCAAATATTGGTACATGTGCCTGTTGGGGCTCATCTGTAACTTCTTCTTCCTCTGGCATCCGAAATTCCTCATCACTGAAATCATAATCAACAAGTTGTTCATCATGAACATCTTCAGCAGCTTGCTGGCTGTCTTTACCCTTAGTAGCCTTTACCTCAAGAGCTTTGCACTACAACAAAGATGTATATAATGATCTATTGTTCTTCAATATGTGCAGCAGGAGCTTGTTGTTCTTCACTTTATGCAACAGTAGCTCTTTCCTCAGTAGTCTGTTCAACAACAACCTCCATACTATGCACAGGGGATTCCTCTAATCCCATTAAATGTTCCAACCTTTGTCCCAACACTGTTTGATCCTCAGTGATTAGGACCCTCTGTTCCAATCTTTGTCTAGTTGATGTATGTCCCTCAGCAGACTGAACCTCCACATCTTCAAATATGGCCGCATTTTCTTTCAAAAGACCATGAGCCTCCGGTATTTCTTTTAAGGTTTCAGAGACTTGTGCTAAAACTTCATCAGTGTTAATGTTGTCTTGGTACTGTGCTGATCCTTCAGAATAGACATCAGATACTTCAACCAAGAGGTGTCAGACATACTGATCAGCCCGTTGTCTTCAAGAGCTATTTCAACATTAATTAGAGCTTCCAAATCCTACATTGTAACATTCTCCATGTCCTCATCTACATTACTAGTCTGTTGGCCCTCAGCAGACTTGCATCATCAGCAGATTGATCTACTATTTTGTCTTTAGACCCCTGTCCTATGTCCTCAGTAGGTCTTTCCAATTCAGTGCCACTTGGTTAGCCTGGAAACGAAAGATGATGAATCATCATTGTCAGGTGCATCTTGTGGTTCTCTGAACATAATGCTTCCTCTTTGCTTCTCTCTTTCAATAATATCCATCAGCCTCATTTGTAGTTTAGATGTATCAATCAGTCCAAGCAAGTTCTCTACTCCCAACTGGTTAAATGACCATTCTTCAAAATCATTCATTGGTTCTACATCTTGTTTTTGTCTCTTATAAAAACCAAACTTCCAAGAAAAGTAATCTGCAATTTTCTCGAAGTTGGGATCTACCTTTTCCTTCTTAGACTTCTTTTCCCATCTTTCAAAAGGCATTGTGGGCCTTCTTGGATCAGGTTGCTCATCTTGTTAGTCTCATGAATTCATGATCAACGATTTCTACTACAACCTCTCTATGCTTATGCCCCTCTAACTTCATAATTTCCACCTTTCCTGAAGCATACGTCATCTTGCAACTGTCGGCCTATATTCTAGGGGTTTAAGATCTAAAAGATACAGCATTTTTATTCAACCTCAAAGTAATTTCCCCTTTATCAAAATCCATGACTGCCTTGCTTGTCACTAAGAAAGGTCTCCCAAATAGAACTGGGGCACTTGGGTCCTCTGGTACGTCTATTACCATAAAATCAATTGGATAACTGAACCCTCCTACCTCAATCATGCACTTCCTAAACAGATCGGCAGGCATATCTCTAGTTCTATCGACGAAGGTCATGGTCCTGGTTTCATTCATTAAGAACAGAAGTTTAATCCTCTGACAGAGGGAAAAAGGTAGAATGTTGCAACTCGAGCCAGAGTCGTAGAGACCTAATCCTACTTATACCATAAACATAAATCGGGAGTCAGAAAGTGCTAGGGTCTCCTAACTTCACCACGATGTCGGAGTCTGGGTAATCCTCGGGCTCAGAAAACATCGTGTTAGTATCCACTTCAGGATCATCAGAATAATAATCCGAAGATGATATTTCAATTAACTCACAAGGGAACTCACCTAGACGATACGTGCTATACTCTTCTAAGTTCTCTTCAGGCTCTTGCTTGATTGCTTCTTTCTTTTTCCACCCGCTTCTTAATTAATAGCTTCAAAATGCTCTCTTGCTTCAGATCCAGGGTACATGGAAATTGGTGTGATGTTCAATATCGTTCTAGGCATATTGCTTGACTTTTTGCGCTTTTTCAACTCCGGTTTGATCGAATTTCTGAAGTGTTCTGATCTTCCTATGAAAAAGACAAAATAAAACAAAGAAAAGGTTAGCAACTTCCGCTTCAATTGGGTATGATCCCAACTGTTGTGGACCTACTAACTAAAATCAACAGGGAATAACACAGAATAACAAGGGCTGTCAGAATTCAATTTTTCAGGCCTCGGTAACCCGGGGGTTAACCACGGTAAACCGGCCCTAAAATTTCTCTTTCTGGCAGTTTAAAAAGAGCAGGTTTGATCCTGAACGACTCAAGACTTAAAATAAAATAAAATAAAAACAACTTATTAATCCGAATTAAATCGTTTATATTTATAATTGGCCATTGTCCCCGGCAACGGCGCCAAAAATCTTGATCCCGTGTAAGTCACTAACATCGATATTTCTAGAAACGGCCCTTTTTATCTTTTTTCTTCAGTAGGCTTCTTCTTGGACTTCAATCACTTGTCTCAATACAATTATTTTGGTCCTGATCCGTTCTCCAATGCTCCAGATTCGGTACATCCTATAAAACATACAAAACGAGACAAAACAGTAACAAATCTTTGGGAAAATATCGTAGATGCAGAATTATGATCCTGGAAATACTCACATAACAATTAACATATATTCCACATAATAACAAGCCTATATATCCTCTCTTCAGCAGAATTCGGGGTAAATAATGGTATAATTATTGGTACCATTTAGAGCGTTATCAGCCGGCTAAGAGGAGCAGTTGTGGGGTAGGGCTAGGGTATTTTAGGAGAGGTGATCATGAGAGATGAGTGTCAAAAACTCTATACCATATTAGACGTAATAATTGTGTTTTCATTGATTTAATCTCAAGTACAAGTAGTATGTAGGGTTACAAGAAGGGTAAAATGGGGAAACAAGTATCATAAAACCCTAGTGATGTATCTTGTCGTCCAAGGCACTTGGGCCGGCTGCAGTTGCTTCAATATCAATGTTCCTACGCATCTCCGCTAACATTTCATTAGTTCAATCTACTAAATTCATTTACTAACTCCTTTTGACACCGTTGTTCCTCCCTCCGTTGTTCCTCCCTACGAACGCGTTTCTCATAATAATCAAAACAAGGCATATTTCTCAAGATTAGCTCGTGTTTCACTCACCGTATTCTTGGTCGTAGAAAATATCCTTCTCAAACAAATCAGAATAACGAAAAAACCCTAAGGACGAGTCCGTCATAATTTCCCGAATTTAAGAAGTGATATTTCGTGCCGATTGTGATCAAACGAATACGCATCTGAAACAACTCAAAGGATCAAAGTTGTAGAACCGAGAATTTCGTATAATTCACAAAATTTCAAGTAAGTTAGAGTCATTTAACCCACTGAAAATGAATTCGAACGTTGATTTACTGCTGCATGGTTTCTGGACAGATGGTTTGTAGTAATTTGCAGTTTTTGGCAATCTTTATGTCGAATTTGAATTGGGTGTAAAGATAAAAACTGTAGAACAAGATGTGTTGGACACGTGGTAAAAATTTCAGAATTTTTGGACTGGTGTAATGGATAAAACGAACTATTACAACAACGTGTGTCAGATCAGAAAAAAAAATTTTAATTAGGGTTAGGGTTCTTGGAGTCAATAATTAGATTCTTGATTTCAAGATTGATGCTCTTGATCGAAATTTTAGGGTTCTTGATGCGAAAGGTAGAATATTTTGTGTCCTTGGATGGAAAATCAGTGTTTTTGGTGTCAAGATTGGATTTTTCTTGATGAAGAAGGCTGAAAATTGGTTTCCTGATTGTGACTTTGGTTTCTTGATGTCAAGAACTGATTTCTTGATGTCAAGATTGTGTTTCTTGATTACAAGAAGCAATTTATTGCTTGGGGGTCGGTTTTTGGTTTCTTGAGAGGTGTCGGGTTTATGCTTATAGGGTTTGAAGAAAATCTAGGGTTCTTGGGGAGAGAGTTTTGAAGATATGAAGAATTTTCAGGTTTTTCGGGTAGGATTATGCGGATTTAAAGGTATAAGGCTGTTCATGGGGGGGGGGGGTGTTGGACAAAATTAATTAAAAATTTGAAATAATATTTTTGATAATAATCGAAATGAACAAGAAAAGAAACAGCAGGGATATTTCATACCTTTAGTTTCTGTGCTTTGAGACCAACTGATGTGATTTCTTTGGCCAGGAAAGAACTAAGGGATGAATAGAGAGCTATGAAAAACCTAATCCTAAAAAATCCAATCTAAGATGTTTGCCAAGACGTTGTAGGCCAAGAATACTCAATGTTTGCTCAAGACGTTGATTCATTCTTGAAGGTTTGCATTCTCTACGACGAAGAGAACACTCACTCGCAAGTGGGTTTGTATTCTCTACGACAAATAGAACATTACTCGCAAGTGATTGGTAAAATCTAAATCGATTTTAATAAAAGATTTTCACTCAAAATATAATCTGATTCATGTTGTATTATAAAATTACAAGTAGAATGCCTATATAGGCTACAAAAGAAAAGACAAAAAAACTCCTAAGCAATATGGGATATATTACTTAGTAATTTTCGCCACTTTATTTCCTAATGGGCCGATGTTGACTTTAATAAGCTCAAATGACTTTTATTTGTGAAAAATAAACACTTAACGCAATATACTATCATACAAGCACCTCTCCTAATAGGGTTTTGGTCTTTTACTACTCAAAACTGCATTACAGATTAGAAACAAATTAAATCAAGTCCAATAACTAACTAATGGCGCCCCACACTAAATGAGCTGGCCTTATTGACACAAAATTAAATAATAACTTCAAATAATTCAACCAAGCTCATCTTCATCCTCTGAAAGCCCAATAACATATACAGTGCATTTTATGGGCTGGTCTTCAATTTTCTTGGGCTGGATCACATCAAGTGTATAGATAGGTGACGCAATATGTAGACTTTTGTTGACTCTAGTTTTCCGAGCTTTTCTACCTATAATCATTTAGGTCAAGTTGTGCATCTTAAAAGGGCTAAGGATTTACGGATTCAGTAGTTTATCAAAATGAGCGGACCGTGAGGGTAGATAGATCTTTTAGAGTGTCCAATTTGCCCAAAAAATAATTAAAATATATTCTTTGGCAAGAGGGTAGCAAGTTCAGTGTTAAATTTGATAAAGTTCTTGCTAGTCACAGACCATTGCAAGTTTCTGCTTGATAGACTACCCGGCCCTCGCACAATACATAAAGAATAAGATAAACACGATCCTTAGAGTAGTACTCGGTTCTCGATCTGCCTTGCCCGGTTGACTTGACCTATAAATGAAACGAATAAATCAAATTATAAAACCAATGGCGTAAAGGGACAAACATTCTCATGATTTGCTAGTCAGACCCTGAGTTGATATAATATGATCTGCTATTGATGCTTGAGAGTTATGTCACACACACATTGGTTCATGAGTTGAACATTGATTAATGTGTTACTTATGGATAATTGATGACATGATTCTTGTCTTGAATTTTTGATGAATTAATGTTTCTAGTTAACTTGTATATTTATCCGGGAGTTCATTTTATTTTTCTTTTTTTTGATCGGGACGATCAAAGGCTAAGTGGGGGTTAGTTGGTGACACTCTATTTAGTACTATATACTATATCATTATTTACCCCGAATTATGTTCATCACGGAGAGATAGTCTGAATATTGTAAGAAATACATGTCGATTGCTTAGTGCATGTTCGTTGGTCGTCAATTATTCATCTACGTATTTAAGAAATACATGTCAATTACAATTCTGTCTCATTTTCTGTGCTATTCAAGTATACTATATTTTTGGAGCAATGAAGAATGAATCCGGGCTGAAAGAGATATTTGGCCGAATTAAGGAAGTCTAAGAAGAGATCTGTTGAGAAAATGGAGGCTGAAATTAAGCCCGTGATTGCATGGGCCCACCCGCAAAGTGAGAATTTGAAGAGCATGAAATCGAAGCACCTGTGTTATGCATCAGTCGGTTAGGGTTTAGATAGCTTATGTCAGCTGCAGCTCTCTATAAAAAAGTTGTAGCAATCCATTGTAACATATACTTTTGCATCTATCAAATTTTATATGAAATAAAGTTCCTTGGTTTTTGGTTGTGTGTTTTTTTATTGGTTTCCTTCCCCAAGCCTTCAACTAGTTTGAGTTGATCAAACTAGATCTCCATTTTCAAAGGTATGAATCTTTGAACGTTCCTTTGTATTTTTGGTATGGTAGATTTACTTGTTTCTGTGCGATGTAATTAATCTGCATGCTTAACGAACCTATAACTTACCAGAATAATCAGAACGTTAAGATGTAATTACAAAATTAGGAACCGCCGCTCTCGCAATTGGGATGGTCTATATCGCAATTGTAAGGCAATTTAGGTCACCCTACGTCTAGAGATTCAGCGTCAGCCACGTTGATCAACAGGTTTAATCCATGTCTACGTTAACATGAAAGAATAGGTAATGAACTTTTAATTAGGACATAGTCTTAATCAATCATTAGGAACGTGCTAGTCATTGTCGCTAGCTGCCTATGGAGGTTCTCGGTCTTGAACCTACACTTTCTAGAACTTATTGCGTGTGGGTTAATACAACCAAGTAAGGAGGTGAACTACACATAGATGTTTATTATCCTTGCAAATGGAAGTAAACAAGTTTAGGACATTATACCCATAGCTAAAACTAAAATAAAATAGAGTTCGGATTCATTCGGGGAATTACAGGGGGATGTAAACATAACGATTAAGCATACTGAGCTAGGAGATAGGTTGGGCAGAAGGGATACCACTTTGTTTTCTGCCTTTACATTGGTTGTAGACCGTTTTGTGCGTTCTTTATTTGATTAGTACTTTATTATCAATGTTGCATTGTCTTTATGGGATCGATATTTATTCACCTTTTCTATACTGCGATTGACCTAGTACTCTTGCTAGTATAAGCGACTTACATGCGCAACATCAACGGAGTAGAGGCTTCGTGAATATACCAGCCAGTTGCTGTGCAGTGAGGACAAACTCTACTAAAACAAAACCATTTTACACGTGGGCACGTAAAAAATGATATCTAATGTCAATATGTTTGACCCGGCTGTGCAATACTGAAATGTGCGACAAGTTCATTGCGCTGATACTATCACAATAAACAAGTACAAAATCCATATGGATGCCGAAATACGCTAACTGTTGTTTGAGCCAAATGAGCTGGGCTACACAATAACTTAGGGCAACATACTCAGCCGTACTAAGAGCAACATTAAGATAAGTCTATTACCTTAGAATTGGCAAGTGCCACTAGTGCTCTTTCGTTCAACACGACAGCAATCATAATCAGCATCACTCAAAGTGAATAGTGTAAGTGTGAAAGCCCGAGAGTACCAAGGGCTTAGTGTAGCTGTGTGGCTAAGATATTGAAAGACTTGCTTGACATCATTGTAATGCGATATCTTAGGGTTTGGTTGAAATCATTCATATAAGCCCACATCAAACTAAATGACGGCCTCGATGCGTTTAGATCCAAGAGAGACCCAATCATAGATCGGTATAGGTGAGAGTCAAACGGCTCACCTTGTTCGTCAATGTCAAGTTTGACGGAAGAACTCATAGGAGTTGTGGCTTGTTTAAGTCCATCAAACATGAACTTGGTCAACATATCTCTAATGTATTTTGTTTGACTAATGTGGGTGCCGGACGGTGTTTGTTTGATCTATAAGCCAAGGAAGAAATTTAATTATCCCATAGCAGACATCTCAAACTGTGAAGACATCAACGTCTCAAACTCAGTACAAAGAGCAGGGTTGATAGAACCGAAGATGATGTCATCGACATAAACCTGGGCAACCAGGATGTCAGATCCCAATTTCTTTATGAACAAGGTATTATCTACATTGCCCCTAACAAAACCGTTTTGAAGCAACACTGATGACAATCAATCAAACCAAGTTCTAAGTGCTTGTTTGAGTCCATAGAGGGCTTTCTTGATGTGGTATTATGCATCTTCAAAACCCAGGAGTTGCCAAAAATACACTTTGTTGTCCATGAAATTGTTCAAGAATGCACTCTTGACGTCCATCTTGTATAACTTCAGTCCTAAGGCGGATGCGAAAGCAATCGACAGTCGAATGGCTTCTATCCGAGAAATTAGTGCATAGGTCTCATCATAGTCAATACCCTCTTCCTAGGTATAACCTTGTGCCAGCAGTCGAGCCTTATTCCGAACGACTATTCCTTTCTTATTCATCTTATTTTTAAAGGACCGGCATGTACCTATTGAGGATTTCTCCTTAGTTAGGAGGACAATTTCCCATACATCATTCCTTTCAAACTTATGAAGCTCTTCTTTCATAGCCACGACCCATTCACAGTCAAAGAGAGCCTCATCAAATGTCTTAGGTTCAATGAGTGAAATTAGTGGATGCAATGATGAGAGAGAAGGGTTAGAAATAGACCTTCGGGTGCTAACACCTGCATTGAGATCTCTAATGATTTAGTCTGGCGTGTGAAACCAATTCCAACGATCCAGGCATTCTACTTGCTTTCCCACAGGATTATCTATCTCAGCATTTCCATTGTGGGCACCATTTGCTAAGGTGTCTCCAACAATGGTTGTTGTTGACTCGGGAGCTATTTCGGGAGGTGCTACTTCAGCTCCAATTAATGTATCGTTTTGCACATGAGGGTGTAGCTCCTCATCATCATCAAAAACTACCCTTTGTAAAGATGGGCTTATATTTTGCACACTAGTACACAGGTCAGTCATGGAAGCAGACTCTACAAATGAAACATGTATGGAAATGCTTCGGGAAACCAGATCATGGCATCTACAAGCCCTAGAGGTCTCTCAATAACTAACGATATGCAGTCAATGGACTTAGATGCAAATTTATCACGGTTTTCCCTATCATTCAATACAAAACCCTTGAAACCAAAGACGTGAAAGTAGTTAACTTTTGAGGGACAATTTTTAAGGATTTCATAAGGGGTCTTGTGCAATTGATGTCTGATATACACTCTATTAATAAATGGCATGCATAAGCTACCACTTCAGGCAATAGAAAATGAGGCACTTTAAACTCGTTTAGCATAGTTCGAGGAGATTCTTGCAATGAGCGGTTTTTGCACTCAACTACGACATTCTGTTGAGGAGTTTTAGGTGCAGAAAAATCATGACAGATACCCAAATAATCAGAGAACATAATAAGTATGGTATCCATGAATTCACCACCCCTATCACTTTTAACAGAAACTATAGATATATCAAGGGTGTTTTGTAGTTGTTTCACCAAAGTTGAAAATGCCTCAGCACTCTCAATTTTGTGAGAAAGAAAACAGAACCCATGTATATCTCAAATAGTCATCCACAACAACAAGCATATAATGTTTTCCAGCGCAACTTCTGACTCTACTAAGACTAAAAAAGTCTATGTGAAACATCTCTAGTATGCAAGTGGAATTGACATGGTGCTTAGATTTAAAATAGGTAGTTTATTAATGTTTGTAATAAATGCACGGCTTGCAAACTTTGAACTCTTCTAAATCAACTTTAGGCAATCCATGAATTAGATTCCATTTGCACGGCTTCTAAATAGTGGAAATACCTACGTGGCCTAGGAAAAAAGGCCTAAGATTCACATTATTATGTTTAGATATCATGCAAGTAATTGAACAATCAATCAGGTTGTCTAGATTGATCGTACAGATGTTAACAGTGTGATGAGAGGTTAGAAAAACCATCTCATGACTATCAATTATCTTACAGATACACTTATCAAATGCAACATCAAATCAGTGTCACATTGTTGTGAAATGCTCAATAAATTATGCTCTAAATTCTCAATATGATAAACTTTATGAATAACCAAGTAGTTAGGGTTAACGACTGAGCCTTCACCGATGATTCTACCTTTGGAGTTGCCTCCGTATGTGATGAGTCCGCCCTTGGATTTTGTTGAAATAGTGTCCTAAACCCAATCGGGTTGGACTGGATCCGACCGGTTCGGATCATTTCTTTATGATTATACATATATAATAAATGGATTTTATGTTGTCATATACTTGTTCTTTTAAAGAACAAATTATGAATTGTTATATTATGATGTCCTTAGTATTAAACTGTGATAGAGAAACCATGATAGGCGATTATGGTTGATGCGATCTCTAATCACTTTAATAAGTTTGATACTTAAATGTCTCTAGGCTCATGTACTATTATACAGGGCATTTATAGTACAAACATGCTAGCACGTATTAGATGTCTTCTGTCTTTAAGGGCAGGGATAGATCTCGTCTGTCGAAGTATAGAGACACTTGGACTGTACGTGGACGTGTATTAGAGAATGCGTACGTTAGACTGACACACTTACACTGCTTAAGTGTCACACTATGTGACGGTTGTATAATTATCCTTATGACCGGAGTCTACAAGGCATCACGGTGTGGATTGTCATGCTTTGACACTATTGAGGTTTCCCCTAGCCATGGGGCAATCATGCGTGACTGGGTGTGATACTGAAACATGTGGAGTATACATATTTGTTCGTCCGTAAATCTCGTACCCTATCGGTAGGGGTGAATGTCCGAAAAGGCCTTCTTATAAGGAATGTCTTACTCTCATGAATCTTTGCAAAGTGGGAGTAAATGAGTTACTTCGAGAGATCATGATATCCAGATTATATCGTTGATGTTTAACACTCGACATACGACCGTATGGATATTATTACAGCGATAGGATTCTATTTACACGGTAACTGTTTCACAGGAAAGGTGGTAGTCATTGCATTTGACTCTTCCGATGATTGGGGGTCACAGTGTGTTTCTAGACGCTATCCCGTAATTGTTGGGTATGAAGGGCATTTTTGTAACTTGCACTTTGTGCCTACAGCCAACATATTCGGAAGCCTGTTGGGTCACAAACATAAGAACATCTAGCCGGATTAAAATGCGGTTATAGCGATAACAAAAAAGAAAAGTTTTATCTCGACTATAAAGTGTTATAGTGATAAATTAATATGGTGGTATTTATTTAGTATGAAAAAATATAATACAAGATATTAATTATATTTCGGAAGCCATTTAATTGACATATAGGGCGCATATGACTAGTGTATAAGATACACTTGGATTGTGTAATTTAATTAATGGTATTACTATATATTAATATTAGATATTAATAAGGGAATGTATATATATATATATATATATATGAATATGCGTACATGTATATAGGATATACATGTGCACAATTTCATTAGTTTATATATATATGTATATAGATTTATATATGTGATATATACATATGTGTAAATTGATTTATGGTAATAAGATAAACATAGTCAATATTAGATATTGACAATATCTTGGAAATATTGAATATAAGATATAAATTAAAAGAGATAAATCAATTAAAGGTATTTTTCTTATTTTATTAGAAAAATATTTTCTTTCTCCTCAATCTACTATGAAGCTTCTTCCAATCAGATTGGGACTACAGTGGGGCGCAGACTCTCTTATAAATAGGGAGGTTTGGAAAGCTCGTTTGTATCATCACAATTCCAAGAGACTAATAGTTTCTTGTGAAAAATAGAGAGCTTTTTTAATGAGATATATATATATAGAGAGAGAGAGAGAGAGAGAAAACGCTGGTCTAGCAACCAGATTTTTCTAGTAGCAATCCAATGGTGGATTTTCTGGTGGGTTGTTCGTGTGGAATCACGGTAGAGGCTGACCGCTTGGGCGGCTCCGTGCATCACTGCTCTCTTTAGACGGTCAAAGCGTTGATCTTTTAGATCAGGCAAGGTAACCACCGACTACTTCTTTTGTGCTTGTTGCTTAAACAAAGTCGATCCTAGTTAAAGGAAATAAAATTTTGAATTCCGCTGCGTTCCCACATAGATTTCCTAACATTTAACTTTATATTTGTCGAACAGGGCCTTGTTTCCGGTCATATGCCTAGAGCAACCGCTATCCAAAAACCAATTTGTTTTGTTGTTTCATATTCGGGACTTGAAGCACACCAGCAATACAAAGGTTGGTAGGTACCCATAGTTCTTTGGTACTTCGGGGTTAGTATCAGGTTTGAGTGTGTACTTTCGAACCCATACCTGCCTTACACTTAGTTTATGTGCAGCCTTTCTGGTCCGGGTGGACTTATTGGGCTGGCCACAGTGACTTGGGTCGGGCTGGTATGTGTTTGGCTGAAAACCACCAAACTAATTTTGCCAAAAAAACATCTGGGCAAGGAAGGGGTCAAATTAGGGGTACTGAAATGTGTAGTTGGGTGCTTGGTGTATGAATGGATCATGATGTGCATTTTGGTAGAAGATAGTGTCGTTTGAAGTTTGAAAGAAGGGTTCTATAGAGAGAATCTTCTTGAACATTTCTTTTCATACTTGAACATGTGGTGCTTTGATGAAGAACGTTGTGAGGTGTGTGACATTGTAGTTGAAGCGTTCTTGGGAGGTGTAAGTGCCTTAGGTGCTTTGTTTTTCTTTTCAAGTGTTCTTAGGTTATAGTCTAGGCGTCAAAGATTACTTAGTTGAACTGGGAGCAGTTGGTTTGGGTTGAGTTCCCGAACCACTTACTTGTTTCTTTTCTTTGTTCTAAGAGAGTTGTCTTTCGAGGTGTGTATTTTCCTCCTCAAGTCCTGAGGTGACTTGTTTCAACTTCGCAACATCTTCTTTCAAGGAATTATTCTCCATTTCGGTATCTTGATGCGTTGGCTGTAAATGACTTTGCGTGTTTATAAGTGTTATGACTTCATCATCGTGATGCAACCTAAGTTTATTTGTATGTTCGAGTTTACACGTTAACTCTAAGTTCACTTTAGCTAAGGACTCGTTTAGTGCATGAAGCTCAACATTGGTGTATGATGAGTTTGTTACCTCATCCTCTGTTTCATTGGTGGGTTGCAAGTAACCTAAGAAGCAGAGGTTTGCTTGTTCGGAAGTTTTGGAGTTAGTGTCATTTTCTTACTCAGAACTGTCGGTCCATACAGCCATCGTTTTTCCACTTTTTTTAAGATTTTCGCTTTGAATTGTTTCGGGAATAGTTGCAAGAGCTAGACTTAGAGTGTGACTTTGATATAGATCCGGAACTTGAGAAGATACACGTGGAGCATAACCAGTGGAGGGATTAACAGTGATTAAAATTCTAATAACCCGGAGAAGACATTTTGCGTCTCCAAAACACAATAGTCAGAATTATGAAGTCTTTCACGATTACCCACAGACGAAATCATCATAAAAGATCCCACTTTGCACAGAATTCACATTTATATACATTGCCCCTTGTGCATTTATATCTCCACCATCCTATTATCTCTATAACCCATCAAAGCAAATCGTTACAAATTCATCTGATTTCAAATCTCTGTCGTGAAACCCTATTTCTGAGAAATCACTCTCAATCTACCCTGAAATATTCATCTTCTCTCTTGGAAATATTCAAACCTTACCAGAAATATGCCTGGAAATTCAAATGGCTTATGAAAAACAAGTCTTGAAGAAACAAGCTTATCATCTTGATGGATATTTGAGGGCTACCAACAACTGCCCAGTGGCTCAGATAGTGGTGGATTACTTGAGAAGAACAAGACTTGATAATTTTCTCGATTATCAAAATCCAAAGTACAGCTGTGAAGATGTCAGTTTATTCTTGAGGAATGTTGTCTACAATGCAACAAAAGATGATATCACCACAACCCTGCAAGGTAGGAATCTTATCATCAACAAGGACACTTTCAAATAGGTAATGAGTCTGGGGACTGGACCAGAAGTTGTACCCACAAATGTGGTCATCATGCATTGAGATGAATTTTTCAGTTTGATTGAAGACACTCGTGGATCAGAAATCAAAATGTTTCAATGCAAATAAGATGAAGAAGCATTTGTTCATATTCTTAATCTAATTATTAAGAATCTTTCTGTCGGAAGAGGAAACAAGAACATACTCATGGAGAGCAGGCTGAGAATGATGTTTATCAGTTACAATCAACTCTCTTTCAGTTGGAGCAAATACTAGGTCAATAAGATGGTCAAGCAACTCATATCTGAACACACTTTATAAGAAAAATGGGGAATAAAGGAAGATGAGTCATTGTATGAAGGAAAATCAATGAGATTCATCATTCAGTCTTTTCTTACAAGACTGAACTTTACAACATCATATCGTCAACTCAAAAATCAAATTCTTACCAGACGAAGAAAAGAAGGCTACATCTAAAAGAAAGTGGAAAAACGTCATGGTTAAAGTACCAGCAAGAAGATCTTCATCTTTTAGGGCGACAACCACTATAGTTCCGGGATGGGCTTCGGCTTCTGCAATAGAGGGTTCAACCAGCAATAGGCAAACCAAAAAGATGAAGAGGATGATAATCAGGGAAGATCTTCCAACTTCGGGCAAACAACTTTGGTCCCTACTGTTGCTGTTCCTGCAACCAACGAAATTCAAGAGTCTACTGTTACACAACCTTATGAGAATGTTAATGATATTCCTTCCTCAGACGAGGATATGTTACTAGTAGCTTAACTTTGAAAAGTACATGGTGTTTAGCCAAATGCTCCTAAAACAATAGACTCAGAAGATCACATGCCTCTGTCTGAGCAAAGAAAACGCCTGCAAAAGAATGCTCCAAAGCAGACAACACAACCATCAACTACTCCGCTTACTTTGCCAACTATTGAAAATCCAATCCAAACTACTAAAGAACCGACTGCTGAGCAAAGAGTTTCTCAATCTGAAAATGTTGGTGCATCAAGGGATGTGTTCCTTTTTCTATTCAAGAGGTGGAAAGGAAATCTTAGCCAAAATTAGAAAGGAACTATCAGTCTAAAAAGTTGGAAAATTGATGGTTTAAATGGAATATTTTAAATGATATGTCATATTGGGCCTATTGGGCTTAAGTGTGTGAATGGAAAGTGTTATGGAAAGGAAAAATGGGAAGAAGCTATTTCTCCCACATTGGTTGGAAGAAGGGAAAAGAGTCAATATTTATATGATGTTGTTTTAGTGTAGTTGGAATAAGAAACCAACATTATACACGATCTCGCGTGCGCCAGGAGGTGCAAATCCAATCCGGATTTCACCTTGGTTTACCCTTGGGCTTGTGCATGCCCGCGTGTCCTGCGTACACGAATGCAACTCGATTCGAAGGTTCACAGTCCGAGTCAATTTTGCATTAATTTTATTTTTCAATGCTGAATCAACCTTGAATGTTGCTAAGATGACTGCTCCTATTCCAACGTGATTAAGCTGAGGCTTTTGGCTTTTCCAGTTCTGCTACACTTATGACATTCAATTCATTTTGAGACTGTTCTGTTCTATCATCTTTTCACTTCCTCTACTAGAGCCTATAAATTCTGCTGTATTTTGCTTCATCAAAAAGAGATAGAGACAGAAACATATCAAAAAATCGGCAGAAAATCTTCTTCCTTCTACCTTTCTTATGAAACTAGAGAGTTCAAGTAGCAAAGTCTTTAAGCAGCTGAAAGCATGGTGCATCTTGTCGCTGCTAACCGTTCTATCCTGGGAGACTAACGTTCTGTTGAAACTCCAAGCACTCGACGGTGAGGGGACGAATTAGTCTTATGGAAACTGTGTTCAACACAGGGCACGGTTTTAGTTCATCTTGTTAATTCGTTTTTATTTTGCAATTGTAATTCGATTCAGTTGTGTTTTTGTTTTAATTGTAATTGTATTCTAGTCAATGTAATCAGATATATTGTGCCCCATCTTGCAACATAAACTACAACAAGAGATTTCTCCAGTGGTGGAGACGCGACCAAAGAAGCTGAAGCAAACAAGGAATATGCTCCACAAGGGGAACAAACTACTCAAGAATACACTACAGAAGAGACTAGGACAGCTAAAGTCCCTACACCTCAATTAGATGTTACTCAACTGTCTCAACCTGCTATTCCCTCAAAAGCTCCAGGGGCAAAAACTGTGCTTGCCGGACCTTCAGTTTCAAAAGACATATCTCTTGATCTTTCTGACATTGAACCTTTAATGTTTGATTCTTTATATGTACAAAAATATCTAGTAGTTGATCCCTATCAAGTAGACCCCCAAGATATATACTTTATATGATGACAAAACATGGGTTATAGATTGGATGAAATGGAAGCTGAGTCCTTGTTATTTGCGGGAAGACGAAAAGGACTATATGATTCAAGAAGAACTATGTGTTGGATGGATATAGCGCAAACAAACACTCTAGAGGGGGGTGAATAGAGTGTTAGGTAATTTTTTAAACTCTTTTTCGATTATTCAACACAAGTACTAAACAACTAAGGCGGAAGTTATCTTAGTCGATTATTTGCTTGTGTTGTATTACCTAAGTGATTAAGATAATTAATTTATTTGTGATCAAATCAAGGTACAGCACGTTGCAATATGTCAATTATGATTGATCAACCAAAAGCAAGACTGAACAAATGATTAATGCCGATTATATAAAATTGAGGAAACCTGAAATACTTGATCAAGGTTTTAGAAAATGTAACAAAATTAAAACTAAAAGCAGACAGTTACACTTGATTAACCAAAAGGGTTTGCAAGTAAAGACAAAGAACTAATATTCAGCAATAGAATATTGATCAAATAAGTTAATTATATATAAACAAAAATATGCACACTAATCTGAAGGAGGGTTGCACTACAAAAAAAACAAGGTTTGGTGGCACTCAAAAACTCCTCGACAGGAGATTTATTGAGGCGTTTTGTTGTTTTGTGGCGTTTGTGTGGCGTTTTCAAAACGCCACTACTGTCGATGTCACTATAAGTAAAATGCCTCAACAGATACCGAGTAGAAACACCCAAAAACGCATCAACAGGTACCGGGTCAAAACACTCAAAATCGCATCAACAGATACCGAGTCAATACACTGAAAAACACCCTAAAAAGGGGCGAGTCACTACATTACAAAGTGCCCTAAGAATGGGCAAGTCAATACACTGAAAAACGCCATCAAAACGGGCGAGTCAATACACTGAAAAATGCCATAAAAATGGGCGAGTCAATACACTGCGAAATGCACTAAAAATGGGCGAGTCAATACACTGCGAAATGCACTAAAAAGGGGCGAGTCAGTACACCAAAAAGTGCCCCAACTGGCATTAAGCACCTCCATTTTCCATACAGACCGCCATGTGAAATCAGTCTAGCACCCTGCATCATTAGACTACTACTGTGAATCAATTTAATGAATAAACTACTACTTATTGGATATAAAAAAGCCATGAATAGAGTGAAAACATTGTAAAAAAGTAATTGATTCCCATAATAACTAACTCAAGAACATATATATCATAGCAACAAAACAGGGAGTATATAATTCTTAGAAATGCAAGTCAATCCTTTAATTGTGATGTTTTTAGTTAATTGGCCATCGTTAAGTGAAAAGACGTAGCTATTCTAAGATTGAATTCATTAGCCAATATCTAAAAGCTTAAAGTTGTTACATAGAAGTTTAGTTTATGGATAATTATAGTTCAACTAGCAGTAATATGTCGACTACGTTTAATTTGGGTGCACGAAGATAGACGGATCATGCCATTCATGGAGACCAGTAGACCTATAAATAGATGTGTTTCTTTTGTGCTTCTTACTTTAAAATCGGCTTTGCAATGAAATTGTGGGGAAAACATGGAGTATAGGATACTAAGTATAGGATACTCACCACTATAAGCTGCAGAATAATAAAGCCTCTTCTTAGAAGAATACATTTTTCTTCTTCATCATTATCTTTGTTGCAGGCTGCAGAAAGAAAAAGAAAAAAAAATTATCCGATTCAAAAATAAGTGAATCATTAAAGACACATATAATGTTTCTTGTAGCTGACCTGTACACATAAGTATACACCAGACAGATTCAAATCAATAACCTCCTGCCATTGTGCGGTCTTCTTAAGGAGCATTTGGCTAAACACCCTGTTTTGTTGCAACAATGCAATCTTAAGACTAATTCGTGTTTCTGTATCGGTGAGCCTAGGATAGACTATTTCTGGTTCATTGACAGAATTGAAAACGAACAGTAAACTATTGTTTACGAATCGAAGGCTCGTTTTCTGTTTCAAAACAAAATTATAAACGGAGCAGAATTTTTCGTGGAGTGATCGTTTAAGATACTCACGAATATTTTGAGTAATAATATAGGATTCTCAAAGGATTTGTTCAAGAATCAGGATAGAAACAAGTTCGAGATTATTTTATATAATAGAAACAATTTCGAGATCATTTTATATATTATTGAAAGAAATTTAACATAAACAATTTCGAGATTGTTTTAATTAGTATAGTTCGGTTCACGAACGTTCTATACAGTATTGAAAGGAATTTAATCCTTGTGTGTTAAATTTTAGAAATGGCAACCTGTGAAGGACAAAAAGGGACTGATGATCAGACTCAAGCTTCGGTCCAGCATGTGCCGAATCGAGTTGTTGCTCCTCTGAATCAGCATGAGAGGCCTGAAAAATTCAATGGGCTGAATTTTAAAAGATGGCAACAAAAGATGATGTTTTATCTCACAACATTGCGTTTGGCTAAATTCCTGACTGAGGATCCACCAACAACGGAAGGAGAGCCAAACCAAGATTTTATGTTCGCAATTGATGAATGGAAACAATCTGATTATCTTTGTAGACATTATATAATGAATTGTTTAGTTGACTATGTATGATGTGTATTGTGAGAAAAAGAATGCAAAAGAATTGTGGGATGCATTTGATAAGAAATATAGAACTGAAGATGCAGATACAAAGAAATTTGTAGTTGGCAGGTTCTTGGAATACAAGATGGTGGATTCTAGACCACTCATGGAACAGGTGAAAGAATTTCAATTGATTCTTCATGAAATTCAAGCTGAAAAAATGGAGCTTAGTGAGACTTTTCACGTCGCATGTGTAATTGAAAATTTACCTAACGGTTGGAAAGATTTCAAGAATTACCTTAAGCATAAGCGAAAGGAGATGAGCATGGAAGATCTTGTTGTTAGGCTTCGTATTGAAGATGACAATATGAAGTATGATAAAAGAGGAAACAATTCTAATAATTTTCCAAGAGCTAATTTGGTGGAACATGGCCAAAGCTCGAAGAAGAAGAAGAACAAATTTGTGAAAGGGTCTAAGTCGGGACCAAAAGCTAAATTGGGACCGAAAGGTGGCATATCAAAACCTAAGTTCCAAGGAAAATGTTTTAATTGTGACAAGATTGGTCACAAATCTGTTGACTGTAAGCTGCCCAAGAAGAAGGTTTCTGAAGCAATTATTGTTCAAGGCATGGAAGATATTGATCTTTGTGCTGTTGTGTCAGAGGTGAACATGGTGGATTCAAATCCAAGAGAATGGTGGGTAGACACAGGAGCTACAAAGCATGTGTGCTCCAACAGGGATGTGTTTACTAAGTTCGAGCCAGCACAAGAGAATGAGACTTTATTCATGGGAAACTCGGCTACTTTTTCTATATCTAGAAAAGGTGAAGTAATTCTCAAGATTACTTCTGGTAAGCATATGACTCTGAAGAATGTGCTATATGTCCCAGATATGCGTAAGAATCTGGTGTCTGTAGTGCTATTGAATAAAAATGGCTTCCGTCTTGTTTTAGAGTCTGACAATTTTACTGTGACTGAGAGTGGTATGTATGTCGGTAAGGGGTATGCATGTAATGGCATGGTGAAGCTGAATGTAATGGCTATTAAGCCAAACAATATTAATAATAATATTTCCGGTTCTGCTTACTTGGTTGAGTCTCCTTCCTTATGGCATAGTAGACTAGGACATGTTAATTACGATTCCCTGCGTAGATTAATAAATCTAAAACATATCCCCAAATTCGATATTGATAAGGAACATAAGTGTGAAACTTTTGTTGAAGCAAAATTAACAAGAGAGCCTTTTCAAAATGTTGAAAGAAATACGCAACCACTCGACTTGATACATAGCGACGTGTGTGATCTTAAAGTTGTTCAATCGAGAGGTGGAAATAATTATTTTATTACCTTTATCAATGACTGCACTAAGTATTGCTATGTATACTTGTTAAAAGGGAAGTATGAAGCGATAGATAAATTTATTCTATTCACAAAAGAAGTTGAAAATCAACATGGGAAAAAGATCAAAACACTCCGAAGTGATAGAGGTGGTGAATACTTGGCACCACTCAGTGACTTTTGTGCTGAACATGGGATTATACATGAAATAACTGCACACTTGGTCTCCACAGTCAAACGGAGTGGCTGAGAGGAAAAATCAAACATTCAAAGAAATAATGAATTCAATGTTGTTAAGTTCAGGAGTGTCACAAAACTCGTGGGGGAAGCTATCCTATATAGCAATTATCATTTGAAAAGATACCCCGAAAGAAACAAGAGAAAACTCCTTATGAACTATGGAAGGGTAAACCTCCATCCTACAAATACTTGCGAGTGTGGGGGTGCCTTGCAAAAGTGCTCGTACCTACACCCAAAGTAGTAAAGATAGGATCAAAAACTGTTGATTGTTTATTCATTAGATATGCACACACTAGTAGAGCTTATCGGTTTCTTGTGTATAGATCAGATAATCCTGAAATACACAAAAATACGTTAATAGAATCAAGAAATGCATCATTCTTTGAGAATGTATTCCCGACTAAAACAAATGAACCTAGTTCATTAAAGCGTGTTCAAGTTCAGGATCACCCTTCTGAACAAGTGAATGAGGAAGAGCCAACTGAGGTTGAGCCAAGAAGAAGTAAAAGGTCGAGGACTGGAAAATCTTTTGGTAAAGATTTTATCACATAAATGATAGAGACAGATCCTCAAAATTTCAAGGAGGTGCAACTTCTTCTGAAGGTCCAATGTGGAAAGAAGCAATAAATAGTGAAATAAATTCTATATTGCAAAATCATACATTGGAGTTAGTTGATCTACCTCCAGGATGTAAACCACTAGGATCAAAATGGATCTTTAAAAGGAAAATGAAACCTGATGGATCTATTGATAAATATAAGGCCAGACTGGTAATAAAAGGTTATAGTCAAAAAGAAGGTCTTGCCTATTTTGATACATATTCTCCAGTAACGAGAATAACATCCATTAGGATGGTACTTGCTATAGCCGCTTTGCGTAATTTACAAGTACACCAGATGGATGTAAAAACAGCTTTCTTAACTGGAGATTTAGATGAAGAAATCTACATGGAACAACCTGAGGGTTTTTCTAGCCCAGGACAAGATAAGAAAGTGTGTAAATTAGTTAAGTCTTTGTATGGCTTAAAACAATGAATGTGATAAATGCATGAGAAATTTGATCATGTTATGCTTGAAAAGGGTTTCAAAACCAATGAATGTGATAAATGCATTTACATGAAAGAAACAAAAGATGGCTATGTCATATTGTGTCTTTACGTTGATGACATGCTTATTATTGGAAGCAATGATAAGATGATCAAATCTACCAAAGATATGTTAAACGCCAGATTTGGAATGAAAGCTATGGGTTTAGTAGAGATGATACTGGGAATTAGAATTACAAGAAATTCTAATGGTCTCATTTTGTGTTAATCTAATTATATTGATAAAATCCTAGAAAAATTCAATAAAGATGATTCAAATGAAGCCAGAACTCCGATAGATCAGATTCAGCCTTTGTTAAAGAATAAAGGTGAATGTGTGTCTCAATTAAAGTACGCAAGGATTATTGGAAGTCTAATGTACTTAATGAGTTGTACTAGACCAGATATCACTTATGCTATTGGCAAGCTAAGAAGATATACTAGTAATCCGAGTAATGATCATTGGAAAGCTATAGTGTGGTTACTGAGATATTTAAGATATACTCGTAAGTATGGCCTTCACTATACAAGAGAACCTACTGTTATAGAAGGATATACTGATGCAAATTGGATATCAGATTCAAAGGATTCAAAATCCACAAGTGGTTTGTATTCACATTAGGAGATGGAGCTGTGTCTTGGAAACTTCTAAACAAACTGTGATAACCAAATCCACAATGGAATCTAAGTTTGTAGCTTTAAATAAATGTGGAGAAGAGGCAAAATGGTTGCATCAATTCCTAGAGGATGTTCCTCAATGGCCAAAACCTATGCCAGGAATATGTATTCACTGTGACAGTCAATTTGCGATTGTACGAGCACAGAACAAAATGTATAATGGTAAGTCAAGGCGTATATGCCGAAGACATAACTCCATTAGACAACAACTTTCTACTGGTTCGATTACCTTAGACTATGTTAAGTCAGAGGATAATATTGCAGATCCGCTAACCAATGGGTTAAATAGAGAAGTAGTTGCAAAATCATCAAGAGGAATGGGACTAAAGCCCATGGAATAAAATTTTGTGAAGGAAAACCCAACCTTGTAGATTGGAGATCCCAAGATCTTCGTTCAAAGGGACAACCTAACTGCAAAAGTAGAGATCACTGTGGGGGGTTACCCTCCATCTCATTCCTAAGATGAAAAACAGTGAGAATGAGGATAAGCTTACCAGTAAAGCTTTTAATGATTTGTGTAAGAAGAATAATTCGAGAAATTCTAAATTACAGAATCACCTATGTGAGAGAGAAGAGGGGCCGCTTCAAATGAAATTGTATAAGGCGCAATTCTTAAAAACTCTTACAGAACCAGGCAGATGTCCACGGCCAAATTGGACATAACCGCAAGAACTAAATGTTTCTATGTAGATCCATCGTGGTAAATATGTCATTGTTTACATCAATAGCAGAATAGTCCAAGGACATCGCGTCTACTAATGAGCTAGTAAAGTAAACATATCTTATCAAGGGAAGTTTCAAAGGGTCACACCTACCTATCCTATGCATTCATCTACCATTGAACTCTCTATGTCATTCTTAGAGCCTTCGCTAGGGTTTTACACAATTTCCATTCATATGGGGGATTGTTGGAAAATTGATGGTTAAAATGGAATATTTTAAATGATATGTCACCTTGGGCCTATTGGGCATAAGTTTGTGAATGGAAAGTGTTATGGAAAGGAAAAATGGGAAGAAGATATTTCTCCCACATTGGTTGGAAGAAGGGATAAAGGTCAATATTTATATGATGTTGTTCTAGTGTAGTTGGAATAAGAAACCAACATTATACACGATCTCACGCGCGCAAGGGGGGTGCAAGGATTTCACCTTGGTTTACCCTTGGGCTTGTACATACCCGCGTGTCCTGCGTACACAAATGCAGCTCCATTCGAAGGTTCACAGTCCGAGTCAGTTTTGCATTAATTTTATTTTTCAATGTTGAATCAACCTTGAATGCTGCTATTTTTCAATGCTGAATCAACTTTGAATGCTGCTAAGATGACTGCATTAATTTTATTTTTCAATGCTGAATCAACCTTGAATGCTGCTATTTTTCAATGCTGAATCAACCTTGAATGCTTCTAAGATGACTGCATTAATTTTATATTTCAATGCTGAATCAACCTTGAATGCCGCTAAGATGACTGCTCCTATTCCAACATGATTAAGCTGAGGCTTTTGGCTTTTCCAGTTCTGCTACACTTATGACATTCAATTCATTTTGAGACTGTTCTATTCCATCAACTTTTCACTTCCTCTACTAGAGCCTATAAATTATCTGCTGTATTTTGCTTCATCAAAATGAGATAGAGACAGAAACATATCGAAAAATCAGCATAAATTCTTCTTCCTTCTACCATTCTTATGAAACTAGAGAGTTCAAGCAACAAAGTTCTTAAGCAGCTGAAAGCATGGTGCATCTTGTCGCTGCTAACCGTTCTATCCTGGGAGACTAACGTTCCGTTGAAACTCCAAGCACTCGACGGTGAGGGGACAAATTAGTCTTAAGGAAACTGTGTTCAACACAGGGCTCGGTTCAGTTCATCTTGATAATTTGTTTTCATTTTGCAATTGTAATTCGATTCAGTTGTGTTTTTATTTTAATTGTAATTGTATTCTAGTCAATGTAATCAGATTGTGCCCCATCTTGCAACATAAACTACAACAAGAGATTTCTCCAGTGGTGGAGACGCGACCAAAGAAGCTGAAGCAAACAAGGAGTCTGCTCCACAGGGGGAACAGACTACTCAAGCATACACTACATAAGAGACTAGGATAGCTAAAGTCCCTACACCTCAATTAGAAGTTACTCAACAGTCTCAATCTGCTATTCTCTCAAAAGCTCCAGGGGCAAAAACTGAGCTTGCCGGACCTTCAGTTTCAAAAGACATATCTCTTGATCTTTCTAACAGTCAACCTTTAATGTTTGATTCTTTATATGTACAAAAATATCTAGTAGTTGATCCCTATCAAGTAGGCCCCCAAGATATATACTTTATATGATGACAAAACATGGGTTATAGATTGGATGAAATGGAAGCTGAGTCCTTGTTATTTGCGAGAAGACGAAAAGGATTATATGATTCAAGAAGAACTATGTGTTGGATGGATATAGCGCAAACAAACACTCTAGAGGGGGTGAATAGAGTGTTGGGTAATTTTTTAAACTCTTTTTCGATTATTCAACACAAGTACTAAACAACTAAGGCGGAAGTTATCTTAGTCGATTATTTGCTTGTGTTGTATTACCTAAGTGATTAAGATAATTAATTTATTTGTGATCGAATCAAGGTACAACACGTTGCAAATATGTCAATTTCGATTGATCAACCAAAAGCAAGACTGAACAAATGATTAATGCCGATTATATAAAATTGAGGAAACCTGAAATACTTGATCAAGGTTTTAGAAAATGCAACAAAATTAAAACTAAAAACACAGTTACACTTGATTAACCAAAAGGGTTTGCAAGTAAAGACAAAGAACTAATATTCAGCAATCGAATATTGATCAAATAAGTTAATTATATATAAACAAAAATATGCAGACTAATCTGAAGGAGGGTTGCACTACAAAAAAAACAAAGTTTGGTGGCACTCAAAAACGCCTCGACAGGAGATTTATTGAGGCGTTTTGTTGTTTTGTGGCTTTGTGTGGCGTTTTCAAAATGCCACTACTGTCGATGTAGCTTCAACAGGCAACTGATTCAACAATGTAACTTCATAAATTGGCCTTGGATTCATGAAGGAAAATATGGGATCCATCATCCATCACTTTTCAACCTCTTGTTGTTGTAGCATGATATAACCCGAACCGATAACTCATAGCAACCGGAACGATTCAGTCAGTCAATTCAGCAAACAATTTACCCAAACAATTGGTACCAAGTGCCAAAAAAATAGTTCTTTTTTTCCCGGCATGCTAGTAGCCATACGAGGGCTGTAAACAAACGCTCTCATGAAGGACCTCCTTCTCAGGATCTTGAACAAGAAGCGGGCTCCCTCTGACGACCTGGTAGTCTGTGTTGCATTATGCTCCGTATAGTTGGATGATTCAGCTGCCATCTGCCAAATCGAAGCACCAATCGTGTCTAGCACAATCTGTAAACACAATAGTAAGCTACCTGTATTATTCAACAAAACACCAAGTAGGCAGACAAAATTTAAAAATGGGCATCCTCTAAATTTGTCTTGGACAACACATGCCATTTGAACTACGATGCTCAGTGTTATTCAAGTAAATGACTTCACGACTCTCACAAATTAGATAGACTTGCAATGATTTCTAGGCTTTGCAGGAAACCATATCAACATGAAAAGAAATTGCTGTTGAGCTACGGAACGAGCTAAGAACAAATTCTTTTCAATTAACAAGTTCAAATAGGTAACAATGTTACCTTTTATCGTAAATCAAAAAGGTCCCACTCAGATACTGAGCCATCAATGCTAGAAGAAAACAACCGGCCGCTGGGTGCATCTCTTGATCCAGAACGACACCAAAGAAATGAAGACACCCTTGCCTCAGGATTCCCATGTATAGTCTACAAACAGAGTTCAGCATTTTAATCATATACATAAAAAAATTGAAAAAGAAAGTAATGAACAAACAAAATTCGGAGAATGAATAGCATACAGGCTGATAGTACCAGCCAACGTAGGCAGGAGAGACGAGCCATATCTCAAGGGTGTCATCTTCTCTAGTAGTTGCTACATGAGATTCATTGGCACTTGTAGCTAATTACGCCCCGCTCACCGTTTTATGACGAATCAGAAATAAATCAGAGGCAATGTCCCACCATTTCATATTCCACCTTCAACAGTAATAATAGGCAAGAAAATTAGGGTAGAGAATCCATTCTGAATAAGAATTTAAATGACGATATTAAGCAGGAACGGTTTTACCTTTATTTGACGATGGATGCAAATCGTTGAGAATCAGGGCCTTAATGACTCATATCAACACCAAAATGTCAGTACAATGGCAATGATAGAGTCTTACTAATCAACCCTTCCATAAACACGAAAAGGCACCAAATCAAAGGAGATTCGACTTCAAATCAGAGTAATAATAGGGCTAAGACTTCCCTGAAATAACTACCAACTCGAAAGGTCAAACCTTGATTTTGAACATGTACAGAGATAAACGAACATGCCATCAGAGAATAGTGGTTGTGAATGTCGTGAATTGAAGGCAGGAATCAGCATCGGATATTTCATGAAGACAGCACCTTTATATACTCAACCTTCAATAGAGGCAGTAAACACAAAATCAAGGCAGATTCCATAGCATATCAGCTAATAAAAGATAGAAAATACGATGTTAAAAGGAAACAAGTGCACCTTTATTGCGAATAACCTGAATCAAGCCCTCGTAATAGGCTACGTTGCTTGAAATCGTATCCGCAGTGAAACAGGATGGAAATCAAACATAATCAGCACTTTAGATGACAGCTTTACCTCCTTCGATTCTTTTATAAACGTTTTGAGGAACGTAGTGGCTCGAATCGGATCTATCGCAGTACCTTTTTTCCGCCTTGCTGAAGTAATTTCTCTAATATGAAATCTGTGTGTACCTTTACTGCAACAAAATGAAGTACTCTGTCCAATCATTCATACGCGAGGAGCAAATATGTTAAAGCAATAGACAGAACACGAGTCAATAATTAATAGTCAAAAAATAAATCTTTGGAAATAACAGTAAAGGGGGTGAGTAGTTGTAATATTGTTCAGAAGAACATCAAACAAATGCAACAACAGGGTCAAGTATCTTCATGCAATAGACAGAGCACATGTTCAGTAATTAACAGTCCCAAAAAAATCTTTAAAAATAAAAGTAAGGGCAGCAAGCAAGACTAAAACAAGTAAAAAAAAATATGAAGCAAATGCAAAAACCGTCGCAGATGAAGCATAATGACAGCAACAGAGGCTCATCAAGGCAAATAGATATAGCAAATACTCTGCAATTCATTATCATGAGGCTTGAATCAAAAAGATAGTCTGAAATTGATGCCCATGAGGTACAAAAGACATTGAATTCTTACAGAGGTAGCTGAGAGGACTTATGCAAACCTGAAAATTGCAGGGATTCGTAATCCGGAAGACTAAAAGACGGAGCAAAGAAAGCATAGGAGAAGAAAACAGATCAAAAACATACCGGAAAAGCAAATTCACCTGCCGGAAACCGCTCTCACCGACACAGATAAATGGGAATCCGACTGGGAAATGATATCGATAAGAACCCCGCACCATTTTCAACATTCCACTACTCTTCTTCGGTGGAGAAGAAGGCCGATCATAGGCCCTGGCAAACGGTGGTGGAGTTGAAAATCGGAAATGGCAACTCCACGTAGCCGGTACGTGTAAGAACTGCCATTACGCAGGGGTACGACGTCGTTTTTGCTTCTGAAGCAGGGAAAAAAAAGGCTATGTGGAAAACAACAAGACGACAAAATAGTAGTACATAGGATGCCTAATTAATAAGTACACCAAATATACGATTAATATGTTACACCACATGTATTCCATACTATATGCCTTTACAGGTGATACGACACGTTCAATTTAATATTACCTCACATTATCAGTGTTTGCATTTTAATTAATACCTACAAAGCACTTTAAACTAGAAATTTATTAGCGACAGATAATAATATATAATCATCAAAAACTTGTAATAAAAGCTTTAAGTCAAAGAGTTTTCCTTTTTGAAAATTAATCAACAAATGATCGGTACCACAAAATACTTAACAATCTCCCCCTTTGATTTATTTTCAAATTAACACATTTAAAGCTTTCAAGGGATCAGTTTGAAAACATGGAAAACATAACTCCCCAAAATACGAGCTCCCCCTTAATTGGAGCTTTAATACAAAAAAAGGTTGTCTTTTAAAAGCATTACACTACTTTATCCCTCTTAGTTTGAAAATTAATCAAACAAGATTTTAAAAGATGGAGTTGAAAGCCTTAAACCACAAAATACTAAAATAAAAAGGTATAAGAGAGACTTCCCTATTGGTACTCCAAACTACCAATTGTTTACCATATATAGGGCACTCACATGCCAGATGATATCATTTCAACTCATTAGAGATTGTAACCAGCAAAACAGATGTTGACCAAGGTACCCCTTACACTTTGGGTCCTTCAGGGTTAGTATTAGACTTCAGAGATTCTTTCCGAACCAATACTTTTCGTACCCTTGGTTTATGCCCAGTCTTCTAAGTCCAAGTGGACCGAGTTGACTGATGATAGTGATGTGGGATTGGAATGTATGTGTTCTGATGCATTCTCAGAAGCTGATTTTTCCAAAACAACAAATTGGCCAAGTAAGGATCAACTTGGGGTTTTCTAAAGGTGTAATTGGGTGCTTGGTGTATGCGGGGATCATGAAATGTAGGTGTATAAAAACTAGGTGTAGCATAGTTAGTATGATGATATTGGTTATGTTCAGCATAGCTCCTTGAACCTCGTTTCGTGAAGAAGAATGCTGTGAAGTGTGCGAACGTGTAGATGAAGCATTCTTTCATGGAGTGGGTGCTTTGGGTGGTGCGGGTGTACACGCTCTAAGGCAATAGGCCTTGGCTCCAAGACAGACTTTGAAGTAGGGGGTCGGTTGATGTTCTTGGATCCACTTGAGAACTATCTACTTCCTTACCCTTTGATTCTTTACGCTCATCAAGTCTTGAATTGACTTGTTTGACTGAAGCAACTTCTTTATTCAATGAATCTTTTTCAATTGGTAAGTCTTGGTGCTTAAGCTGTATTTTACTTAAAGTGTTGATTAGTGAAACGATTGCATCGTTGTATCGTTTCTTAAGTTCACTAATCTTTTTGCTTTTCAGTTTCAGAGTTGTCTTAAGTTATTCTATTTGATCATGCAACTCGTCTACTACTGATGATGATACCTCACTCTCATTATTGAAGGTGGGTTGAGAGTGACCCATGAAGCATACTTTTGCATGTTCGGGTTTTTGTGGAGTTGTGTCGCAATCAGACTCCGAGCTATCCGACCATGTAGCCATTTTTTCTTCTTTTTATCTTTTGATGAACTTTTGGTATTATTCTTCTCTTTTTGGTTGGGGCATTCTTCAGCTATGTGCCCTTTTTTCTCCACAATTGAAGCAATCGGCATTGTCTTTCCAACTGCCACTTTTCATTTGAAGCTTTAGAAATTTCTTAAACTTTCGAACCATCAAGGCCTCGTCTTTTCCTTCACAATCTAATTCATCTTCAAAGGATGATTCTTTAGCTTTCAAGGCTGGAACACTGGTCTCAAAGGGTTTGACCTTTTGTGCATTCATACGTTGCTCATAGACCAAGAGTGTTCCTATATGTTCATCTTTAGAGAGGACCGAGAGATCCTTCGCTTCCTCTATGGCCGTAGCATTTGCTTCCCATTCGGGAGGGAGGGAACGAAGTATCTTATCATTCTGATCCTCAATAGAGATGACCTTACCAAGTGCACTTATTAGGTTGACTATATCCATGAGTCTATTATCCATAACAGTGACAGATTTATGCGGATTAACCTTAAAAGTGTTATATGCATACATAAGTTGACTTATGCGTGACTTTTTTAACCTTACTGGTGCCCTCATATCTTTTAATTAGAGCCTCCCAAATATCTTTGGCAGTCTCACATGTGGCAACAACTCTGTTTTCGGAGGGACTCAAAGAGTTGATTAGAATGGCAACAGATTTGGCATTTAAGGACATCTTTTTTAAGTCCTCTGCGTCAAATTCATCTTCACTCTTTTCAACCCTTGAGGTAACACTTCCTTCGGTGAAAGACTTCATCGGAACAAACGGACCTTTATTAATGATTACCCAAAGTTGGTAATCCGTTTGTTGGACGTGAGTCATCATCGAACGCTTCCATTGAATAAATCCGGAACCATCAAAGTACGGAGGTCTTATCAAAGATAAGCCCTCCCTTGGGTTCATGGAATTATTTAATGTATCCATGCAAGGGGATAACAATGCAAGGAGATATTACAATATGAAATGTTACAATGCAATGAGAGTATAATATGAAGTGTGTGTGTGTGTATGTGATGAACAACGTTTTAACACACTTTCTTGATGTTTAACTTGGTGCATAGAAACTGCAAAACAAATACAAAGGCAAATCAAGGTAAATCACAGAAATATGGATATTAATTAAAAATAAAAATAAAAAATATAACAGTTAAGCACGTAAATATATCACACAAGTGATCACAAAAATTAATACAAAGTTTGATCACTATGTGAGCAAGCTCTGCCACTAATTGTTGGATCGATATAGCGCAAACAAACACTCTAGAGGGGGGGGGTGAATAGAGTGTTGGGTAATTTTTAAACTCTTTTTCGATTATTCAACACAAGTACTACTAAACAACTAAGGCGGAAGTTATCTTAGTCGATTATTTGCTTGTGTTGTATTACCTAAGTGATTAAGATAATTAATTTATTTGTGATCAAATCAAGGTACAGCACGGTGCAAATATGTCAATTAAGATTGATCAACCAAAAGCAAGACCGAACAAATGATTAATGCCGATTATATAAAATGGAGGAAACCTGAAATACTTGATCAAGGTTTCAGCAAATGCAACAAAATTAAAAACTAATAGCAGACAGTTACACTTGATTAACCAAAAGGGTTTGCAAGTAAAGACAAAGCACTAATATTCAGCAAGAGTATATTGATCAAATAAGTTAATTATATATAAACAAAAAGATGCTGACGAATCTGAAGGAGGGTTGGTTTAATTTAAGACTTTTAGTGACGTTTTATAAGCGTCACAAAAGGTCGATCTATTGAAACAGATGTTACAGAAAATTGTCCAAGTACATCAAGTTTCAGAAAACTTGATAATAGCAGATTAAATCACAACATGAACAGAATTGAAATGCTTGGGATAAAAGTCCAACAAAGTCTCAGAGAATTGCAAGTTCAAAATAAAACAACAGTACAATACACAATCAGTCCAAAAAACAGCAGATTAACACATATACTGAGTTGATCAAGAACTAGGCTGATCAGTCAGTCGATTTACGTAAAAGATAGTCAAGGCTAGAAGCTTAGACTGTTTAAAACGTATGTCAAGGTTGAGAACAAGTAGGATCAGTCAGTGGCAGACCTACATAGAGCTAAGGGGGGCAACTGCCCCCCTTTAATCCGAAAAAAAACTACTAATATATGTAGTATGAATGTCTATTGCCCCCCCCCCCTAATTTTTTATTTCTCACTTTAAATTTTTCGTTGCCCCCCCTTAACGGAGATCCTGCGTCCGCCACTGGGATCAGTTTGATCAACTGACTAGCAATACTAAAGACCAATAACAACTTAAATTCAGCAACAAGGATTCAGCAACAGATGTTGTTATACCTATATGCGAATAAAATAAATATTCAGAAAAAATAAAGAAAAATTTATTTCCAGTTCAAAATATAAATATAATTACAATAGATGTAAAAAATATAAAAGGATATGCAAAACTGAGACGAGTTGCACTCTGTCCTTAAGACAAATTTGCACCGGCTTGTACCCACGGTTGTTGCAATTGTCTCCCAGGATAACTCAGTTTACCTGTTCAGATGGAGAGGTACTTCTACTCTGAACTTTGTCGAACTCTGACAATACCCAGAAACTCTTCAACTATGCAGAAAAAGGTTTATGCAATGGAATGTATGTATGCTCTTGTATTTCTTGAATACTTGTGTTTCTTCCATTTTGTAAAGACTAGTTTATATAGAGACTTGAGCAAGCAATGGAAAAGCCTCTGCATTGATAACCATTAATGCATTTACGCCCACTACTACCACTTTGATATCAATATTAATCATGACAGTTTCGAAGATGAAAGGTCTCAGCAGAAGATGTAAAGGCTCAGCTGACTGAGACATTCAGTCAGCTGAAAGTGCCTTGGCCGAACACTCAGTCTGCTGAAGTAGAGTTTTCCTTAGCTAACTTCTCCCTTGCTGATGATGACTATGCCTTAGCCGACTTCTTCATTGCTGATGCTGAGTTTGCCTCAGCTGACTCAGCCTCAACTGAATTTTGCCTTTCTGATGCTGAGTTTGCCTCAGCTGAATTTCGGCTGAGTTTCACCTTGCTGATGCTGAGTTTGCCTCAGCTGACTCAGTCTCAGCAATCTCAGCTGACTTGCCACCCCGCTGACTTTGTCCAAAAAGATAATACTTGCCCAGCCCAAGGCCTCAGGCCCAAGAAGGCCCAATTCCCCAAGCCCAAGCCCAAGGTCAAAGGCCAACGGCCAACGGGCGGCGGCGGCGTGCGCGCGCGCGTGTGGCAATTTTAGCAGAACATCATCTGTCTAAAACCATTTTGAACTCTCTCCCTTTCTTCAGTAGCTTATACCAATCATAAACTATCATCATATAAATACTTGACATTGGAACACACATGTTCCAATGTGGGATAAATTTTTACACTACTTTACTTCACATATCTCACAACAACTTAAAGTGTTAATATCTCATTCATCCGTACTCCGAATAGAATGATTTTAAATCCTATTGTCAACTACTTATTTGTAGTTTTTAATAATTTAATAAAATTCTTGATAACTTTAATAACAGTCTATCGAACTCACTTTTTAAACTAGTTGTCGTAAATGATTAAAAATCGATAAAATCGATTAAATCATTTTTCCACTATTTTCTCCAACAATCCCCCACATGAATGGATATCAATGCATATGTTGACTCTGAAGAGATTTCTGATAGAAAAATATTGCATCAGGAGAGGTAGCTTCTGGCTTTGAACCTGTCTTAGTGAAATACTATCGGATCTACTCCGCTAATCAGTTAACTATGTCTTGAACTGTTCAGCCTTTATTGTAAAACCAGACAATAGTACTCACGTAATATTTCTCTAAGCACCGTATTTGGTTCTCATGATCGTGTACATTTTGGCCATGAATCACCCCTGGTTTCAGAAAGTTCGTTAGAGAATTCTAGCCTCTGAATTCTCACAGAAGCTGCCCCACTTCACACTTACATAGGTGATCTCCTATCAAAAGTATTCTGCCATACCCCTCTTGATTAAACAAGATATAGGAATCATTAAATGTTTTTCACTTAACCTTTACACCACTGACAGACAACACTTTTATTCACAGAATGGGTAAGTGTTCACGGAATCTTCATAACTTAGTTGTCCCATTGAACCATGATCTTGGGATCTCTAGTCAACATGGTTGGGTTAACATTACAAATTTTATGTCTCAATAGGCTTTAATCCCATTCCGAGTGTCAATTTTGACATTTGATCTCTAGATAACCTTTTAGTAAGCGGATCCGCAAGATTCTCCTTTGATCTAACAAAATCGATGGAAATCACGCCGTTAGAGATCAGTTGTTAAATAGTATTATGTCTGCGACGTATATGTCAAGACTTACCATTTTACATACTGTTTTGTGCTCGATGTATCGCTGACTGACTATCAGTATGTATGCTTACAGGAGCAATAGTTTTAGTCCAACATGGAATATCCTCTAGGAAATTTTGAAGCCATTCTGCTTCTTCTCCTGCTTTATCGAATGCGATAAACTCAGATTCCATCGTGGAACGAGCTATGCATGTTTGTTTTGTGGATTTCCATGACACCGCAGCACCGCCAATAGTGAATACATATCCACCTGTGGCCTTAGAATCTTTGGAATCAGATATCCAATTTGCATCACAGTATCCTTCTAATACTGCTGGATATCTTGTATAGCATAATCCCATATTCATTGTATATTTTAAGTACCTCAGAACCCTCATCAAAGCTTTCCAATGATCCTCATTTGGATTGCTTGTAAACCTGCTCGGTTTATTCACAACACACACTACATCTAGTCTAGTATAATTAGTTATGTACATCAGACAACCAATTATTTGTGAATATTTTAACTGAGACACTTGTTCACCTTGGTTTTTCACTAAATTCAAAGTTAAGTCAATTGGAGTTTTTACTGAACTTTCATTAAAGACATTAAATCTTTTTAGAACAGACTCAATATAATGAGATTATGTCAACGCAAGTCCATCAGATATTCTAGAGATTTTAATCCCTAAAATTACATCTGCAACTCCCATGTCTTTCATAACAAAATTTCAAGTCAACATCTTCTTAGTATTCATGATTACATCACGAGTACTTCTCATGATCAACATGTCATCAACATATAGACATACTATCACATAAGAATTAGAAGTGTTCTTGATATAGACACATTTGTCACACTCGTAAATTTAAATCCATTTGACAACATCGTTTGATCAAATTTTGGTGCCATTGTTTTGGCGCTTGTTTCATCCCATACAATGATTTAACGATTCGACACACTTTGTGTTCTTGACCTTGAACTACAAAACCCTCAGGTTGTTTCATGTAAATTTCTTCCTCTAATTCACCATTTAAAAAGGCAGTCTTAACATCCATTTGATGGATTACCAAGTTATAGACCGCCTCGATCGCAATAAGAACCCTTATTGAAATGATTCTAGTTACCGGTGAATATGTATCGAAGAAATCAAGACCTTCTTTTTGTCGATAACCCTTAGCTACCAATCTGGCCTTATATTTATCAATAGATCCATCTTTAACTTTTTTCTTAAAAATCCACTTACAACTGAGAGCTTTATGCCCTGGTGGGATATTAACCAACTCCTAAGTGTGATTTTGCATAATGGAATCTATTTCACTTTTGGTTGCTTCTTTCCAGTAAGGAGCTTCTGGATTTGACATAGCCTCAGAATATGTTCTTGGATCATTTTCTACCATATAGGTGAGAAAATCTGGACCAAATGACATTGAAGTCCTAGCCTTTTTACTTCTACGAGGTTCAACATCCTCGTTTTCTAAAGTGTTATCCTCTTAGGATTCATGTGTCTGCTTAATTGGACTCGTGTCTTCATTGTTTCTGTCTTTGTTCACAAAGACATCCTCAAAAAACATAGCATTTCTTGACTCCATGACTGTATTCACATGTACATCAGGGATGTCAGCTTTGTGCACTAGAAATCTATATGCACTACTGTTATTCGCATAACCGATAAATGCGCAATCTATCATTTTAGGCACAATCTTTTTTCATTTAGGTTTAGGCACTTCTACCTTTGCTAAAAACCCCCCACAATTTCAAGTATTTATAGCTTGGATTATGCCCTTTCCACAACTCATACGCGGTCTTATCCATCTTTTTAGATGGAATACGATAAAGAATGACATTTGCTGGGAGGATCGCCTACCCCCACAAGTTCTGAGGTAAACCTAAACTTATCAACATAGCATTCATCATTTCTTTCAATGTGCGGTTTTAGCATTCAGCAACACCGTTTGATTGAGGTGTATACGGAGCAGTAGTTTGATGAATAATGCTAGATTATGAACATAGTTCATTAAACGGTGCATCATATTCACCACCTCTATCACTACGAACCTTTTTGATTCGTTTGCTAAGTTGATTTTTGACTTCATTCTTATAATTTTTGAAAGCCTCGATAGTCTCATCTTTGCTACTTAGCAAATAGACATAACAGTATTTTATACAATCATCGATAAATGTCACAAAGTATTTTTTACCGCCTCTCGATTGCACAAATTTTAAATCACACAAATCTATATGAATTAATTCCAACGGTTCGTGTTTCTTTCCACTGATGGAAATGGTGCCATAATCAGTTTCGATTTGACACATATTTGGCATTTTTTAGTTTCATTAAACTTTAAATTAGGTAATAAATCTAAATTCATCATTCTACAAATTGATTTAGTATTTACATGTCCTAATCGATTATGCCATAAATAAGACGACTCAGTCAAGTAAGTAGAAGTAGATGCAACTTTATTAGCCTCATTGGGCACAAAATTTTTAGGCATAATAGCCATTACTTTAAGTTTGAACATCCCCTAGGTGAGATAACCTCTACCGACAAACACATCATTTTTTGTCAAAATTACCTTATCAAAGCCAAACACTATTTTGAACCCAACCTTGCTCAACATAGCACCAGAAACTAGATTCCTCCTTATGTCAGGAACATGGAGAACATTAGTCAATGTCTGCTTCTTCCCCGAAGTCATCTTCAGAATCACATTGCATGTTCCCAGAATGTTTGAATGAGAAGAGTTTCCCATCCACAGTTTCTCACCATTTCCAGCCTTATAAGTTGAAAATTCTGCCCGGTCAGCACATACATGTCTTGTGGCTCCAGTGTCCACAAACCATTGCCTTGGATTTCCCACAGAATTGCATTATGTCATCACAGCGCAGAATATGTCATCATCACCATCAGTTTCAGCCACATGTGTCCTTGGCTGAAATGGCCTCTTTCCATGGCACTCAGCCGCACGATGGCCATATTTGCAACAGTTGTGAAACTCACCATTAAACTTAAATGGAGTTGTGGTCTCTTGGACGATTCACCAGTTTTCTTGAAAGATTGACCAGTTTTCTTCCTCTTTTAATTTTTGACCTCAGTAACATGAGCTTTGGCCATTCCAACTTGCACAGGACTTTTCTTTTCGGATCCTCTATTGTCCTCCTCAATACGGAGTCGGACAATCAGATCATACATAGTCATCTACTTTCGCTTGTGTCTGAAATAACTTTTATACTCCTTCCATGAAGAAGGTAGTTTCTCAATTACACAGGCTACTTGAAAATTCTCATTAATAATCATACCCTCTTCTACGAGTTCAGATATAATTATTTGTGGTTCCTCAACCTGTTTAATTACAGTTTTGGAATCCACCATCTCATACTTTAGAAAATTACCTACAATAAATTTCTTAGCACCTGCATCCTCAATTTTATATTTTTTTATCTAAGCAAGCCACAGTGCTTTAGCAGACTCAAACATATAATATACACCATATAGAGTATTGTCAAAGCCGTTCAAAATGTAATTTTTACATAAAAATCACTGTGATTCCAACTCTCAAGAGCAAGCAAAGCCCTGCGTTCGAGATTATCTGGAGGCACAATTGGTTGCTCCTCAGTGAGCATCCTGGCTAATCCAAGTGTAGTCAAATAGAACAGCATCTTTTGCTGCCAACGCTTGAAGTTCAGCCTGTTGAATTTCTCTGGTTTCTCTGTATGAGAAGAACCAGCCACAACAACAGTTGATTGTGTCATTACTGGCACAGTTGTTACTTGATTCAGACTTGTATTTGACGCAGCATCCACAGTGGGTGTCAATGACGCATCATTAACAGTAGTCATTTCTGTTCAGAATAGAAAATCAACAATTAGAATATAGTTCATTCAAAACAAGACCAAAAGGATGAAAACAATTTTCTGAATATCACTGAATGATATTTAGCTCCAGAAAAAAATTGTTCAGAACCAACTAAATTTTTTTTTATTAATTTTGCATACAGAAAAAGTTTCAGAACAAAGAGGTTCTGAAAAATTTGTCTTAAGAATGTTATACCCGTATCCGAATAAAATAAATATTCAGAAAAAATAAAGAACAATTTTATTTCCAATTCAAAATATAAATATAATTACAAAAGATGTAAAAAAATATAAAAGGATATGCAAAACTGAGACGAGTTGCACTCTGTTCTTAAGACAAATTTGCACCGGCTTGTAACCACGGTTGTTGCAATTGTCTCCCAAGATAACTCAGTTTACCTGTTCAGATGGAGAGGTACTTCTACTCTGAACTTCGTCGAACTCTGACAATGCCAAGAAACTCTTCAACTATGAATGCAGAAAAAGGTTTATGCAATGGAATGTATGTATGCTCTTGTATTGCTTGAATACTTGTGTTTCTTCCATCTTGTAAATGCTTGTTTATATAGAGACTTGAGCAATCAATGGAAAAGCCATTGCATTGATAACCATTATTGCATTTACTCCCACTACTTCCACTTTGATATCAATATTAATCATGACAGTTTTGAAGATGAAAGGTCTCAGAAGAAGATGAAAAGGCTCAGCTGAGTGAGACATTCAGTCTGCTGAAAGTGCCTTGGCCGAACACTCAACCCACGTGTGGTCGAGTTTGCATTAGCCGACTTCTCCTTCTGATGATCGATGATGACTATGCCATAGCCGACTCGGTGACTCGACTCTGATGTCGAGTTTGAGTTTGCCTCAGCTGAATTTCAGCCGAGTTTTGCCTGGCTGATGCTAAGTTTTACTCAGCTGACTCAGTCTCAGCAATCTCAGCTGATTTGCCACCCCACTGACTTTTTCCAAAAAGATAATACTTGCCCATCCCAAGGCCTCAGGCCCAAGAAGGCCCAATTCCCCAAGCCCAAGCCCAAGCTCAAAGGTCAAAGGTCAATGGGCACGGGCTGGCGGCGGCAGCGTGCGCTCGCGCGTGTGGCAATTTTAGCAGAACATCGTCTATCTAAAACCATTCTAAACTCTATCACTTTCTTCAGGAGATTATACCAGTCATCAGCTATCATCATATAAATACTAGACATTGGAACACTCATGTTCCAATGTGGGATAAAGTTTTACACTACTTTACTTCCCATTTCTCACAACAACTTAAAGCGTTAATATCTCATTCATCCATTCTCCGAATTGAATGATTTTAAATCCTATTGTCAACTACTTATTGTGTAGATTTAAATAATTTAATATAAGTCTCGATAACTATAATAACAGTCTATCGAACTCGCTTTTTTAACTAGTTGTCGTAAATGATTAAAAATCGATAAAATCGATTTAATCATTTTTCCTGTATTTTCTCCAATAGATGCAATTTAGAAGAGATTTTATAGGATCAACAGGCCACCAAAAATACGACTCAGTAGAGTGTAACCAGCATGTATATTGCAACAAGATTTATGCAGAGCTGGTGCAGCAAAAGTTCATCAAAATAGCTATTGACAAAGAATCTGGTACGACAAAAACAATAAGTTTGGCGGGGTATATTCAATAGGTATTGTACACAAACAAGCGGCTTCGGTCAAAGAGGTTACCACTAGGATGAACTGCTGAATTTCCCAACAGATTTATAAGGGGATGAACAACCAACGTCTAATCTTGAACCAGAGAAGAAGTCGCAGTGATTCAGAGACTCGGTTTGTCAAGCCTTCTCAACGAGGCAGTGTGCAGGTGATCAAACCAACAACACTAGAGACAAATCCTGAATTTAGAGATCACACAAGCTTGAATTCTGTACAAAGACAACCACAAACACAACCTTGGACTTTATTGATCCAAAAGGCAGTCAAGTAGGTGAAATCCGAAATCTCAACCTTATGCTCAAGGTGATGATCTTGGTGATACCACCAATTCACCGGATTCTGATTTCACCAATTCCTGCAAATTGTAACTGAATCAAGGTGAAATGAACCAAGGCTTCAATCTGAGTGTCAGATTGACATAAGATCAAATCACAGTGATATATGAGTCAAATGGACAGAATCCTCTCAGGGCCAATACTTGACTCAAGCTTTCATTTGTGAGTCTTGATCTTATCACAGATCCACACAGGTTAAGCACACACGGACAAGACACTACACCAATAAACTATTACACAAGGAGTTCAGACAACACACAAAACACAGAATTTAAACAAAGTGCACACCTTTAAAGAAATTCTAAATATAGACACTTACTGAAACAAGACCAGAGATTCTGAACAACAGTTCCTGAAGATCAGAATCCTTCTAAGTGCATTGAACAGTCCAATGCCTACTCAAGAAATTCAGAAAGCTGATACTGCCAAGTCTGAACTTGCAGTATCAGCCCATTGCTGAATTTTCAAACTCCAAACTCAAACAGGAAAGACAAGCTTTTGAGTGTGTAAAAATGTGGGATTTCTAGTGAATTGAAAGGTGCTAAATCCTATTAGTGTGACTTGCTATTTATAGCCCTTGAGATCATATTCCTAACAGTCAAAATATCAATGATATTAACTTAATAAAAAACATGACAACAACTTACCTAAACTTGACTGAGAGTCGAACATTAAAATTTTGATTTGACCACGTCCAGGACGGCTGCAATCAGGATTACTGAAATGGCCATGCTTTTGAGTTAAAACTGAAATAGCAACAAATCGAAGGTTAATGCTTTGATTTTAGGCATGTGAAAAGCAAGAAATTTGAAAGGCCATGCCTTTGAGTCAACCAGGCTGCCAATCGAAGAACTCTAAGCACAAAGTGGCAAGAATCAGGCAGCAATAAATTTGAATGACCATAATATCAAGATATCAATTTAGATTTTAGAAGAACGAGACTTCCCTGAAATATGCATCGAATCTTTGATTTAAATGCTTCAAATCAGCAAGAAATATGAAGCCTTTTCACACTTGAACCTTCCATAAACGTATTCTGAACGAGGTTGCCCAAGGATGATTTCAAAACAAAATGTATCAGGTCGATTAAGGAAAGAATCCGAAATTGATTCGATTTAAATGTTTCGGAGCCTTCACGAAAGGGATATTTCTTGTTGCCGTTGAAGCTTTACAAAAATAGGAGGTGATATGAATTCAAGGAGACGATCTTGGGTTGAAGAAGAGGAGTTAATGTGGGAGAATAGTAGAAGATTGAGGCAACGGCTGGTTTGAAAGGGCAGACGAAATTCTGAGAAAGGAGATTAGGTTTTAGGTTTTGAGGAATGGTTGTGGATAAAACATAAAAGGGGCCAAGTAATGTCTTGATGGGCTTGGAATAAATTCGGGTCCAAAAAAAACTGATCGATAAAAAAAAGATCATGAATTTTAAGTATTGGATCTAGATTAATAAAAGTCCAAGAGCGCTTATTGAATTAAAATGCGATAACAAGATATGGTGTGTTATAACATTAAATTAAAATGTTACACTACATTTATTGCATACTAGATGCCTTTACACGTGATATGACACGTTCAATTTAATATTACCTCACATTATCAGTGTTTGCATTTTAATTAATACCTGCAAAGCACTTGAAACTAGAAATTTATTAGTGACAGATAATATTATATAATCATAAAAACTTGTAATAAAAGCTTTAAATGAAAGGGTTTTCCTTTTTGAAAATTAATCAACAATTCAAGGATCGGTACCACAAAATACTTAACACTATGGATCATGAATCTTCTCAGCACAGACGACCACGCGATACATTATGAAAAGGTTTTTGGACCTCTTTGATCCATGGAACTTCTTAATATCACTATTGTCCTACTTCAAGAAAAACAAGACAAATCACCTGTATACAAGCCTTACTACTCAAATTCTGATGATGATGATGATAATGGTAGAGGAGAAGGAGGTGATATAGGAGATATTGATGGAAACGTAGGAAATGTTGGAATGATGGTGGTAATCAGACTCAAACCAATGAGATAACGGATGAAGTGGAAGAAACCCAACAGATTGAAGAGAGTAAGGTGTTAAGGGAAAATTATGAGGGAGAAGAAGTGAATCGGACAGGAAGGCAAAATCCTCAGGGAAAGATGGATCAATTCCTCACAAATCTACACAGAACTTGCCTCTGGATCAAGTATGAAAGCCCATGGCTGATAAATATGATGCAAGACACAGCAATGACTTGAGTTGCATCCAAAATCATTTGGAGAACATACAAGATATTGATGGACGAGCTTTCGGATACCATCACAAACCAGTTCACCAATATCAGAGAAGATGGAGATAGTCTGAGACAGGAGGTGTCGAATGTAGAAAACAACACTAGGAAGACGATTGAATACATGGTGGATGAGTGCACGGAGAAACAACACTAGAGAGTCTTGGAGGAATTCCAATATGCTAATATCGTCTCGGGAAGTAAACATGACTTTACATACCGCAAGATTGATCGACTTGAAGGCCAAGTGAGGGCACATGTCGATCACAGTGCTTCTAGAACTGATGTGCAGATTTGGAATCTACATGAAGTAGTTGGTTCCTTATCAGTTGCTTTAAATTTTTTTATGCAAAATTAATATGAAATCAACATTGTCCTACAAGATGCCCTCCTTGATAATTCCATAAAGGGGGAAGAGGAAAATGATGGTGTTGGTGGATCTGGAAAGGGAGCTGATGAATCTGGAATGGGAATTTGAGAAGTTGGCTGCTAAGGAGAGAACAGATTTTGTGACCTTACCGATAATCTTTTGGAGGAGTAATCATCAAGTTTTTAAAGATGAAGGATGCAGATGGACAATGTTAGATGTAGTGCCCAAAAGACAATTTTGTAATTGTTTTAAATTAATAAATGACAGATTTTATTACTCATCTTATTTGCTTTGTGCTTATATAGTATACACTGCTGCAAACCCTAAATATATCTGTATGCAACCACTTAACTAAGTGTATGGATTACACGTGAGGATTGAGTTAGCGGAGATATACTTAAACTGTTAGTCCGTGGTGAACTTAATCAGAGTTTAGGGTCTCTTGATTAAAACACCAATAATGCGCCCAGAACACCTTAGGGTGTGATGGTCTTATCCGGACTGTCGGTAGAAGGTACCTACGTGGGGCATTTATATATGATGGCATTCATATAGGACTGGACCGATTTAATCTATATTTCTCGATATAATTCCGTAATCGAGGAATCTTATTAAATCATTAGATGATCATACATGGATCAACCTTAATCCTGAGGTGATCACAGGGTGCTACTTGTCTCGGGGTAGTGTTTGATGTGTTAGTTACGGTTCGCTTGAATATGTGTTCCAAGCCACTTCTCGTTGGCACTATCCCCTGATGAGTGAGTAGTTCTTATTTTCACAGACATGGAATTCATTCCTTCCTGCGGGAAGTAGAGAGACATTCCCCTTATTTGTTAGCCCTAAGAAAGTGATCGATCCCGGGAGTTCACATTTGACTAATTAGCTACTAGTCAGATATGTGTACTAATTGCTCATCAGGGGGTAAATGGTAAATAAGGATAAGATATTCCGTGTCGGGTTTACGGAGACATCCCACACAGAGTGGACAGTCTATGAAGGGTTAATCCGTATGTAGTGATTATATCAATGGACACTTATTCTCTCTATAGGTTGAGTATAAGTATATATCTATAATTGGTAGAGTTCAGTTTTTGGTTTATGGTGGCGTAATCCCGGAATTAATAATTTAATATAATTATTATGTTCGATGAATAATATATTTAATTATTCGAGCTACTGGTTATAGGTCCATGGTCCCCAATGTGGCTTCTATAATTCGGGCTAATATTCTTGTTTATTTGGGCCTCAGAAATAATTAATTGGTTGGGCCAATTAATTGATATGCATGGATATTATTTAGTTGGGCTAAATAATTATATCAATGGATATTATTTAGTTGGGCCAATTAAGATATTCCGTGTCGGGTTTACGGAGACATCCCACACAGAGTGGACAGTCTATGAAGGGTTAATCCGTATGTAGTGATTATATCAATGGACGCTTATTCTCTCTATAGGTTGAGTATAAGTATATATCTTTAATTGGTAGAGTTCAGTTTTTGGTTTATGGTGGCGTAATCCCGGAATTAATAATTTAATATAATTATTATGTTCGATGAATAATATATTTAATTATTCGAGCTACTGGTTATAGGTTCATGGTCCCCAATGTGGCTTCTATAATTCGGGCTAATATTCTTGTTTATTTGGGCCTCAGAAATAATTAATTGGTTGGGCCAATTAATTGATATGCATGGATATTATTTAGTTGGGCTAAATAATATAAATACACATAAAAGATATTTTATGTGGGCTAAAACCCTAGGGAGGTGGCGCCATTTTTGGTTCTCTTTTAGCACAAGAATTGATTTTCTTGTGTTATTGACAATATAAGATATTATTGTTATGTGATTGGTTGTATGACATGTTATTTGGTTTCCTATTGGTCAATGACATGTCACAATTAATCATTAAGGAAAATATCTTTTTATTTTATTTAATTAATTAAAACTTGGAGACCAATGATTTACTCTCCTATAAAAAGAGAGTTATTCCAAGTGTAAATACACTTAAGAATTTTTTGCCACCACCAAGGAAAAGAGAGAAAACAATAGTTTTCTTGTCTTGGGTTTTAGAAGAAGAAAAGCTACAAGTTTTTCTTGGTGTTGGATATCAAGGAGGTTCTCATATCAAGAAGGGTGTCCACCAACCACCGTTTGGAGAACACATTGGAAGATCAAGGCTTCTCATCCTAAGATTTAAGCTTCTCTTCCTTACTATTGGTATGATTTTCTTAACCCCTTGTAGTAATTAAATCCTTTGTTTCTGTGTTATAATATATGAATCGTGATCCATCCGCTGCGCATAGATCAAATTTGTTTAGATCCAAGCTCATACTTCTTACAGACAAGAGTCTGGTAGAGAAGACGACCCAATCTAGACTATTGTTTTGTTTTTGTTTTTTCATCTATCAAGTCTTACACAAGCACACACTATCTTTTCTCTCATTGTCAAAATATCATTGGCTTTATTTATCTTTCTTTAATTTTATATTATTTGTATGGGTTTTGGCATCATCAAAAAAAAGGAATTTGTTAGGTCCTCGTAAGATAGAAACTTTAATTATACCAAAATAGTTGGTTTGGTAACCAAGTATAAGTTTTCATAGTAGTCCGACATTCAAATTATATATGTTTAAGTCAGCCCTGTTACTGTAATAATAAATAGGTTAGTCTAAGTTGGAAGACTTGAAGATCAGAAGACCATATTCTTGACACGACAACCTATCCACCATCAACTGGAGACTTGAACAGCAAGACGACCTAAAGGACTCGGACGAGTTCAGACAGACAAGTTGAGACAGACGAGCATTCAAGACTCAACAATTATAAAATGACTAAGTGACAAATGAGATGATAAACTAAAGGTGTATAGCCGTCCATTAGATCAACTCTTTATGAATGGCTACAAGACAATACAAGTGGAAGACAAGGCATTAAATGCAAGACGCAAAGCTACAATCTATAAACTGATATGCTACCTTATCTGAAAGTATCAAGAGCCAAGCAATGGATATCTGCTACAACAGAATTGGAATTATACAACCTAGAATGAAATGAGAACAACTCATTTCTTCCAATGGTTGTTTATTCAAATTAATATGAAGAACTCAAGGAAGCTATAAACACAAGACTCGAGGGACAAATCAATATATAGAAAAGAATACAACATTTACAAAGTTACAACTGACAAAACAATACAAGTGAAAAGTGATCATATATCAAGCTTGCCACCCCATATCTAGAGAATCAAGACGACTAAAAAACACTCACCACGATACATTCAGAGATCATCTTGATCAGAGCCGCAAATCAAATCTTACTGTGATACATCTATCAAAGCACATAATTTGTATCATTATTGATACAACACCAATCTTCATCAATAACTTGTGTTACCAAGAAGTTGAACATGTTGAAGGATCAGTAAGGTGTGAAGAACATAGAGAGACGAGCTGCGTGGAAATTGACCATTGAAGAAGCCGAGGGCTGTGAAAGATTGGCTGCTAAAGTGTGAAGCATCTATGGGATGTCAAAGACACTTGCCTATTGTATTAGAGAAGAAGAGTACAATAGACATACCTTCTTAGTCACAGGAGAAGTGGTCGCGTAGTAGATTACACCACTTCGAATATCGATAAAAACTCTCTGACCCTCTACTTTATGCTATTTACTTTTCACACTTTACTTTAAGTGTAATCATTCTGCTGCATATTACATTCAGTTGAAAACTAAGCCAATGCTTTTTAAAAAGATAATATTTTGCTGCATAACTTTTTGAGACGAGTAGTTTACTCTTATGATCCAACCACTAGTCTGATACTCAAGGAAAAAAGTTTTCAAAGAATAAGAAGAGTTCATTCACCCCCCGCCCCTCATATGAACTCTTCCAAGACTTGTATTACAGACTAAAAAAGGTGTCAGCTCCATCCAAGGGCATGGGAGCACGGCACCTGGGAGTTCTTCACAGCCGAGGGTGAATAGAGCTGTTGCAGTGGGCTCGGCTCAGTCCAATTGCTCGGTTCAACCCAAATCATCGGATCCCAATGGCAAAGAAGCTTGGATCTTTTAAACATTCTTAAACCTCATGATCGTTTGACAGGTAAGTCGGCTTGGATTGTTGACACCAGGGCATCACATCATGTGACTGGGACTTTCAGTTTGCTCGTTGATCCTCTACCAATTACCCATTGTCCTATTGGGTTACCAGATGGTAGTACATCACCGCCTACTCATGAGAGAACAATTATTTTATCTGAAAAATTTACAACTCAAGTATGTGTTATATGTTCCGAGCCTGAATTGTAATTTACCTTCGGTTACTCAGTTTCTTGATGACAATGGTGTACCATACAACTCATGGATATATTATGTGTTCTACAGGACTGAGTTACGAGGAAGTTGATTGGAGTGGGTGAGCATATAGAAGGACTTTATTTCGTGGAGTTCCAGATGCACGGGTTTTGGCCATTGATCACAGGAAATTGATGGAATCGTGGCCCCGCCATTTGGGGCATCCATCAGAAAAATTTCTTAGGCATGTTCCAAATATTATTGTTTCTAGGAATTTGAATATAGATGGTTGTGTAGTTTCTTGTCGAGCAAAGCATCCACGTGAACAATTTTCTCTTAGTGATAGTCGTGCTAGTCGTATCTTTGAACTAATTCATAGTTATTTGTGGGGTTCCTGTAGTGTTGCTTCTACTTGTTGGGCTTCCTATTTGTTGAAAATTATTCTTGGTCTATTTGGATTTATTTACTTTTTAGAGGTTGAAACTATGTTTTTGGATTTTCGGGAATTTATTACACGACAATTCGGTGTGACAATTAAGCGTGTCCGTAGTGATAACGGGACCGAGTTTAAGTGTTTAATTCCCTATTTTTAACAAAATGGGATAATTTTTGAAACTTTCTACGTGGCTACTCCCCAACAAGATGGACGTGTAAAATGTAAGCATAAGCACATTTGAAATGTTTCCCGGGCAATTCGTTTTAAGGGTCATTTGCCCCTCAAGTTTTTGGGGGAGTGTGTGTTGGTAGATTCATATTTAATCAATCGAACTCCATCAAGTGTTCTAATTACAAAATCCTTACGCATGTTTGTTTGGAAAACCCATGACCTTTCTATGGTTCGAGTTCTGGGGTGTTTGTGTTATGATCATGATCACAGTCACTCCAGAAATAAGTTTGATAGCCGTAGTCGCAAGTTCATTTTGGTAGGATACCCATTTTCCAAAAAGGGGTGGACCATGTTTGATCTTGACACGGAGGATATTTTTGTTTCATGAGATGTCAAAGCTTTATGAACATGTGTTTCCCTTGTCCGATCAGTATGATACACATGGACCTTCTCCGGTCCCGAACCCAAGTATGGATGATGTTTTGATTGTAGATGAAGGCCTCGGACATCTTTCCCCTACCGTGGTGGCTCCTCATATTGATATTTCACCAATTTAAGAGGGTCTTAATTGGACAACCGACATAAATGATGATCCATTGATTGCTCAACCTATAGCTGACGAAGTGGAAAGTTAGGAAGAGGACTGTGACAGAAAATTCCTAATTCTAGGTTTCAAGATTTTGTTACTTATACGCTTGCAAAAAAGAAATGTCGGATGTATACTCCCTTGCTTCACCATAATCCTCAGGTACTTCTTATCCGGTTACACATTTTGTCAATTATGATTTGTTTTCTAACAAGCATCGCAAGTATATCGCAATAATTACTATTGGTAATCCAAACATTTATAGAGGCCGTTAAACATTAGGGATGGCGTAGGGGTATGGCTAAGGAAGTTTGGGCATTGAAGGATCAGGGAACATGGGAGTTACAACATTTGACTCCCGGAAAAAATGCACTAGGGAGTAAATGGGTGTTTACAAAAAAAAGAATGACGAACATGGTACATTGCAGCAATTAAAGGCTCGATTAGTGGCCTTTGGGAATCATCATGTGGAAGGTGTAGATTATAATGAGACCTTTGCTCCAGTAGCAAAGATGGTCACGACCCATACGTTTCTGAGTGTGGCAGCTATCAAAAAATGAGACTTTAATCGATTGGATGTTTATAATGCCTTTTTACATAGGGATTTGGAGGAAGATATTTATATGAAGATCCCTCCAGGCTTTGAGATGATTCGGTCGAATCTAGTATGTCGGATGCAAAAATCTTTATACGGTTTGAAACAGGCACTTATGTGTTGGTTTGCAAATCTAGCCTCCACTTTAAAAGATTATGGTTTTCATCAATCCTATTCTGATTATTCCTTATTTCCTTAGCATCATGGTGGTGTTCATCTTAATGTTCTTGTCTAAGTGGATGGCTTGATTAATGCAGGAAATAATGAAATGACGATGGCTATTTTCAAGGATAATTTTGGAAAGTGTTTCAGGATGAAAGACTTTGGGTGCTTAAATACTTCCTTGGTTTGGAAGTCACCCGGAATAAACACGGCATTGTTTTGAACCAACAAAAATATGCGCTTGATATCATCCATGAAGTTGGGTTACATGGGGCCAAAGCATCTGGTTTTCCAATCGAGCAGAATCAAAAGTTGGTTCTAGCCACGGATGAATTGTTGGGTGATCCTGCAAAATATCAGTGGTTGATTGGTTGTCTTATTTATCTCAGTCTGACATGGTCCAACTTGGCCTACTCCCTCCATATTTTATATCAGATTGAGCATTGGGAAGCTGTTATGTGGGTTGTCCGTTACGTGAAGAAACATCCCGTTCAAGGGATTCTCATGCATTCTAATAGTTCCATACTTCTTGAAGGCTGGTGTAATTTGGATTGGGCCAGCTGTAGTATGACTCGACATTCACTAAGTGGGTGGTTCATCTTCCTGGGTTTCTCGCCCATCTCTGGGAAATCCATGAACCAAGCAACAGTGTCTCGTTCCTCGTCCGAAGCTAAATATCGCTCTATGGCTTCCCTCGCGTGTGAATTGAAACGGCTCAAGCAACTAATTGAAGATCTATGGGTTTGGCATCCACCGGAATCCGACTGTTTTGTGATAGTCAATCAGCTTTTTATATTGCGCAAAATCGTGTCTTTCATTAACGCACCATACATATTGAGGCAGATTGTCACTTTATGTGAGATGCCATCGCTGATGGTTTGATTGTCCCATCTTACATTCCCACGAAGGTTCAGTTGGCGGATATTTTTACCATGTTTTTAGTAAAACAACATTTTGAGTTTCTACTGCGCAAGTTGAGCATTCATGGCCTACACGCTCCACCTTAAGAGGGGTATTACGATATTATGATGTATTTATCTGATTTATTTGTAATTATTCTATAGTGGGTACTTTGGAGATTATACGTGGAGGGTTTTCAGCCTTGGTAATTGACTATATATATTGTACCATTGTGATTAATAAAAGCAAGGAAATTTACTCTACAAAATCTTAGCAATAACACTCAACTTTTTTGTACCAATTTACAGAATCTTACCTAGGCTTTTTACGATTATGTTGATAACCTTTTTCAGTTGTTTTCTCTTATATTCCTTCCTCCGATGTCAAAATGTTGTTGTGGAAGTGCATGGTCTATATCAGTAGTACACTTCATTCTTGATCACCTTCAGATGCTCTGTAAGAATATGAAAGTGATTAAGAAGAATACTCAGGATGACATCCTTATTCAAGCAGGTATTCTCCATCATTTTACTCCTAGACCCCCTGTTACTTATATTTCTGTCATGTGGCAGTTTCCTCATGCTGATGGTTACAAACTCAATACTGATGGATCCTCTATTGGAAATCCTGGGATTGCTGGGGGGGCTTCATTATTAGAAATCATGTTGGACAAGTCATAAAAGCAGGGTATGAAGCTTATGGGGTTGATACTAATATGCAAGCTGAGATCTCTGCCATGGTTTCTGGTATCAACTTATGTATTCAGCTCCAGCTACATGATGTTATTATTGAGACTGACTCTCAGGCTTTGGAACAAATGATCAAAGGGAAGTATCAAATTCCCTGGAAGTACCAGCAGGACATAGAGATCATACAGCATCTTATTGCAAGTCAGAATTTTCAACTCCAGCACATTTACAGAGAGGCCAATGCTCCTGCTGACTATCTTGCCAAAATTCCCGACCCACATGAGACTCACTGGTATTATTGAGGGCACTAATCTTGATCTTGATCTTGGGATTGCTTTGTCACTAAAGATGTCCTACAACTACCTATTATTAGAAGGAAAAATGATGTTTACAAACAAAGACAAAATTTTGGAAGCACCCTTCATAGTCATGAAGGGTGCAGACAGGTGGTTTCATACAATTTCCTCTTGTAGCTCTGTTTGGCCCTCTGCTTTTTCTCTACTGCTATTCTGTGGCGCTTGCTCTTACAGGTCTGCAGTCAGGATGGTGGAAAATACGGCCCCAGGGCAAAGCATAATCATCCTGGAAGCACCCTTCATAATATTGAGGGGTGCAAACAGGTTGTTTCTCTCTATTTTGAGTTATTGGTTTTCTACATCTTGCATCTGGTTGCTGTGGTACATTTTAGGGGCCCTTTGTGATCATTTTTGTAGGTGCACTTGTTGGATTCTCGTTGGCCCCAGGAAAATTTGGATAATAGCTTGGACAAGGCTGCTGTGTGGGCTGCTGTGGTCTCCAATTTGCTGTTTCTGGGCAATGCTGTTGATTGATATTGCTGAGTGCCTGGATAGAGACTGATATGGAAGAAGGCTGCTTGTAGTTATTTGATGTTTCTTGATCGTAGATCTTTTGTGACTGCTTTCCAATACATGGGAGATCATACTCTTCCCTTAGCACCCGGTTTTTCCCACAATGGGTTTTCTGGACTAAGGGTTTAAGGAGGTGATAAACATGTATTGATGACGCATGTTTTTTGGAGGTACGGTCAGGGGTTGGCCATGTAAACTTCAGTTTATCTTTAATAAAATTTTCTGAGGTTTAAAAAAAAAAAAAAAAAAAAAAAAAAAATAAAAAAATTCAGTAGTACACTTCGCAATAGGTTTTTGTGAATAAATGTCAAGCTGGTCACAGAAAATTCTCAATTCTTGTGTAGACTATTTTAATTCTTTTTGATGTGTTTTAGGAGTTTTAAGCTCTGGCATAACTTTAATCCTTCTTGTTGAGTTAGACTAAAAATTGACCATAGGTAAACTCATCATAAAGAATTATTTGTTTTCCACAATTTTCTTTAATTTTGGTTCTAACTTTCTCTCCAAGAAGAGTTGGGAGACCAACCATGAATTTTTCTTTCCAAAATGGTTGAATGGAATCCTCTCATAGCATTATTTTGGTTAAGAAAGTATTATTGTAATCTAGAAAATCACTATGCTTTCTACACCTTAGATTTGAGAGTAATTCCGCATTTTTATCTCTGATATGAGAAGGATCACCTATGAAATGTAACGAGATGACACTGATTAGAGTGTCAACTACGATTTGTTGAGCATATCCTTCCGAGTCTATAAAACTTTCTCCTCTCGTATCTGTTTTGACAACATTGATAACAGATTTTTGGTGTACCTGGGATAGGTAGAAGTCCCATCATCATTTTAGCTGTCCGGAGAATCGTGATATTATTATTTTAGCAATGTTTTTATAAGGAATTTGACCTCTGTTTGTTCTAAATGTATTTGCATACATTGTCATTTGTTGTAGTATACTTATTATCGCATATCTGATTTCCATTAATGTTTCAATCATAAATTGAATCACTACTGACCTTTGTTGGGATATTGGTGTAACAGTACTTAGATCGGGGACGGAATCTCATTCGATTTTATTAAGTAGATTTTGAGGTTCGATAAACGGTTGGATTTCTTCATCAGAATCATGATCTAGAGAGTTTATCTATTTTCCTAATGGTCGTTCAGGAGTGTCTGGAACTATATAAGTAGAAACACTAGATGTACAGTCATTAACCCTTTTACTTTCTTTAGAGATTTGGTAAGATTTAAAAATAGGACTTTGATTCTTATTACTAATAAGTCCCTTCATTATTTCCCATTCAATAAATCCTTTTTTTCTCACAAACTAGATTCACAGTATTCTTAAAATGATAATCTTTCATACAATATATTTTAAACCAGTCAAAGAACAAGACATTGATCCTATGCTTGGTCACAAATTCACAAAATTGTTCTTGGATACATTGTATTGTCTCCAAGAATTTTCAAAGAACCATAGTCTCTTCGTTCGATTATGTTTAGCGATAAAATCGTCCTGAAGAAACTTTTTATCAACTTGAAACTCTCTTTCTATAAAATTTTAATATTTTCCAATATTTTCAGATACAGAAGAATATGTAGGACTAGTAGGAGCATCTTGGCTAGAAGAACCTGCATTAGGGTCTTCTTTAGACGTGTAAATAGGTCTAGGTATCTTACTAGAATAATCAACTTTCCTAATTTATGAATTTAACATTTTACAAACTGATCTGGAATATTTAATTATGAGACTCTTCCTAGGTCAATAACTCAATATTGTCAAGTTCAGAGGGATTACTTTGGTATCTAAAGCTACGTGGTTGTGCACAAGAAAGAGATTAATAGATTTGCTAAAAATAAAAAAAAAAAAAAAAAAAAAAAACTATAAGATATGGGTCATGTACAAAGACTGGTCTCAATTGAATTTGGAAGAGAATTTTCAAATCCAATATGCCTAGCATCTCTAAGCATAACAATGATAGAAGTATTCAAGACATTTTTCATGAGATGTTTAATTCCAACTTGGACTAAACCGATGTTTATACAACTATACTTCCTTTCTCTACGTTTTTTTAGACTTTTTAGAGTAATCAAAGAAATGGTTTCAAAGAGTTTTTGTATTTTTATTTCTCTTTCTTCAGTTTTACCCGTATAATCAGATATTATTGGAACCAGGGTTTATAGACATTTTTCTTTCTTAATTTAGGAATTTTCCAATTATCAATTGATTCATTAAAATCTTCAATAACATATTCTTCCGTGTTTATTATCTTCTATGAACGATTACCAGACGGTATTGAAATAGAGCCAGACGAAGTAGAATCAGAGTGTTGAGAGTCCATCTCTAAGTCCGACCTCATGTATGGGGGTTGTATTCTTACTTCGGTCCCTGAACGAAATAAAGATTTATTGTCTTCACCTGATGACTTACGCTCATTCTCAACCGTTATGGGCAAATATGTTCGTAAGAATACGAACCTTCTACAACAACGGACACAGACAGTACCAAACACATATCAGACCCTTCATTACGTTATTTCCAAAAGTTGATAATATTAAAACGTGCAAGGAGATGGATATCTAGGGGAAAAAAATCATTGCATTTTAGTCCCCTTGTATTAGGAATCATTCTTGCATTCTGAATGATCATACACCATACTACATGTGCAGCACTCCCGAATCGACCATTTAAAAATTGATTTTTGACTTAAAAACTGACTTTCAAAATCCACCATTTAAAAGTTGATTCTTGACTTAAAATATGACTTTCAAAATATCGATTCAATGTGGTACATGACATGCTAGTGTGATGCATCAATAAAATCACTATGGTGCGATTAAAGGCTCCCGGTTTTTACTTTTTTAACATTCTCGTCCTTCTGAAAATTGAAACTGCTTGAATTTAGTTGAACAGCTCTCTAAACATATGGTCAGAATAGAATCACATGTAGAAAACACCAATATTTAACACACCAACAACCTTTCAAAAAAATTTAAAAAAAATTAAAAAAATTAATAAATAACTTACCATGCTTACATTTAGTACAGCATTGTTAAACTAAGGGTGAATCCCAAACAAAACTAATGCTTTCTTGCATCTCTCTTCTAATGGAGGTACTGTAAGGCGAGATACCATTAAGCTAACAAAATTCAAACAGGGAAGCAATGTTCGAAAAGATAGATGCTAAGTTCAAAAGCATAACACAAAACAACAGATCTGTAGTTCGGTTTGAAAGCAAGAACATCTAACCATGCCGGAAGCAGCAGAAATGATCGGCGAATCAGCTCCTGGCTAAGGCATCAGGATTACTACTAGGAACATTTCCTACACCATTACTTGCATCTTGATTGACTGGCTCTTCACTAGCATGCTGAACAAACTCTTCAGGGGACAAGTGAATACCATGACAAGCGCATACAATCCTTATCTGAGTAGGATTATAGCGATAAGTTACACCGGATATTGTCCGACCATTAGGACCACTGCCAGTAGTAGAGACCCAAGGTAGATTTGGATAAGAACCACAGCCTCCAAATTTCACGTCAGCAGCAATCCCAGGCTTAATAGTCGGATATTCAGATGGAAACCCGTCTGGTCTTGGCTGATCTATCACGAGGTTTGGCCTGGAGGTTGTGCTTATCCCTTTAAGACCGTCTTCTGCATGCTCTCCTTCAATCGTCTGCTTTATGCTACCTAAGGCATGATCAACTGCCTTTGTATCATGTCTGAATTCAGATGAATTTGGAGGAGTCCCTGACAATAAGAAGAGAGTCAGGCTTCATGTTCAAGAACTGTGTATTCGGTACAAGCCAAACTAAAGTCCCGGCAAAGTAATATGTTGAATTTCCATATCTGCTAAAAGATTAAGCTGTTGGTCAAGTAATTATACATATTAAACACTATAAACTTCTACGTGTCTCCTCCTCAAGTGTGGACCTATAACAAAGAGTCTATGCCAATTTAGGGCACACACGGTTAAATAAAAAGCACAACAAAAGCACAACAAAGCCAATAAGGAGGTCCAACACCCGAGAATATAAATGGGTGTAATTAGAGACAGAGGTTTGAACTCACTAACCACTCGCTCTGATACCATGCTCGGTTATCATTTCTCCCAAAATCTTAAGTTGTTGGGGAGGTAAATAATTGACATATTCTAGCACTATACACTATATCACAAAGCAAGTACACTTGGGGCAGATATCGGTAAAGGAGCTTTATATTTGAAGATTTACAAAGCAAGCGTATCCATTCCATGTCCCTGCTTTCCACACATGTTAGAAATTCAGAAACTGAAAAGTGGTTTAAGAACTCTACCCTAAATCTAAATATAGCAGGTTCTTCGACTTCATCTAAGGCAACTAAAATAAAGGATGGCAAGTCATACTCATTTCCAGAAACAGAAACTTGTCTACATTATTAGTTTTCCAGAAGGAGAAAAACTAGTCGATCTCTTCCATTTATTTCATGTCAATAAGCAGAATTTCAAACTACAACATGTTGTACAGCTGCACTACAAACAACTAAACTCAGGAATGGTAACTCAATTGATTTCACAATAAGAGAATGTAAAATAGATTATCATTTCCAATGCAGTAGAACCATCAAGTTTTTCCCCAAATGGCTTACTCTACCTTCTATAATCAGTTGAGGCTGAGACACCTTTCCCTCAAAGCATGCATAAATAATACATCCATATGTATGGACACATGAGCACATATGTACGTACGTACGCACAGACATAAGCTGACCTAAAAGCACATTATTACATGTTCTACAGCATCACAACAAACAATAAAACCAGGAATGCAAAAGAGAATATTATTTAGATTATTATTTCATACGCAGAAGTATACAAAATTAAAAATTCCACAGATGGCTTTGTCTACGTTCTTATAAGATACACAGTTATTTTCAACTTACGTCAATACAGATCTTGATGCATACATAACTTCAGACTGAGATGTAGAAAGGGATGTCAACCCACTCAGGCTCCAAATATGTTGTTATCACCCCTTTTGAAATCAAAGATTGTTTAAAAAAGAAACCTTTCTATGCATTTTATCAATTTACTTTTCAATCATCTGTACTTTCTATGGCCTGCATGCCTTATCATTCTCCTAGAAAAAACATTTCAAATAGAGATTCTTAGGAAATAAGAATGAATACACCACCTTAAAGACAACATTGAGGACTTTAAAGTAGAGGTAGCATTTGAAAGAATAAGCAGATTTTTACAACTACATTGCATCTTGACTAAACGCTTGCTTATTGCCATAACCATTACTTACTATGGAAATGAGACAATGATAATATTCATTAATGGTTGGAAACGACTCCAAGAAATAGGTTAGAAAGTATTTAAAGAACCTTGAATCATTTTCATACCATCATTGTGCTTGTCTGAGTTTAATTGACCTCTGCCAACGCTGGATTCGTTTATAAGCTGATGATTAGAAGCTAGTACCCTGGAGTTCTCATTATCCAATTTTGGCAACTGGACAGGATTGTATCCAACCAAAACTGGCAAATTCGCAGCCAAAGCCGATTGACTCGCTGTTCTCTCATTGCTAGTAGGAGCCACAGCTTGCATCATGTCACGTAAGGGATACGAGGGTCTGATGTTCATACCAGCAGAATTCAATTGATTCAAGCTCATGATGTTGACCGGTTGATTGGGGAACTGAACACTTCGGGAAGCATTCTCGGTCTTGAAATCCATTTCAGATGAAACGGTATATCTATTTGTTCCTTGTAATTCACCAGCATTTAGATGATAAATCCCATGAAATTTCTTATGAACCTCAGACAGACTACTCCCTCTGGTCACATTATCAGCCTGCAAAAGCAGCCTTGATGTTGAATCATCAGCTTCAGAGTCTGCTACATCTTCGTTATCAGCCGTTGAACCATCATCAGTATTTATAGAAATGTGTGATGCCCTTGATTTATCATGCAAATCAGAATGGTTGGTTTCTTTATCATGCTTCTTTTGTTGACTTGTCTCGCCAAACACATTCTTGCGCTTTTCGCGAACATCAGGTCTATTTTCTTCATCAACATCAGTATGTCTATCTTTGGTCATCCAAAATCCTCCACCATTGAAGTCTTTTGAAGTTTCTAAATCAATAGGAGTGCTTGAATTGTTACCATAGAAATTTTCAGGTTTCATTTGAGATGGCATTCCAGGTCCAAATTGCATGGTGCCACCGTCAAGAAAATGCTTAAATTCATTGATCAACTTTGTATCCCTATCATTGACGCCACCAGTTTTACCCGTTGCAGCGGCAGTCTTGGCAGTGGAGGGAGGTCCAAGGCTTAGGTCAAGATGATTATCGTCTTCCATCTAAGTGCTACAAATCAAACAGTAATTGATGCTCTTCAAAATTTTGTATCAACAATGAATTCCGACCAGTGATCATGCATAAAATATCTCAGGGATAAATCAAATTGACTTGGCACTGCACATCTGGACAACATCCGAAGCTACAGTACATCACACACTAAACTGTGCATTCAGAAAAAGGCCCTGAATTTAAAAAGATAAAGAAAAATCAAGCTTGAATTTTGATGGCTAACAAAAAAAATAGAAAGAAAAAACAAAAAATGAAAACAAGGTGCGACATGCATCCACCATGGTTAGCTGGGGTTGTTAATTTGCATTAGCTATCACCAAGAAAACAATCTAATGTAGAATAGCAAAATCATATAACATTGATTGTATGATTATTCAGTGTGAAGTACTATACAATTAAATCAAGTAGCTGCTTCAGAAGATAAATGCAAAAATCTCAAACCACTGACAAAATTAGAAGTTTAATAAATACTCCAAAATTTCGGCACGCCTAAGAGGTCAACTCCCTCAAATTAAACTGTCGAATCTCCAAGTATCACAAGAACAAGCTACATGGAGGCAATACGATCTTAAATTAGAAATAACACTACCTGTAATCGCATGTCAAAACCATCAGAACAAAAATAATAGATAATATCAAGTTCCAAAAAGTAAAATGATTAAAATTTTCCATCATGAGCCTCCTATGGATTCTATTGAACAATATAATCACAAAAGCAGGCAAAAAGAGGTCAGACCATCAGAGAAAAATAAAAAAAACGAATCAAATACCAGGCTGAACTCAAGCTTAAACTAAAAATAAAAAAAAATAAGAAATTGATATGATTATAGCAAAACTATACAAAGTACGCGGCTAAGAACGCTGACTAACGATAAATTCAAATACCAGATGACCTGAAGTCCAATCTTAAAGCTCAGGTGATAGGAGAGTTAAGATGATGCAAAGCGTGAATCAGGTGCATTTCTTATGGTTCGGTCTGACAAGAGACTATGTGGGACGCAGACAAGCAGTTCACCGCAGATTTCACAAAGGAGAATTTCCAGGTGCCCCATGGGGAAGGTCGGGGGGTCAGCTTGGGGGAGGAGGCGGCGGCTTGCTGTTTCTGGGAATATGTGAAGTTTTTCGTAAAAATAAAAATAAATATAAAAAAATAAGACACTCCAGCTCCAGGTCATTGGTTTTTTTTCTCGGTTCATCATTTTCAAGATACATTAAAGTTCTTTCATTTTTACTCTCTTTTACATAATACATTTTTATGTTGTGTGAGATGTTAGAATGAATTGGTCAGAATATGATGCCACTGATACAACCTTACTACAACGGTTGTATTATAAAATTTGTCTTTTTTAAAGCACTCGAGCCATTTATTGGTCATGTCATGAGAACAAAAAAATAAATGTCATAATAATAATTCGTGTGTGAAAGAAGTTTTTCGTTACATATTTTTTTCAAGGAGGCATTGCTATGGTTATTAAAGGTTTTTTTTCTTGTTTTTTTTTTTTGGCTCTTTAGTTATATAAACTTGTCAACCAAAATTCTAGCATCAATGAGCTTCTTATATAAATTATTATGGCATCCATAAGCTTGGAATATAAAAGAGGTGTGAAATACCAAAAATGTCCTTCATGGCTTCTTGATTTGAATTAAATAATGAGCTAAAGTTGTAATGGTACTTTTGTCATTAGTGTGTAGTGCTGAGGTGTCATATCTAGATATATCTAGTATTGGGATGTGTGTAAGTTTGTTAGATTTACTTTCCTATTTGTACCCTCTGAATCTTTGGTTTTGTAATCAACGAAACATTTCCAGTATTGAAGCTGCTTTTCTAAGTTGGTATCAGAGCCGATATGGCCGACACCGGAGCTTCCACGACGGCATCGCCGTCTGGAGCAACTGTTGCTCTCACCAGCTTCACCCTGGGCTCATTTCCAGCAGGGTCTTCTTTTGAATCATTGTAAACTCTGGCCTCCGAACTCCACCACAAATAACAACCTCTCTACCACCGCTTTCTTCCATTTTGACCTCTACTCCACCGTTCCCAGCTGTTTCCTCAGTCCCAGCACCAAACTCTCTTATGGGAGGAAGCTTAAATCAAACATGCAATGTCAAACTTGATCGGTCCAATTACTTGCTGTGGAGATCCATTGCCGATCATCAGGGGACATAGGTTAAAAGGCTTTGTTCTTGGAACTAGATCTGCACCAGCTCGATTTCTACCTGCCTTGAATGGATCTGTGGGATCTAAGACTCCCAACCCTTTGTATGATACATGGGTTACCACAGATCAGCTTCTCATGGGATGGCTCATGAGCTCCACAACAGAACAAGTTCTTGTTGAACTTGTTGGATGTGAATCAGCTTATGATGTTTGGAGCACATTGGAAGTATTGTTTAACAACCTGACGATGCTGGATTTTGTCATGTATAATTGCGGGTCAATTTAATCTAGGGATGATCGAATCAAGGATGATTTTAGGGGTGATTTCAGACTGAGCCTGAGAGTCTCTCTCAGGTTGCCTACGTATCCTGTAATTGTTCAGAAATCAAGTCACACGTAGTTCCTGGAAGTGTATATTTATAGGGAGTTCACTACCCTAACCCTAAACCATGTCGGTTTGTGTAAAATACAGTATTAGCCCTTTGGGCTTTTACCAGCTTATATGGGCTTTACCCACTTATGCAAGCAATCACATGGATAATGGGTCTCTGTGTTTAGAGTGGACTTTGTCCGCACCCCGAGCTTTCCGACTTGCAGTATCGAGATGGGCCCATCGTCTCGGTTCTCTGATCACGTCGGTTGTCGATGTCTCAACTCGTAACTCGACCCTTGGGCTATCACTTATTCTCGTTTCAGGAGGACTATCTCGTGACGCCACGTGGAGGTGCGATATTCGATATTTTCATAAGCCCCCCCAGATCTATCTGAGCTCTTGAGGTCTGGTCTGATCTGTCAAAGGTGTATCTCGGCCACTGTCATCCAATGCTCTGAACTTAAATCTGCCCTGCGGACTTACTTCCCGTGGAGTCCGACATACGGACTTTCCATGTCTGCTTTGCAGACTTTTTGCCTTAGCATTATTTGTCCCTTGGACTTATAATGCGTGGCTAAGTTGACATCGACTTCGATGTCGTAGCTGTCGAAGGAATGATGAGATGTCCTACTTGGGACTGTCTCGGTTGAAATTGGCTTTGATGCCGTAGCTATCGAAGGAATGATGAGATGTGTACGGCATGCGGATCTCGAATGTCAGTCTAACAGTCTTGAGAATTTGCCTTAGCGCCAAAGATGATGCTTCTTCTTAGGCTTTGCCCTTTTTAACCAAACGTTGTCGTTGGCTTCCATCTGTATAAACATTTAGCCGGTCATTTGGACTTGGCTTATTTTTTCCTTGAAAAATTGTCACATTTTTCCTTCTTTTCTTTTGTCTTTGATATAGACTATCTTGCTTTTATCATGCCTTTGGCCTTATTCGCACATCGCCTTCTCTCATGTCGATGCATATATGTCGATATCTGCTCCCTAAGTATCATGAGAACCTTAGGTTTGGATCATATTTGTATTTTATTGGGCATGTTGTCCGACCTGTGGACTCTCCTGTCTCATAGCACTCGCCGACCGCCGCAACCGATGTCATTCGCCGAATCTGGCCGATCCGCCACCACCGATCGAGAATTCGACAAACCCGATCGCCAATGATATGATGTAATTTGAACTTAAATTTGTTTCGATTTTAAAACTTCGAACCGCATCTTTGCAATGCTATAACTATTTGGCGATCTTCGTGACTAGGCTTTTTTGTTATTTTTGCTGAAATTTTTACAAGTATTTGATGTCAAACACTTTTGTTGCATGTCGATTCCCATTTCTTTGCTCGCATTTTTATTTGCTCACTTTTTCATGTCGATGCTCATTTCTTTGCTCCCGAAGTAAAATGCAGATTCATCATCTTCGTTATACTTTCAGTAGTTCCGCTTGTTTGGGCGGGAAACAACTGTACCACCTGCAACCCTAGCCATTCGTAGTGTCGTAGCGTGACGTCATGGTGCACTAGCCAATTTTATAGTATTTTGCTTCAATTTTTGTAGTATGTTGCTTGTCGCTTTTTGTTGTCTGTCTTTCACGATTCGATGTCTTTTAGCTCTTCGCTTGTCGAGCCTTTGGCTCTGTTTGCTCTTTGCTTATCGATGTCGTGTGGCCCTCAAAGTGTATTATGATCTTTGGTTCTTATTGCACTTGTTAATCTAGTTTAATTTGAGATCGACTTGATCACCTTAGCATTTTTTGTCTCACAGACTAGTTTTGCCATAGATGTATCGATTCTCTGGACGTTTGGTCCGACTTTGCGAACCGTGCCTTTGCCTTGGCCTTTTTCGCCTCTTAGGCTTGTTTGGCCTTTGGCTGGGCGTTTGGCCCGACTTTGCGAGCCGTCCCTTTGCCTTGTCCTTTTTCGCCTCGTAGGCTCGTTTGGCTCTTGGATGGGACGTTTGGTCCGACCTTGCGAACCGTGCCTTTGCCTTGGCCTTTTTCGCCTCTTAGGCTTGTTTGGCCTTTGCCTGGGAGTTTGGCCCGACTTTGCGAGCCGTCCCTTTGCCTTGGCCTTTTTCGCCTCATAGGCTCGTTTGGCTCTTGGCTGGGACGTTTGGTCCGACCTTGCGAACCATGCTTTTGCCTTAGCATTTTTTGCCTATTAGGCTTGTTTTGCTTTTGGCCATACCGAGGGATCCGACTTGCGGACTTTCCCTTCTCGTAGTTGATTGCACTGCCTTTGACACATTGTATCGTTTGCTTATTTGGCGTAGTCTGTTGGTACCATGCTTAGATGGTAAGCGGACTTACATAAGATTGCCTTCGAGCTCCTAATATAATGTTGAGGCGAGCTCGGTCTTATTAAAGATGCGCTCAAGTTGGCCTGTAAATATGAGGCCGAGCCGACATGCGGTTTTATAAATATTCGCTCAAGTTGAGCTCCAATTGTGATAGCTCGACCCTCCAGTTCGGTAGGGTGAGTTCCAAAATAATATAGCTCGACCCTCCAGTTCGGTAGGGTGAGTTCCAAAATAAGATAGCTTGACCCGGCAGTTCGGTAGGGTGAGTTCCAAAATAATATAGCTCGACCTTCTAGTTCGGTTGGGTGAGTTCCAAAATAAGATAGCTCGACCCGCCAGTTCGGTAGGGTGAGTTCCAAAAAAAGATACCCCGACCCGCCAGTTCGGTAGGGTGAGTTCCAAAATAAGATAGCTCGACCCGCCGGTTCGGTAGGGTGAGTTCCAAAATAATATAGCTCGCCCCGCCAATTTGGTAGGGTGAGTTCCAAAATAATATAGCTCGACCTTCCGTGGGGAGAGTTCCCAAAATAAGAAGGCTCATCCCGCTACGCTCGGCTAGGAGAGTTCCCAAATAAAATAGTTCCAAGATAAGATGCTGAGTCGAACTTGGACTTATTAAAGATTTGCTCATCGGTGAGGTCCAAATATGATGCAGAGTCAAGCTCAGACTTATTAAAGATTTGCCCATCGGTGAGCTACAAATATGATGCCGAGTTGAGCTCAGATTTAGGGCAAGACGAGTCCGTAGGGCTCGAATGCCGGTGCTCGATATCTCGAGTCTTTGTGGTGCAATGTGATCGTGATAAAAAACATTACACATATAATTAAGACTTACAAAGTGTATAAGAATTTCAAATAACAATTGTAAGAACCTGAAGAGCTAAAGAGCTCGGCTCTATTCTTGGAGCTCGAAAACTCGCTTCGTGGATAGCTAGATACGGTAGATAATTCGCAGCTTTCTCGGGCGCCACAACAGTGTCTTTCCGGTGGCAATCAGACCTGGAAACGGACTCCGATCGGCACAAAATTTGGAGGGATCGCTCTTCCCTCACTTTTCTTCGATGTGACCGGTGGAATTGTTCTTTCAACGGCTCAATCTCCGGGAATAAGCCTCTGATCTGGCAGCTGCTGTCCAGAATCCTGCTGCTTTTTTGGTGCCCTGCAGCAACTTCCTTGTCACGATCAGGTAATCAAACGAACTCCGATCGGTCTGAAATTTTGAGGGATCATTCGTTCCTCACAACTCTTGAATCTGACTGGTGGGATTGTTGTTCCAACGGTTAAATTATCAGAAAAAGGCTGCCGACTTGCCTGCTGACAATTAGGGTTCTGCTGCGTCTTTTGATACAGTAGCAGCTCCTTGGCGACAATCGGGCATCAATACGGACACCGATCGGCATGAAATTTTTAGAGATTGTTCTGCTCTCTGTATTATTTAATATGACTGGAGGAATTTTTATTCCAACGGTTGAATTGCTGGTAACAGGCCGCCGACCTGAAACTGCTGATTAGGGTTCTGCTGCGTTTCTATAATACATCAGCAACTTCTTTGCGACGATCGGGCATGAAGACGCTCTCCGATCGGTCTGAAATTTGGAGGGATTGTTTTTCCCCCTTTCTTCTTCGATTTGAACGGAGGAATTTTCATTCCAACGGTTCAAACTCCATAAATTAGCCGCCGATCTTGCTGCATTTTTTGGCCTTATTTTGCCATTAACATGATCACCACCACTCCTTGATCCATCACCGATAGAGGGACCTCCTTCTAGAGCCAATGACGATGCTGGATTTTGTCATGTATAATTGCGGGTCAATTTAATCTAGAGATGATCGAATCAGGGATGATTTTGGGGGTGATTTTAGACTGAGCCTGAGAGTCTCTCTCAGGTTGCCTACGTATCCTGTAATTGTTCAGGAATCAAGTCACACGTAGTTCCTGGAAGTGTATATTTATAGGGAGTTCACTACCCTAACCCTAAACCATGTCGGTTTGGGAAAAATACAGTATTAGCCCTTTGGGCTTTTACCAGCTTATATTGGCTTTACCCACTTATGCAAGTAACCACATGGATAATGGGTCTGCGTGTTTAGAGTGGACTTTGCCCGCACCCCGAGCTTTCCGACTTGCGGTATCGAGATGGGCCCATCGTCTCGGTTCTCTGATCACGTCGGTTGTCGATGTCTCAACTCGTAACTTGACCCTTGGGCTATCACTTATTCTCGTTTCAGGAGGACTATCTTATGACACCATGTGGAGGTGCGATATTCTGTATCGTCATAACCGTTTTGAGGCTAGAATGCTTGAATACAAGGAGGCTTTGACAAAAACAGAAAAAGAGCAAAATCTATGGTGGATTATCTGGCCCTCATGAAACGTATTCAGATGGTCTTACATCTGCAAGATATTCTATATCCAAAGCTGAACTCATACTTGCTACTTTATGAGGTCTTGGAAACGACTATGAATCCGTGATTGTTAACATAACATCTAGAATTGGCACCCTTACCTGGAAAGAGGTACAATCACAACTGGTGACTCATGAAAGGCTTCTTGCTCGTTTTAATCCTACCTATGGTCTTGATCTTAGCAACCACTCTGCAAATTTTGCTGCTAATAGATCTGGAAGTCCTATGCCAACATCCAGGCCCCTACAAATGATGGAAATAATGGCAGAGGCTATAGAGGTAACAGGGGTCGAGGTAGAAACAATAGAGGTGGATATCAAGGAAATGGAGGAAATAGAGGTGATTATCAAAATAACACTCTTACACCAACCTGTCAAGTGTGCAATCGAGTTGGACATGTAGCTGTTGATTGCTACTACACATATGATTCCAACTACACTGGTGCAAACTACAATTATGGACAATCCCCTAGGCCAAGTGGAAACAGGCCTGCTGCTTACTTTGCCTCCCCAGAAAGTGTAAGTGATGCAAGCTAGTATGCAGATAGCGGTGACACAAACCACATCACAGCTGATTTGAACAGTCTGCAGCTAAGTCAGAGGTATGATGGATCTGAAACTATCATAGTTGGTAATGGTGAGTTGATAGCAAAATACTTAACCGCTAACTTTAACCGACAGAGTATCGGGTTAGGGCAGTATAGTGGTTACAAGGTTGAATCCACAGGGAGTAACAGTGAAGTACCAAAGTCGACGTAGAACTTGGTTCAGGTCAATAGATAGTGGAAAGATTAACAACTAATGCTGAAATAACGATTACACTACTGGTTTTACTTATATGATTAAAAAGCATAGTCGAACTACGATCCAGCGGGTTACTTTTAATTTAATCAAAGCTATAATCTTTATAAGAACAAGTTTTAGAACGTGGATTAATCATACAAACGTTTAATTAAGCGCTACACTACTCCCGTCTAATCCCCCTTAGGGCGTTTCACCCGCTTTTACATAATTCGGCTGCACAACTATTTAGCTACTCATAATGGAATTGAAAAACGAAATAATAATGAAAGCAATAATCAAAGACATAATCAAATAATTGAAAGCCAAAGAAATAATTACCATAAAAGATGAAACTTTGAATTGTATGAAAATCTCCTTCAAAAGATGAAATCTTGGATCACGAATCAAAAATCTAAGCTATGAAAGTTGTATAGAGTTTCCAGGAATTAAATCTATGATCTAAGGATTGAAACAACGTTTAAACTAATGGAAATCGCCCTAAAATCGCCCCTAAGAAACCCTAAAACGTCTAAGTACTGAATAGATATCATATGGGATCAAAAAAGAGGGGTTTTATAGGTTTTTGCCGCATCCCAACCGCGAACGGGCGTTTGTGGCAAGGAAAACGCTCGTTTGCCTGAAAGGCCAACTCTCTGTATGAAATTTGCTACGTAAACGGTCGTTTGGATTGGCCAAACGCTAGTTTGACCTAAGCTTCAGTATTTTCATCATAACGTCACTTCTAGGGCTCCAAATGAGATGATTCAAAATGCGTTGGAAAGCTGATTCAATCCTATACAACTTTCATCAAGACAAAGTTTCCTGAAATTGTCTCCAGGTGTGACCAAAATTCCCCTGAAGTGACTGCTTCAGATTTCATCAATGATTCTTCACTCTTTTCTCCTCATTGGCCCCAAATCTCTTTCTTTCTCAAGACTCTCTTCCTTATTCTCGAACTTATACATCAATCTAAGCCTGAAAACAAAGACACGAACACCAAGGCATAATATACATTGACAGAAACATAACGAAATCCACATAAAACACGAGTTTTTAGGACGAAAAACGTCATTAGTCTCAAACATGCATATAAGTGAATATCGTTCATATACTACCCATAATAGCCCAAAATAACCATGAATAACTCGTAAAAGGAGGTAATCTCATATAAGAAATACACTACAATTTGACTCCCATCATGAGTCTCTTTCAATTAGTCACACAAGAAGCTCAATTGTTCTCACTTCACACACTGATCTAAACCTCACACACCTACTACATGTCCCACACATCACAAAAAATCTCTCAAGTGTTTCCAAGTTAACCTATAACAATAATGTGTTTATGGAATTCCATTCTGATTATTGTGTTGTGAATGACAAACTTACATGGAAAATGCTTCTGGAAGGAACCCTTAAAGATGGATTGTACCAACTGCAGTTACCAAGTCTCTCTTCGCAGGACTACCTTCACTCCAAAAGGTCTACCAGTCCCAGTTTGACGTCTTTTCTAGTTGAGTCTGATTGTAATAAATACAGTTGTTTAGCTGCAGAGTCCAGTACTGGTCCTAGCTTGTCTAAGAGTAGTAATCCTAAGTCTGTTCTGAACAATTCTAATTTGAATCTTAATGAAAATGTTGATTTCTGTGATGCCTACCAATATGGAAAACATCATGCCTCGTCTTATCCTACTTCTGTTGCTAAATCCAACTCTGTTCTTGATCTTATACACACTGATCTTTGGGGACCAGCTCCCATTACCTCCACCAGTGGATATGCATACTATATAAGTTTTGTTGATGATCTAACTAGGTTCACTTGGATTTACCCTCTAGTTAACAAATCTGATGCACTTAAATCTTTGTTCAGTTCAAAACCTTTGTTGAAAAACAGTTTAACTCTCATTAAATGTCTACAATATGACTGGGGGTGAGTTTAAACCTTTTGATACCTATCTTAAGGATCAAGGGATCCAGTTTAGACACTCATGCCCTTATGCTCATGGCCAAAATGGGAAAGTTGAAAGAAAACATAGACATATAGTGGAAGTAGGTCTCACTTTACTTGCTCAATCATCAATGCCTTTTAAATTTTGGTGGTCAAGCTTTCAATATGCTGTGTATATCATAAATAGACTCAACACACCTGTCCTGAAGAACGAGTCACCCTTTGAATGCACATACCATACGAAACCAGACCAAAGTTTGATCAAGGTCATTGGCAGCAGTTGTTTCCCTTATTTGAGACCCTTCCAAAAATAGAAGTATCAATTTCATACCAAGAAATGTGTCTTCTTAGGAGTGAGTCCTGACCATAAGGGTTTTCTGTGTATTGAATCCACTGGTAAGGTGTATGTATCCAAAGATGTCATCTTTAATGAACATGAATTTCCCTATCAAAGTCTTTTTTGACCTATAACAGAGTCTCCTCACACCTGTCCACCCTTTTATTCCATCCAGATTAAGTGTCATGATTCTACTGACACTGCTGCTGGTACAATGCATCACAATGGATCCACTCAGAGGCATCATTCCTCCACTCCTGCAACTCAAATCTAGGTAATTGATCATTCCTCACATTCTACACCCAAAATTCAAATGGATGACCACACCAGTAGTTCTCCTAGTCCTCCCTTAAGTTCTACTTTTACACACTCCAGCTCTAGCACTAATACCATGCCCATACAATAGAGTCCTACACCTTCCATCACTAGTAGTTCTCTACCAAACCCAAACCAACCTGTCACTGTACCTCCTATTCTCCCAACCAACCAACACCCTATGCAAACTAGAAGTAAATATGGCATCACCAAACCTAAAACCTGCTCCTATCTAGCTAAGAAAGATTCCACACTGTGTCCAACTAAACCAGTGAAATTGTCAGATGCCATCACTCAACCTGAGTGGCATCAATCTATGAAGGAGGAATATGCAGCTTTAATCAAGAATCATACATGGGAGTTAGTACCTACAAGATCAAATCAACATCTTGAAACCATATGGCTCCATTTTAAAGTACAAGGCTAGACTAGTTTCCAAGCGATTCCTTCAAACACCTGGTTTGGACTATGAAGAAACATTCAGTCCTATAGTAAAGGCTTCCACAATAAGAGTGGTTCTAGCTGCTGCTGTATCTCTTAATTGGCCTATCAACTAGATTGATATCAGCAATGCTTTTTTGAATGGCTCACTTTGTGAAGATGTCTTCATGCCCCAGCCTGAAGGGTTTACAGATCCTACCAGACCCTCACATGTGTGCCACTTAAGGAAAGCACTATATGGCCTTAAACAGAAGCAGTTGATGTACATAATGGTGTATGTAGATGACATTTTGATCACTGGCAATTCTCCTAGTCTAATCAGACAGTTTATTTCCAGGTGAACTCCAAGTTTGCCTTAAAAGATTTGGGACCACTAACTCATTTCCTTAGTTTTCAAGCCCACAGGGATAGCAGTGGGTTATACCTCAATCAGCAACTGTATGCCACTCAGTTGATCAACAGGCTACATATGGAACATCTCAAGCCTATCTCCACAACTATGGCCACTGGTGTTAATCTGCACTCACATTCTGCATCTATGGAAAATCCAACCATCTATAGAAGCATACTTGGTGCTTTGCAATATCTCACTTATACAAGGCCTGATTTATCTTATGGTGTTAATCAGTTGAGTTAGTTTACGCATGATCCTAAAGTGATTCATTGGCAAGCACTAAAAAGGATGCTCAGGTATGTTAAAGGGACACTGCACTATGGACTCCATTTTCAACCTAGTACATATCTACATATTACTGGATATAGTGAAGCTGATTGGGCATGTGACACTAAAGATCGAAGGCCTGTAGCTGGATATTGTGTCTACCTGGGAGAATCACTTGTGTCATGGAGTTCCAAGCAGCACGTTGTTTCAAGGTCCAGCACCGAATCTGAATATAGATCCCTTACCAACTTAGCTGCTGAGATTCAATGGTTGAAGTCTGTAAAGTCTGAAATGCATTTGCCTACTTCCACAGTTCCTACTGCTTGGTGTGACAACATTAGTGCCAATCATCTTGCATACAATCCCATGTTTCATTCTAGGACCAAACACATAGAGATTGATATGCATTTTGTGAGAGATCAAGTGCTGCAACACAAGCTCCAGGTTCAGTATATTCCATCCTGTGATAAGATAGCAGATGGACTCACCAAACCACTAGCCAGTACCAAATTTCTACACAATCGATCCAAAGTAAATGTAGTTGACACCACCTTTAGTTTGAGGGGGGAAGTTAAATAATGAGCTAAAGTTGTAAGAGTACTTTTGTCATTAGTGTGTAGTGTTGAGGTGTCATATCTAGATATATCTAGTATTGAGATGTGTGTAAGTTTGTTAGATTTAATTTCCTATTTGTACCCTTAGAATCTTTGGTTTTGTAATCAATGAAACATTTCCAGTATTGAAGCTGCTTTTCTAAGTATTTGGGACTGACTCCTAACCCTAAATTGAATTAGATCATTCCGACCCGTAACCTGACCTACCAAATACACCCCCCTAAACTAAGGAATGTAAATTATCCCACCCTAATTTACGTGCCAAATCCAGCCCTCATTCCTATTTCCCTCTTCCCATAACACATCTCTGCTCTGTCCCTCTCTCGTTCTTCTCCGACCATCATTGTCCGAGCTGCTCCGTCCCTCTATTTTTTGTCTCTGACCATCATTGTCCCAGCTGGGTGGAGAATTGGTTTTGGGTGGTAATCAAAACCCTTTCTTGGCTGTCCATATCGGTATGTGAATGTAAATTAAGCTAATACCATTCATTTACATGTAAATGATTTTTGATTGAGGTTAAATTATGTTATGTATATGATTTTGGAGATTAGGAAGACGTGTTTGTGATTTATTATGGTATTGAATGATGTGGGATTATGTTAAACTATGCGGTTTAGGAAAATTGAGTTTGTTAGTTTAAACAATTGCTGAATTAGCTTAAACCATGTGTTTAGCTTAGTTAATTTCCATTTGATGTGAATTGAATTGAAAATTGGGTGACCCTGATTGAAAATGGCTATTTGATTTGAATTCAATTGGTTATATGTTGAATTGGTGAGTTGTGCAATTATTACCCGGTATGACTATATCTATCTATTTGGTTATACTTTCTAGCTGCATTTCCGGGTTAATGGTAATCGTAATAAAAGATTGATTATAGCGTGACACAAGTTTAAACTTGTTAATGGATATTTGAACTGAATTAACATTGATTTGTGCTTTAAATTGAATGCAATGCTACATTCAAGAGTTATGGATTTTGTGTATGTGTATATTGTTTTGTAATCAATGTATTGTAATTATTGTATTCAATAGAACATGATCTCGGTGAAGCTTGATGGAAGATAATGTTTGTATTTTTTTATTTTACCCGGTAGTGGTTGAAAAAAACGACAATGGTGCATGGTCTTGGAAGTATGTAGGATGTGAATCTGAAGAAGTCTCGACAATTTTGAGTGTCAAAAAAACAATACATTTGAAGAATTGTATGACTTGGTGAAAAATGAGTTGGAAATCGATACAACGTTGTATGGTTTTGAGATGAAATATATGGTCTCCATTAGTAAAGCTAGACCGATGGTGCTTAATTGCGATAATCTTGTGACTCGGTTAATATTTATTTGTAATTTAAAGGAAGATGCTTTATTAATATCTTTGAAGAAAAAGGAAATAGAAAAGGAAAAGACGATAGAAAAGCAAAAGGAAAAGTATACCGAGGTTTATGAAAGTCAAGAAACATGTGAACTAGTATATGTGTCGGAAACTCAAGAAACATGTGTTGAAATAGATGTTAATGAAGAGACGTATGTTGATGGTATTTATGAAAAGACTTGTGTTGAAATGAATGTTAATGAAGAGACAAATGTTGATGTTGTTGGGAATATGTTGAAAGAGATGTTGGATGTAAGAAGATAAAGCATAGAGATATGTGTCGAAGATTATCATATGAACACAAGGAGTGACGATATGGACATGAATGAGCTACTTCAAGACCCTTTATTGTCGAATTTGGGTGAAGATGTTTATTTAGAAGAATCATGTCTAATAATTTGCATGAACGAGGCTGCTGAAATGTCAAATGAGAATGTTGATGGCCTATTGTACGAAACAAGAATGTTGATGCCTTGAATGCGCCCCTAACTGTGGTTAACGTGCAAAGAATTGAAGGTTGTAGGCATACTATAGATGATCCTTTAGTGTGCATTCCCGAACATGAAGACTTTCATGTGAATGATCGGTTTAAATGCAAAAGGTTATTGGTATTCAAAATTGAGAAGTTGGCTATAAAGTACAAGTTTGAATCAAAATTCAAAATTCCAACAAAAGCATATATTCAGTTTTATGTGAAGCCACCGGATGCAAATGACATTTGCGAGGAACCAAACATGAAGCATCTTCTGACCGATTTGTAGTGGTAAAGTATGCAAATAAGCATAGCTGCCGACCTATTGTTCCTTGAAAAGATTATAGACATGCTACGCACAGGCTAATTGGCACATACTTTGCCACGAGGTTTAAAGATGAAAATCGTATTAATGCACCAAGGGACTTGATGAATGATTTCCAGCAAGATTTTGGATATGATGTAAGTTATTGCAAGGCGTACAGGGCTAAGGGTTATGCAAAAGATTGATAAGGGGTAATCCAAAGAAAAGTTTTGGAGAATTACCCAAATATTGTTATAGGTTGAAGGATACAAACCAGGGCACTGTGACACATATTAAAAAAAGTGATGCGGATGTTTTCCAATACTTTTTAATGGCACTTGGTCAAAGTATAGACGGTTATCACTCGGCGATGCAGAAAGTCATTTCTGTGGACGGCACGCATTTGAAAACAAGTTATAAAGGGATCTTACTTGTGGCAACATATCAAGATGGAAATTATCAAATATTTCCACTTGCTTGGGGTGTTGTTGATTCTTAAAATATACCATCTTGGACATGGTTTTTTGATAAGCTAAAACCCATCATTGGTGACACGGATGAGACTTCGATACTTTCTGATCGTGCCGATAGTATTAAAGCAGCTTTCAAGGCGGTGTTTAAGAATGCACACCATGGGCATTGCATGAATCACATGCAAAAGAATATAAGGAGTAAGTATCGGAAACGTAATGTGGGAATGCTATTTCAGAAAGCTGCGGAGGCCTATACCAAAGCAGAATTTAAGTTGCATTTCGACAATTTATGTAGAAAATGTCCTAAAATTGAGGAATATTTGAAAGAAGAAGAATTGCTTATGTGGTCTAGGCCACGTTTTAAGGAATTACGTTACAACACAATGACCACAAACCATGCCGAGTCTTTTAATGCTAGGCTAAAGCGTGCTCAGGAATTTTCAGTAGTTGGGTTGATTGAGTATATCCAGGAGATGTTACAGGAGTGGTTTGCTATGAGAAATTTAAAATTTGCGAAATAGCTCTTACTCAAAAAATTGAAAATTATGTGAACGATAACTTCGAGTTAGCAAAACGATTTGAAGTTAAACCTCTTTCCACGGATAAGTATGATGTTCGTGCCAGGGATGGTGTTTTTTCCAACATCATTGAGTTGGATCTCATGGAGTGTACATGTAAGAGATTCCAGTTGGATTGGTATCCGTGCATACATGTAGCTACTGTGTTGAAGCACATAGGGAAGCGAGCCTCTAAGTATTGCACTCGGTATTATGGCATCGATTCTTGGAGGCTTGCTTATTCCAAAATATCTGTGACCACCCAATGACTTCATCTTTGATGGCCCCTAACAATCAGAATGAATGTAATCAAGTGATGACTTTGTGTTGTGTACCCTTTGAGAAATTTCCCCAATGAAGCTTTCCAAACACATAATGCTCACAAAAGTCCAGATTCTTGACCTTACATTCCCCAAGAAGATCTTTCTGAAAAAGAACATGCATCCCTTTTTCACCCATGTGACCTAGTCTCATGTGCTACAGTTTTGTAAGCCATGACTGATGAATCTCAGCAGATGCCACAGCAGCAGAACCAACAATAGCTGACCCTTGTAGTATATAAAAGGTCCCTTTCTTGACTCCCTTGAGAACTAAAAGTGAGTTTTTATAAACACTCAGCACTCCACTTTCACCCTTAAAACTAAATCCCCCGTTGTCTAAAGAACTGAGAGATACCAAGTTTTTGGTCATTTGTGGAACATGTCTAACTTCACTCAGTTTATAGAATCTTCCATCCTATGTCCTCAATGAACTGAGTTAATCCTAACTACCTTGCAGACCTTGTTGTTTGCTATAGATATAGGACCACCATCTATCTGCTGATAACTTGAGAAACACTCTCTGTGAGGGCAAATGTGAAAGGTTGCCCCATAGTCCAAAATCCACATATCAGTTTGATGTGCTGACTCTCTTGCCACTAGAACCATATGCTTATCTGAGTCATGCTCAGCTGCCACAACAGCTGCGCCGGAACTGTTCTCCTGTTGTTTCTTCCTTTTTGGATAATTGTACTTCCAATGTCCCTGCTCCTTAAGATAATTGCACACATCTATGGATTTAGGGCCTTTGGACCTTGTCTTCTTGGAGTTTTTCTTCCTAGACTGCCCATGCTTTTTTCCATTATTGCTACTGACTACTAGTCCAACAGCTTGATTGTCTGACCCAGCTGCCTTATGTCCTAGCTCCCTGGCACGTAAAGCTAACCTTACATCTTCCAAAGCCACTGTATCCTTCCCAACTATGAAGGACAACACAAATTCTCATATGAAGCTGGTAGTGAAACCAACAACATCAAAGCTGCATCTTCATCCTCAATCAAGTAATATTGTTTTCACCTGAAGGACAACACAAAATTCCCAACTATGAAGGACAACACAAAATTCTCATATGAAGCTGGTAGTGAAACCAGCAACATCAAAGCTGCATCTTCATCCTCAATCAAGTAATATTGTTTTCACCTGATCAAGATGATCTCTCAACTGAGTCCCCTCATGCATCCTCAGGCTGAATAGCCTCTGCTTCCGCAGCAACTTGTTGGTTAATGACTTAGTCATATACATGCTTTCAAGCTTCAACCATAACTTGGTAGCGGTGTCTTCCTCAGCAACTTCGGTGATAACATCATCAGACAAGCACAACATGATGTTTGAATGTGCTTTCTCCTCCAGACTGGCATAATCTGCTGAACTAGCATCCCCTTTATCAGATAAATGAGTCCACAATCCCTGTTGCTTTAACAATGCCTGCAACTTGATTTGCCACAAACTGAAACTATTCCTCAATGTAAATCTTGATTTATCAATATTTACGTTCATTGCTAACATCCTTCTTGGTAAGGAACATACCTTTGATCACAAAATCCTAGCACCAGTCTTGGTGAATATCAACTTTGTTCAACCTGCAACTCTCTGAATCTTCAACCTGACGCTCCAATACCAGTTACAGACGAGAAACTTGCAGTTTAAGAAGGACTAAAACAGAAGCAATGCAAATATAAAGTATGGCAGAAATTGATAAAACACAGAAACAAGATAACACAGAGATTTAACATGGTTTCCGGCATTGTGCCGACTATTCCACCGATAGAAAAGAAGAAATTTTATTATACACAAAGTTATAAGGATTTTTACACACTTGTGAAAGACACACACTGCATTGATTACAACATTGGTATTTAAAGACATAATTCCCTAAACCCTAACCGCCATAAGATCTTTGTCGGAACTGCCATAAATACCCCAAATGTGGACCACAGCTTTAGCTGTTATCCACCAGACGAAACTCAACTTCAAACTGAATTTTCAGACTTGTAATCAATTGCCTAGATGTAGAACTCAGTTATACTCAGCAAAACTCACAGACCAAACTGACTGCTGATTTCAAAAGAAACTCAGTTTGCACTTCTTCAAAGCTAACTTTCACAGAACTGAATATACTTACTGAACTGACCATCATTCTCAGTCTCAGTTTCTCAGATTAGTTCCACCAGTTTATTCATCAGTTCAGAGATCAAGTCAGCAAAACTGATAATATATATATATATATATATATATATATATATATATATATTGGAAGAACATGAATGAAAAATATTGACGTAGGAAAAAAGGGAAAAAAAAAGAAAAATAAGGGATATTTGGATACTATCAGTGTCTTGCTCTGATGCTAACTGATGTGATCCGTAACCAAATCAGATTCGAAATGCCTGAGGACTTGACTGAAAGCACCAATAAAACAAGCACCGTGACCCTTGGCTAACCCGTAACCAAAAACTTTGGTATAATGGAAACCCACAAGGTTCGCTCACAACCTTGATAAGTCTGGTAGAGAATCCACCCATGTGAGAAACTCACCAAAACTTAAAGCTTCGAATAAAATATATTTATATCCAAATTTGTCTGATTTTTACAATGACTCTATTTGCCTATATATAGGCTACAGACTCCAAGATTAATTGCTAATTTAGCAATGCAGGTAAGTTTTCCCAAAAATAATAAATAAAAATAAATATATAATACCTAACCAATGTGGGATAAATTTCTCCCAAATAATATTAACTAACAATAAACAAAAATACTATAAATAAATTCAATAAAGATTTTCTTCATTGGAAATCACATCACGTTGTAATGACAGAAATCTTGATATGAACGTTGCTTGTACGTTTGAAATAGCTCGAGTCGGGAGGTATATTCTTCGTTTATTAATCATTTCGTAGACGCCCCTGTACATCGAGCTCGAGGACTGGATTTGGACAATTGTGGAGATGATCTTTTGGGATTGGTGGAACATTATCAGTGGCGAGATGTCGTGGCGCCCCCCGGCCGAGTCAACGTCAATTGGGTAAGAGAATTTTATGCTTACTTACGCGTACATCCCGACACCAATATTGTTATCATTCGTGGACGACCGATTGTAATTTCTCCGGGTACGTTTAATGCTTATTTTGGTCTGGATATCTCGGTGGACGGGCCAGAGTATATGGTGACGTTTGACGGGTCCGACGCTTGGTTGGAGGAAGTTGGTGCCTATCTGGGGATAGAATGGACTATAGGAGAAGTTGCCCGCACATTTGCGGAACCCGATTTCAGGAGATGGGAGGATAAATGCCTTCATCGGCTTATCCGTTCTAATATTTTTCCGGCCAAGCATGTATCTACGGTCTACTATGCCCATGCCACTCTGCTTTATTGGTTATACATGGGATGGCCCGTGAATGTGGGGGCATTGATACGCAAGGAAATGATAGACGATGCTCTCAAGCCTCGGCATACCTTACCTTTTGGTTCACTGATCACTACATTCTGTGAGGGAGCCGAGTGCCCAGTGTTAGGCGGCGATTCCTATGTGGGCCAATGCCTATCCTATCTTTAAGTTCTGTCGCACCGCCTATCGTTCACGGCCACGATCAAGAACAAGAAGGGGAACCCGAGGACGATGCTGATGAAGCCGGCCCGAACTATTTGCAACTAGCACCATTCAATCCAGGATTTTGGGATTAAGTATTTTTATTTGCGTGTTTGCATTTCCTATAATTAACGAGTTTTTATTTTGACTGGTTTCTACTAGTATGTCGTGTTATATAGAGCATGTTTCACTGCTTCCTAAATTCGAACTCATGTGATGTTTTGGACTTGCTGAAATGTATTGAAATGTAATCATTAATTAATGGACTTAAAATGTTTAAGGAAATTGTTTTCCCTTTTACGGTCCCTTTTTTTTCTTCTTCGATTATTACTGATTGGACTAACCCTGTAACGAATTTCGAGCTTTGTATAAGATGCATGTTGCAGCGATTATTCTTCCGCCCTGCTAGCGGCCAATGCCTGTGCCTATTACACTTTGCCGAATTCCCAAGACTTGTTCAACTTCCACGCTTATCCGGAGCTAAGTTCCTTTTCTAAGTTTGTTCTTTCGATTTTTATACATTGGGGACAATGCATGGTTTAAGTGGGGGGTACAAGTCACTTAGCTCAAATAAGCTTCCATATACTCCCATATATCAAATAATAAATAAAAGAAAAAAATTAAAACTTTTAAACGTAGAATCACATTTACCTTGGTGAGTTCCTGATAATTATATCTAATAAGAAATGAGCCATATTTCATGAGTACGTGATCACTTTATGCTTCTGCGATTTATTGATTAGTAAACTTAATGATATTCATATTATCCGTTGCGAGTAGTTGTTTATTATTCAATTGTTCGATAAATGAATCGAGTTGTTCCACGCTTATTATAAAAATGAAAAAAAATATGTGTACATTGCATAGATAATTGGTTATGCTTATCTAGTATCAAATTTATCGTCTGATGTGTTCCTAAAAATTCTGGCCACAAAAGCTGAGTAATAAGCTTGAGACGTACCTGTGTGTGATAATGTTAAAACACTGGGCTTGTAGTAAGTTACCAAAGTAGCCTCGTGCTTGTGGTAATATTCGATGCTATTTTTTGATCTAAGATAGAGGGGTGCTCTAAAAAGTTTTCCTTCTTGAGATTGATAGTATCTGAAAAATATGAAGATATGAAAAGAATATTCAACTCTTTAAGAGGCTTTGAGTAGTACTCGGTCTCCAAGTCCAAAAACCCTATAGATACGCTCTTGCTTATTATTCTAGTGCTTCAACAATTAAAAGGCATAAGAAGTGGGAATACTGAAGTTGGTGGGTTAAGACTACAAAGTTTGCATAAGCTCTAATCTTGCTACGAATATTTAAAACTCAATGCACATGCACACGACACATCGATTCATGATGAATAGTGGATAATGGATAGCTGATGAGCATAGAGGGTATGAGTTGATTCGAGTTTCTTGTGTTAGTATACTGTGACCACGGGAAAGCGGTTTATGGGGAATAACTTATTGATATTTTGATCGGGATGATCAAAGGCTAAGTGGGGGGTAGTTGATAACGGTCATTTTGTGCCCGTTATTCTATGACCTTTATCCCCGATTCTAGTTTAAAGGAGCTATAATAGAGTAATAATAAGTCGTAATACGCTTAAGTTGCATATGCCGAGAGTTACGATTCGTTATTATGTATTTGGAGGTTTTATTATATTATTTGATGTTACAGACTGTATTTCATGCTATATTTGTAGTAACTCATTGGGGAGCACAAGGATGGACCTCGGAGAAGCTTTAATGGATCGCAGACAAGTTCAGAAAGCCCAAGGCATAAAAGAAGAAGAAAGCCCAGAAGCATATAAGGCTCGGTCGACCGAGCCTATGCATTCGGTCGACCGAGTGGGCCTGTAGTCCAGAAGAAGTTCGGCCTCATTGTTTGAGGCGGTTAGGGTTCAGTAGTGTCGGCATTTAAGTCGGTTTTCTATGTAAATTTGAGGCTCTATATAAACACAAGTCCTTTGTATTTTTATTATGCATTCACCAATATCAATTCATATATACAAATAAGCAAATAAGGATTCATTAGGCTTGAGAAGGAGAGTGAGGTGCAATCATGTAAGCCCTAGTTCTTCTTCTTATTTTCTTTTAGTAATCAATTTCCCAATTATGCTTTGATTGTTTGAGTAGTTATTCATATCTAGATGATGTAGATCTAGGCTATGACGTTTAGGCGTTGATGATATCTTGTCTATGAGGATCTCATACCTACGCCCTCTACCTAATATCTATGGATGAATCTGCGTGTTTAATTTACGTGCACTTAGATTAATTTATATGATGTCCACGATGATTCACTATATAATCCGATTCGTATGTGAAGCATTTGAGAAATATATTCGGGATGTAATCTGGGAGTTAAGCACTTGGGTGACCGAGAGGTGTCACTCGGTCGATCGAGTGTCCCTATTCGGTCGACCGAGAGCTTCCGAACCTGTTTCATCCGTTAATCAGTCACGTCTTTATGATTAGGTTAGCTTAATTGAATCTGTTATCTCAGTAGGTATGGCTATGGCTACGTCACTCGCTTAATTTAATTAAAACGTGTAAGAAGGAAATACCGATATAAAACTCTTAGGTAGGCTCATGAATTGATCTTCGGACGTTCAGCGTTATCTAGGTAGGTTTATATTAGGGAATTGCGCGCACCTTGTTATACGTAGATCGTAAACTAGCATGAGACTATAACTTGGTAATTGTTAGTTGGACGAAAGTTTGAGTGATTGTTTAGGAAGTACGCCTAACCATAGGAATGTTGCCTGGACGAGGTGTACGGTTAATATCGGCATCCTTAGAGTCGTAAGCGTGTGAGTTATATGAGATGGAGGCACCAAAAGGCGAAGTCACGTAACAATACCACAGTGATCTAGTGACCTACCGGTGCTACGTCAAGTTTTAGGGGATGACTCCCGTAGCCAATATAAATAGATATGAACGGATTAATAGTTGGTGAGTCTTGTTGTTATATAAGTTGTCTAGATCCAAATGATTACGGTTATAATTGGGCAGTTGATTACGTTATTTGTTTACATGTTATTTGTTAATATGTTTGAGTGTGTCTTTCTTTTCTCGTATTCTATGTTGGTCGTAGACCGTCTTTATCAAACGAAATAAATAGGTTGACTATTTAAGTTAGGATCCACAAATTGATTCTCTGTGGGATCGACCTCGACTCTATCTAGCTATACTGCGATTGAACCTAGTTCACTTGCTAGTGGTTATTTAGGAATCGAGTTAATAATTTAACTTGACCGCAATCAAGTTTTTGGTGCCGTTGCCGGGGAATCAATGGTCCAATTGCTTAAATAATCTACTTAATTATTTCGTTTATCTGTTTTCTTTAAATAAAATAAAAACAAAAAAAAAAAAAAAAAAAAAAAACAAAAGAGGCTCGGTTGACCGAGCCCATTATTTGCTTTATATTTTCTGATAGTTGTTTTCCCCGTGATTCTGTTAGTAGGTTATAAGCCTAGCAGCAGTATGAGTAATCATACTGCCTGTTAGTTCAATAACCGTTTGTTGTTTTTCTTATGATGCAGTTAATCAGATGGAATCACTCAAGCGAACTGTTTAGCAGAATGTCATCACATCGGTCTTCTGAGGTTCAAGGAGAAGAAGTCATGGTGCTAAGAACCAAAACCACACCTAGAAAGCCGTTGACACCTAAACTCAAGGAGAGAATAGCAAAGATGAAGGCAAGAATTCACGAAGCCAAGAAGTCAAAAGAGTCTAAAGATGCTTACATATACAGAGGTATGTCCAAGTTTAATCCTGAAGAGATTTCTTCAGATTCAGACTCAGGATATGACTACATGCATCACATGTCAGATATAGAATCTGATTCTGAGGTTAGCATAGACCTAAATCACCCTATAGTCATCTGTCCTAGAGATGCAGCTCATATTGAGAATGAAGCTCGGTTGATGCCGAAACTAGATGACCCAGGAGCATTTATTGTAGAGGTTACCTTAGAAGGAACATACCTAGGGTTGGCTTTGATAGATTCTGGCTCGAGTCTGAACATTTTCCCGAAGATTCTTTGTGATAGAAATCTAATCCTTACTCCCACGAATACTCTGTTGCAAGTTAGATTCGCGGATGGGACCAGAACAATCATGTCTGGAAATATGTATAATATGATCATTGGCATAGGACAGCTCAGGTTTAAGATAGATATAATTGTTATGGATATAGATGAGCACCCTCACTGCCCGATCATTTTAGGGAGAGCCTTTATAAATACTTCTAGAGCCCTAATTCGTATGTCCAGGCGTGAGATCACATTTTTCGATGCTAACGGTTCTGAGACCTATGGGACGAGGAATTCATATTTCCCTACTCCGGTGAGCGTGAATGTTATAGGAGTTGGTAATTCGAAACCAGATATTACTCCGGACTCAGAAAAAAGTGTTGATGACAAGATAGAAGAAGGAGATGAGACCCCTACGATTGAAAGTCGTGAGAAAGTCATCGAGCACGCCTCTGTTCTAGAAAATCATAATCCTGAAGGCCTGCCTTTCTCCAGACCCAAGAATAGAAGGAAGCAAACAAAGAAACGAACTCGTCGAGTTCGAGCTAAAGAGAGCTCATATACTTCTGAAACAATCACGAAAGTTGGAGCTTGTTTGGATGGACAGTTCGACTATCTTTTCGTTGGACTCACATCTCACAGAAAGGCACTCGTGCAAAAGGACAACAAGACATTTTCGGTAAAGGCTAACCGGGTGAAAACCTGGCAAGCTAAGAGCAGTTCGTAGGAAGTGATGATTTATGGAAAGTCGAGCTACCGACTTAAACTGTAGAACTATTCCTATTCTTCGTTATTCTATTTTGAAAAATAAAAGTAGCGCGAAACGATATGAAGTTTTTTTCTACTTTGCCGTGTTCCGACGACTGCTGAGTTAAGGATGTGCAAAATAATTTTTTTATTCGAATCGTTTTTACGTGAAATGGAGTGTAGTAACTGAGTCTTTGTAAGAAAATGTTGATTAAGGAAATAGAAAAGCGTTATTTTACAAATGCTTAGACCAGATTGTTTGATTTATTTATGATAAGAATGGGATTGCTTTTGTGTTTGAGACAACTTGTCGGTTAGAAAAAGTTTTTTGCGGTAGGAATTGCAAAAGTGAAATAATAATTTTGGCATGGTTATATGTTGTAGTTAATTTACGGTGTGTCAAAAAGATTAAATGGTCAACACCATTAATTTCTACATATCCCCATTCACCTTCCCCTCTTCCCAACCATTCACCTTTTCCTCTTCCCAATTTCTTTATTCTTTCAATTCAAATTTTCAAATTCCACCTTTACACCTCATCAATCCCCAACCATTTTTATCCACCAATCACATTCCACCTTTCAAATTTCATTTTTCTATTTAACCCATTCATTCTCTCTTCCATTTTCTTCATCATTTTCTCCATCTTCTTTATCCAAGTTCTTCATCTACCTCTTCCCCAAACCTCCGTAGAAATCAAATGGAAATATTTTGAAAATCTTCATCCGTTTCACCATTTTCACTCACTTTGAAAATCCTGCTTAAACGCGTTTTCGATCGATCGATCGGTTAACTGGGAGGGTACAGAGCCAGAAATTCAAAAAAAAAAAAAATCAACACTCGGTCAACCGAGTGATTGCTCTCGGTCGACCGAGAGCCACCTTGCTACCACCGTCCGCTGCTGTGCCACTTACCAGTCAAAATGCCACCAAGAAGACGCAGAGCCGCCCAATTTGTGGCTGTTGACCGAGAGCCACCTTGCTACCACCGTCCGCTGTTGTGCCACTTACCAGTCAAAATGCCACCAAGAAGACGCAGAGCCGCCCAATTTGTGGCTGTTGAAGGCGACATACCTCTAATAAACGGGGTACCACAATTCGCGAGTCGGGAGGTATATTCTTCATTTATTAATCATTTCGTAGACACCCCTGTACATCGAGCTCGAGGACTGGATTTGGACAATTGTGGAGATGAGCTTTTGGGATTGGTGGAACATTATCAGTGGCGAGATGTCGTGGCGCCCCCCGGCCGAGTCAACGTCAATTGGGTAAGAGAATTTTATGCTTACTTACGCGCGTACATCCCGACACAATATTGTTATCATTCGTGGACGATCGATTGTAATTTCTCCGGCACGCTTTAATGCTTATTTTGGTCTGGATATCTCGGAGGACGGGCCAGAGTATATGGTGACGTTTGACGGGTCCGACGCTTGGTTGGAGGAAGTTGGTGCCTATCTGGGGATAGAATGGACTATAGGAGAAGTTGCCCGCACATTTGCGGAACCCGATTTCAGGAGATGGGAGGATAAATGCCTTCATCGGCTTATCCGTTCTAATATTTTTCCGGCCAAGCATGTATCTACGGTCTACTATGCCCATGCCACTCTGCTTTATTGGTTATACATGGGATGGCCCGTGAATGTGAGGGCATTGATACGCAAGGAAATGACAGACGATGCTCTCAAGCCTCGGCATACCTTACCTTTTGGTTCACTGATCACTACATTCTGTGAGGGAGCCGAGTGCCCAGTGTTAGGCGGCGATTCCTATGTGGGGCCAATGCCTATCCTATCTTTAAGTTCTGTCGCACCGCCTATCGTTCACGGCCACGATCAAGAACAAGAAGGGGAACCCGAGGACGATGCTGATGAAGCCGGCCCGAACTATTTGCAACTAGCACCATTCAATCCATGATTTTGGGATTAAGTATTTTTATTTGCGTGTTTGCATTTCCTATAATTAACGAGTTTTTATTTTGACTGGTTTCTACTAGTATGTCGTGTTATATAGAGCATGTTTCACTGCTTCCTAAATTCGAACTCATGTGATGTTTTGGACTTGCTGAAATGTATTGAAATGTAATCATTAATTAATGGACTTAAAATGTTTAAGGAAATTGTTTTCCCTTTTACGGTCCCTTTTTTTTTTTCTGATTATTACTGATTGGACTAATCTGAACTTAATTTGAGTTTTGTTTAAGATGCATGTTGCGGCGATTATTCTTCCTCCTCCTCGCTAATGCCAATGCCTGCGTACTGTTACACTTTGCTGAATTCCTAAGACTTGTTCAACTTCCACGCTTATCCGGAGCTAAGTTCCTTTTTTGAGTTTGTTCTTTCGATTTTTATACATTGGGGACAGTGCATGGTTTAAGTGGGGGGTACAAGTCACTTAGCTCAAATAAGCTTCCATATACTCCCATATATCAAATAATAAATAAAAGAAAAAAAATTAAAACTTTTAAACTTAGAATCACATTTACCTTGGTGAGTTCCTGATAATTATATCTAATAAGAAATGAGCCATATTTCATGAGTACGTGATCACTTTATGCTTCTGCGATTTATTGATTAGTAAACTTAATGATATTCATATTATCCGTTAAGTAGTAGTTGTTTATTATTCAATTGTTCGATAAATGAATCGAGTTGTACCATGCTTATTATAAAATGAAAAAAATATGTGTACATTGCATAGATAATTGGTTATGCTTACCTAGTATCAAATTTATAAATCGATGTGTTCCTAAAAATTCTAGCCACAAAAGCTGAGTAATAAGCTTGAGACGTACCTGTGTGTGATAATGTTAAAACACTGGGCTTGTAGTAAGTTACCAAAGTAGCCTCGCGCTTGTGGTAATATTCGATGCTATGTTTGATCTAAGATAGAGGGGTGCTCTAAAAAGTTTTCCTTCTTGAGATTGATAGTATCTGAAAAATATGAAGATATGAAAAGAATATTCAACTCTTTAAGAGGCTTTGAGTAGTACTCGGTCTCCAAGTCCAAAAACCCTATAGATACGCTCTTGCTTATTATTCTAGTGCTTCAACAATTAAAAGGCATAAGAAGTGGGAATACTGAAGTTGGTGGGTTAAGACTACAAAGTTTGCATAAGCTCTAATCTTGCTACGAATATTTAAAACTCAATGCACATGCACACGACACATCGATTCATGATGAATAGTAGATAATGGATAGCTGATGAGCATAGAGGGTATGAGTTGATTCGAGTTTCTTGTGTTAGTATACTGTGACCACGGGAAAGCGGTTTATGGGGAATAACTTATTGATATTTTGATCGGGACGATCAAAGGCTAAGTGGGGGGTAGTTGATAACGGTCATTTTGTGCCCGTTATTCTATGACCTTTATCCCCGATTCTAGTTTAAAGGAGCTATAATAGAGTAATAATAAGTCGTAATACGCTTAAGTTGCATATGCCGAGAGTTACGATTCGTTATTATGTATTTGGAGGTTTTATTATATTATTTGATGTTACAGACTGTATTTCATGCTATATTTGTAGTAACTCATTGGGGAGCACAAGGATGGACCTCAGAGAAGCTTTAATGGATCGCAGACAAGTTCAGAAAGCCCAAGGCATAAAAGAAGAAGAAAGCCCAGAAGCATATAAGGCTCGGTCGACCGAGCCTATGCATTCGGTCGACCGAGTGGGCCTGTAGTCTAGAAGAAGTTCGGCACATTGTTTGAGGCGGTTAGGGTTCAGTAGTGTCGGCATTTAAGTCGGTTTTCTATGTCGACTGAGGCTCTATATAAACACAAGTCCTTTGTATTTTTTATTATGCATTCACCAATATCAATTCATATATACAAATAAGCAAATAAGGATTCATTAGGCTTGAGAAGGAGCTGAGGGTGCAATCATGTAAGCCCTAGTTCTTCTTCTTATTTTCTTTTAGTAATCAATTTCCCAATTATGCTTTGATTGTTTGAGTAGTTATTCATATCTAGATGATGTAGATCTAGGCTATGACGTTAGGGCAGTGATGATATCTTGTCTATGAGGATCTCATACCTGATGTATGAAAAATATATCATTATATTATAAGACTTTTTATTATTATTTTATGATATTTTAGTATAATTTCATATAAATGCATTGAAAACTTATAAAGATCATAGTTAGTTATAATTAGATGCATGAGTTATAAAAACGATAAAAAAGATGTTTTTTTTGTCAGATTTACGTTTGGTGTTTCGTTGATTTTATTGCAGGATCAGATGCTTACCGAGATCTCAAAATATGACATACTTCGAAGTATAAATCATGAGTTTTTGTGGGATAAAAGATTATGCCAAAATCTAACAACTTTGAACATATCAACTGTCCGTAATGTTTCTACCGTAACTCATCTTCAACGGACATTTGACCTAACTTAGAGGCATTTTCAGAGAAAAAGTCCTTGATGAAAGTTGTAGACCTTCAAGAGAGCTTTCCAACGAATATCCAGTCATGTCAATCTGAGGTCTACAGCTCGAGATAGGTTTTTACGAACATATGATATGTTGAGTGGCCGGCACGCGCTGGAGAAGGCCGGATCTTGCAGGAAAATCTCTGACATTGGGCCCACAAATCTCTGACAAGGGAATATATACTATTTGACCGGCACGCGCCGGTGGTGTTCCGACACGCGCCGGCCTTGTGGTGTACTCTATAAATACCCCTCAATTGCAACCATTTTGAGATGTACCAATGCATATATCTCTCTTCTATATTTCTCTATAGTCTCTTTTGTTGTTTTTAGTTAAATAAAAGTCAAACGGCACTCTGCCGAATAATGTTGTAGTATAAAGTATCATTATAATACTTAGAAGATGTATCAAGGCTCGATGATGTAAAAGAGTTGCTATTTCCGGAGGGTACAACTCTGAAGCTTCAATTGTAACTGTAACTTTTCTAATGTATTTATGTTTGTTTGTTGTTATTAGTATCTATATATTAATTATAATGATATTAGGCTAACTTAATATCTAGCCAAGATATGAAATTGGATTAGTTTTATCTTTTTAGGGAAATGGATAACGACTATGTTAAAATTGATTAAAATCGGTTATAATGAATCTCTTTCTATGTTTGAATTGAAGTAGCTAATTGATTTGAAAGAATTCATAATCTAATTATGAATTGACGCCTCGTAGTTAGTTTATGAACTCGTTAATGGAAAGACCGGAGGGTAAAATTGGCCGAGTGAAAACGTGACAACGGAATCCGATTTCCTAAACCGGGGGTAGATTTGTTTCGGGAGAAACAAACTCTTATTGAAATTTATACTCGAGAGATTATCACGTTAAATTCGCCTGTTTAATTGACATCTTTTAAAATTGGCCGTATGACAAAACGGGAGTGACCCATGCTTGAGGATGACATTGGACAGAGGACAAGACATATGACAATTTCATACGCTCGTGTGAGGAGAAATTGCCTAGCTTAGGAGTATACCGTTTCGTATAATTGATTGGACCTTGAAGAAAGGAAGATCTGTCTTATCTAATTTCTACTAAAAAGATATAATAATTCAATAACATATTCTTGGCTAGTCTCTAATTATAATATCTATCTCCTCCTTAGATATTGTTTTGGTACCTATATATACTTATATATATATATATATATATATATATATATATATATATATATATATATATATATATATATATATGTATTTATATATTTATATGTATATCTCATTTTAGTTTTATGCTTTTATTTATTTTTGTTAGTTTAGAGTTTGGTTGGATGATAAAATTGCGACTTAGATTGAGATAATAATAGTTTCTCGGTGTTTAATCACACGATGAATTACCAAGTTTTCCACGAGGATCGACACACGACTCACCATACTATCACTACAATTTGATCCGTACACTCGCTGTAAGGATTGATAGCATAGAAAAGGTCCGTCGACTTTAATGGCGCCGTTGTCGGAGAACGACGCTAATTCATTGTGTTCGAATGATTTCTACTTATATTAACTCAAAAGTCTCGAGGATAAGTCAACACTCTTCTTACCCCATTTCTATTTTCTTTTTCGTTGGTACTTACCTTATAAGTAAGTTACCAATCTTTACTTTATCGATTTCAACTATTTTCGGTTTTCCTTAGTTGATGACCGAAAGAGTAAGGCCCCACTTACTCCTTATAAGCCTGACATAGATACTTACGAAAGGCGGTTAAGAGCGAGAGAGAAAACAAGGTCATACTAGTCGAGGAAATCGACGGAGAATCATCATCAAATCAAAATACGAAAATGGTCAAACCCAAGTGATGAAACACCGAACAAGGGCTAGATCATGCTCAAGGGCATGGCCAAAATCTTAATCAGATCTACCAATACCAAATAACCGAATATAAATAATCAAAATCGGAACCGAACAATCGTAATAATAACCCACCAAATCCGAGACCTATTTGTGATCGGACCTTAAGAATAAACCAGACTAATAATCCAATTCGTTTACCCAATGAAGGTGCAAATAATTTTGAAATAATATCTCATATTTTTGGTCTAATTGACGCAAGAGCCCAATATCTAGGAGAGGATGATGAGGATCCACATCACCATCTCTATCTTTTCGAAGAATTGTGCAATACAGCCAAAAGTCAAGGTGCTCATCGTGAATTAACAAGGATGTCTATGTTTCCTTTTTCTTTAAAAGGAAGAGCACGAGATTGGTTTATGTCACTCCCACATCATTCATTGACTAGTTGGGAGGAGATTCAAACCGAGTTCTTAAAGCAGTATTTTACTCCGGGTAGAAATTTGGAATTAAAGGTCGAAATTGCCAACTTTAGACAAGGATCTGAAGAAACGCTTGGGAATGCGTGGGAGAGATTTAAAAGTTGTTAAGATCTTGTCCCGATCATGGTTATTCCTTAGATATGCAAATCCCAACTTTTCTGTCGTAAATTAAGGAAAGATTCACGTCTGCGGATGTAGATCATGCATGTGGTGGTTCATTAATGATGAGTGAAGCCCAAATAGTTTACGATGCTATAGAAAAGATTTCCAAAAATAACAGAATGTGGGAAACCGGTTCTAGCACCAGGAAAGTAGCATTTGCAGGAGAATGCACATCGAATACGGAAGTTCTAGCACACTTGGAGAATTTGAGTAGGAAGTTTGACAACCTACAGGCTAGTAGGACTGTAAAACCAGAAACTATCATACCAAATGACTACTCAAGTCATGATAATGTGTCATTAGGGATAGAAGAACCAGAAGGATACTCAAGGGAAGAGGTGAGTTTTTTACAACAGCATAGGAATTTGAACAACGCGTATTCAAACTCCTTTAATGCTATTAGAAGAGAGCACCCAACTTTTAGATGGTTAGAAAACCCTAATAAGCCAGGACAACCGCCGCCATATCAGCTCAAATATAAGAATCCATATATTAATCAAGTTTATCAAGGAAATACATCAAATCAGAACCTACAATCGTTACCTAGATCTTATCCACAACATACTACTCAAACTATACCAGTCACCCAAAGTTCAACCCAACCTGAAGGAGTTGATAAATGGGATAAATTAATAGAAAATATGATGGGTGTAGTATCTACTCAAGCTCAGAATATGGAAACTATGATAACTTCTATAGGTTCAGTCTCTAAGGATATGACTATGTTGAAAACGTCTATGGGTGGACATGATACGAGAATGAGAACTATAGAAGCATCATTAAGGAATATGGAAGATCATTTGAGTAGAGAAGGAGAACGTAACAACAGTAGACCTCCAGGAGGATTACCAAGTAATACTGAAAGAAACCCGAGAGAGGTAAATGCTGTGATTACGAGAAGTAGGAAATATTGTGAAGATACTAGAGCAGAAAACGCAGGAAACAATGAGGTAGAAAATGATTTAAATGATAATATCGTAAAGGAAAAGGACGAACTTGAATTTCTTGATAAAGAGGAAGAAATTATCGAAGAATTCTTAAAACAGAATAATAATGTTGAACCCGAAATTGAAGGTGAAAAATGGGTAAAAGCCCCTAGAATTTCGAAAGATCCTATGGATAAGGACACGAGAACCCTATTTAAGGAACATGTCGAGAGAAAATCGGGGAAAAACAGGAAGATTTAAAAGTAATCGAGAAGGATAAAGTTGATACATGGGATGTTTTAAAGGAAAAATCTCAAGATAATGAAACTTGGCGATCAAGTAATGCTCAAAGATTCAAGGAAAAAGAAAAGAGAAAATGACTTGAGAACCAAAGGTTATAGATTTAGAATCTTTGCCTTATCCACGAAAGATCAAATTAAAAGATAAAAAGCGATAAGAAATATGCTCGTTTCCTTGACACTTTTCGTCATATTCATGTCAATATCCCTATTATAGAAGCTTTAGTCAACATGCCCGCCTATGGAAAGTTTCTTAAAGATATCCTATCTAACAAAAACGATTAGAAGAATATGAGAATATATGCCTTAATGAAGAATGTTACGCAATACTCCAAAGATTGACTACCTCCTAAACTTAAAGATCTGGTAGTTTCACTATTCCATGTGAAATTGGAGGATTTCTGTTTAATAAAGTATTGTGTGATCTAGAGCAAGTATCAATCTCATGTCTTATGAGGATTATAAGAAACTAGGAATAGGAGAGCTTACGAATACTGAAATGACCCTTCAGATGGCAGATAGATCAATTAAACATCCTAAGGGAATAATCGAGGACGTGTTGGTTAAAATTGATAAATTTTACTTCCCAGTAGACTTTGTAATAATGGAAATGGAAGAAGGATATTCAGCGCCAATTATTCTAGGTCGACCATTTCTAGCTACTGAGAAGGACTTTGATAGATGTTCAAAAAGGTGAACTAATACTGAGAGTTAATGAGGATAAAGTTTCGTTCAATATCTTCAAAGCTATGAACCATCCATACAAAGAACCAGAATCATGTTCTTTTATAGATGAATATTCTACTATCTGGGATGCCAAATTTAAAGGTTATGAAAATAAATTAGAAGAATGTTTGGCATTTTCTATCTATAAAGAAGATGAAAATGATACTGAAATGAAAGAAGTAATCCTTTATTTAGATAAAGGAGGGTTTGTTAAACATCCATGGCATCAAAATTTGAAATTGGAAATGGAAGGACCAGTTTTAAAACCATCAGTAGAAGATCCACCAAGGAATCTGGAGTTGAAACCACTTCCTTCGAATTTGAAATATGTTTTTCTTGAAAATGATAATCTGTTACCAATTATTATTTCATCAACCTTAACAAATGAACAAGAGGATCAATTATTAAGAATGTTAAGACAACATTGTTGGGGAGATTTTGCATCATTAAAACAAAAGAAAATTTATAAAACCTATACTACCATGCAAAACTACCTCCTAACCGGCCGAATACCGGGTAGTTGCTAGTAAAGTTGGATAAGTACGGGTATCGATCCTCAGGGAAAAGGGATATTGAATCTAACGTCATTAATTCCTCTTTATTAAAACACATAACTAATCCTAATCTAAAACAGAAAATAAACTGGACAGAGGATTGTTAATCCAAAGCCAGGAAGGATAAAAGTGATAAAAGCATAAATAAAACTACGAAAACGGTAAATCTATCTAACGAACATGATAACGACTGAAGCGATCAAACATGGAACGAACCATAATCCACCATCCCGCAACCCTTAATTTCTTCCCTAGATTATCTTATAGTGATTTAATTCAAGTTGTGGTTTCACCTATCAAACGTATGAATTCCTACTTTCGTAGATGAATTCGCCTATCAATCTCTATCTTTCGATTTACGGAGATTAACGCATCATAAAATAAACCAAGGTGCAAGATTTACTAGATCAAACAACCTAGACATCCAACCTATCAACTTTCGCTTGACATAGATCAAACATCTAATCTTTCCTATGGTGATCTCGCGTTTACACCGACTTTCGTCCTACGGTAAACATCAAACATGCACATCTTTCGATATAAATGCAATACACAAATAAACATAGGAAAAATACAATCTTTAAATTAAACTCATCCATAAAATATCCAAAGAAAGGAAATAAGAGAAAGCTGAAAAATCTCACATGGCTGCTCCAGTTTGATCATCTTCAAGCCAACACCATGATCGAACCAAAGAAGAGAAGAAACGACATAAAATAAACACCTAATCTAACCCGGATCACCCGAGCACAAGGCTCGGGTGATCGCCTTGAAAGCTCGAGCGTAAAGCTTTATGCGTGTAATTTTTGTATGAAAAATCTGATGTAATTAGGGTTGGAATCGCAGCTGCTTTTATAGAAAAATCAAGTCGGTTGCTACAGTAAAGGTGCCGGACGCTCGTTTGAAGATCCGGACGCCCGTCCACTATTTTCAGCAACAGCATCCAAACTTGTAACGCTCATATCTCGGGCCTCGTAAGTCGGAATGGAGTGATTCAAAATCCTGTAGAATCCTCTCTTCAAGATCTACAACTCTTCTCTTGAGGTCCAGAGTCAAATCAGTTGTTATCATATCAAGAACTGCGTCGGAAGTCGGGACTACCCGGAATCCTGATTTCCCAACATTCATCTTGATTGATTTTTTTCCTTATATCTTTCAATCTTCCATAACTTTGATTGATCCTTTCCAATCACGAATTTGGCTCTCTAAAATCCTCTCTCCCATCATCAATGAGTATCTACAACAATAGGAAAACATACCAAAGCGTAACGTATTTCCAAAATAACATAAAATCATCAATTACGCACATAAATCGTTACGTTTTGAGATTTAACTATTAAAAACATCATTTACTCAATATTTCCATATAAACACTTGATTCTTATGCAAATTATATAAATACGGGGGAAATCATTATAAAATATATCAATATAAAACGTACAAAATCACCCTTAACAACTCCCCCACACTTATCTTTTGCTCGTCCTCGAGTAAAACAAAACAATAACATACCATCAAGAATCCACATAACCTGACACGAGATATAGTCAAAATCATGACAAGCTAGTATTCAGCAAATCGACCTCACTCGGTGATGTGTGTGCAGAACCTACTAAACTTCCACCGATCCTCTCTTGATATAATGCATCAAGCACTAACAGTTATCCGGTCAACTAAACGAAAACTTCATTCTATCTACAGCACTTACCTAACAAAAACTAATTACCAAGAACATAGTAACCAACTCACAATTAAACTCCTTTACTTAGTGCCAAGAAAATACCTCTCGGGTCTCTACTGGGTTTAGATCAACTTGACTTAGTGTTCCAAAAAGCGTATATTTTATATTTTATATTTCCTATCGTCGCGTCTCAAAAGTATAACACACTCCCCTACATTAGAGGCAGTCACCCTGAGATCACTCGAACCCATACTGTCCAAGGTAAACCACACTCCCCATTTGGGGCAGTATCCAAATGGACTCGAGGTGATAGTTACAAACAAAATTCCCGCAAAGAAATTCTATTCATTTATTTCTATTTATAGATATATATATTTTTATATTTCAAACTCTTTGGAAACTCTCGGTCAAATATTATTTCTAACACATTCAAGACTCTTAAAGTTTTCAAAACACTAAGGTAATCTTGAGATTCTAAGCTGTGAGTATAGCACAAGTTCTTAACTTTCATTAATGCTAAATAAGTGTTATCTGTATCAAGAATTAACTTTCCTTTAACTAACCGGAAACTATTCTATATTTGGCTCTTCATCTAATAGGTTCGTGAAATGAAGTTCAAGTGAGTATCGACTTACTAAACCTATTCTCAGAACATGATATGACTACATGATAACAACTAAAGGGTGCCGATTATAAAACTAGCATGCAATTGAAATGTTACTCGGGACGAAACAAAATTTTGAAAATTTTGCACTTTTCATAGAAAATTATAACTAATATGAGCAAATGAAAGTAGATACACATAAACAATCCCCTCCCCACACTTAAATTGCAACTTGTCCTCAAGTTGTGCGAGAATGAAAAAGAAAAAGAAAACTTAGTGATTGTATGCCGAAAGGAGCTATTGCGGAAGTGTTTGAACCAAATCAAAAATTCCCGACGAACTCAAGAGATCGTGGACCATCCACGGAAAAGCTGATATCATCTCGAAAACTCACAATAGCTAATGCAAATACCCGCACACTTGACAAACATGAAATACCTCGGGGATAGGGGAAGATAACATATAAAGCACGGAAAGGAAGTCTCAGAGAATTTTTAGATTAAGCTCATATAAAGATGGACATATACATGGAATATTACAAAATAGTAGGGCTAGGTGCAACTAGATGAAAATGCATTACAATGCAATCTACGTGAAAAATCCTAAAAATAAAATAAAGACGAGGTAGTATTACGAAACCGACGATTAACTACACTCAAAAAGAAAAATAAACTAGGTGGTATTATTTAAAACCGATAAAGTGACCACACTTAAGAAAAATAAAAGGAAAAATAGAAAAACAATGCAACTATATGAAATGCAACTAAATGAAATGCATTTAAATGATATGCAAAAAGAAAATAAAATAAAAGAAATAAAACTAGCCCACTATATGCAACACGACATATATATAAACGCTCACCACATAATGACAAAGTTACGATAAGCATGATGTTGTCACTAGTGCCGACGCGCCTTAAGACTTATCGAAAGTGATAGACTTATGAAACCAACAGTCATCTATCTAAGCAGTATAACTCATATGGAGAAAGGGCGTAGCATACGGAAAACCGGCAAGTAGCTACCCATATGAACTATAAAAACAAAGGAAAGCACGTAAGTCTTAAAAGCTTAAAAGATTCATCGGAGCGGTATGTAGCATACGGAACCGACATTAGCTACTAATTAACCATAAGAACAGATTATAGCTTACGAGAACCGACGATCACTATAACATGCCTAGATGAATCATATATAAGGAATTGATCAATTATCTAACATGGATTCATAGATGGAAAGGTAAAAACATATAAGTTCGGGCATCTATGTAAAAATCAATTAGCCACGTAAGCTCGAATGAAAAATCCACATCAAATAAAAGCATTGAAAATAAAATCAAGAAATTTAGAACTGGATGAACCCGGATTTAACGTTCACTTAGCGTCGTGAAGCGGGACGGGCGTTCCACCTGCACGCCGTCTCGCTTTGAAAAACCGACCGGACGGGCGCGTCGAAAGTATAGACGCCGTCGTCTGGTCCTCTAAATCGAGCAGATTGAAAATATTTGAACGGACGGCGCCCAATACTTCCCAATGCTCGTTCACTGCGCAGATGAAGAATCGGACGGGCGTCCAATGTAATGCGACGCCGTCCATACAACAAGAATGCACAGGCAATTTGGAAAAACACAGCAAAACCCTAAATACTTATGAACACAACACGGCAAATACGAGATCACAAAGACAATGGCCTTATCAAATTAAGCACAGGGGTTAGACTAGGTAACACATAAACATATAAACTTCACGTAAAACAAGTTGAGTAAAAAAACTTTTGCACATTCTTAACCTAACGGTCATCGAAACACGGCAAAATAAAACTCTCAACTTGGTATACGCTACTTTTATTAAAAACAAAAATAAAACGTAACAAAATCGAGAACTAACAAGATCGATTCAACATGACACCTATTCCCGGCAACGGCGCCACTTTTGTTGGGGAGATTTTGCATCATTAAAACAAAAGAAAATTTATAAAACCTATACTACCATGCAAAACTACCTCCTAACGGCCGAATACCGGGTAGTTGCTAGTAAAGTTGGATAAGTACGGTATCGATCCTCGAGGAAAAGGGATATTGAATCTAACGTCATTAATTCCTCTTTATTAAAACACATAACTAATCCTAATCTAAAGCAGAAAATAAACTGGACAGAGGATTGTTAATCCAAAGCCAGGAAGGATAAAAGTGATAAAAGCATAAATAAAACTACGAAAACGGTAAATCTATCTAACGAACATGATAACGACTGAAGCGATCAAACATGGAACGAACCATAATCCACCATCCCGCAACCCTTAATTTCTTCCCTAGATTATCTTATAGTGATTTAATTCAAGTTGTGGTTTCACCTATCAAACGTATGAATTCCTACTTACAGTAGATGAATTCGCCTATCAATCTCTATCTTTCGATTTACGGAGATTAACGCATCATAAAATAAACCAAGGTGCAAGATTTACTAGATCAAACAACCTAGACATCCAACCTATCAACTTTCGCTGACATAGATCAAACGTCTAATCTTTCCTATGGTGATCTCGCGTTTACACCGACTTTCGCCCCACGGTAAACATCAAACATGCACATCTTTCGATATAAATGCAATACACAAATAAACATAGGAAAAATACAATCTTTAAATTAAACTCATCCATAAAATATCCAAAGAAAGGAAATAAGAGAAAGCTGAAAAATCTCACATGGCTGCTCCAGTTTGATCATCTTCAAGCCAACACCATGATCGAACCAAAGAAGAGAAGAAACGACATAAAATAAACACCTAATCTAACCCGGATCACCCGAGCACAAGGCTCGGGTGATCGCCTTGAAACTCGAAAGCGGCTCTTTGCCTGCGTGTAATTTTCGTGATGAAAAATCTGATGTAATTAGGGTTGGAATCGCAGCTGCTTTTATAGAAAAATCAAGTCGGTTGCTACTGAAGAAAGGTGCCGGACGCTCGTTTGAAGATCCGGACGCCCGTCCACTATTTTCAGCAACAGCATCCAAACTTGTAACGCTCATATCTCGGGCCTCGTAAGTCGGAATGGAGTGATTCAAAATCCTGTAGAATCCTCTCTTCAAGATCTACAACTCTTCTCTTGAGGTCCAGAGTCAAATCGGTTGTTATCATATCAAGAACTGCGTCGGAAGTCGGGACTACCCGGAATCCTGATTTCCCAACATTCATCTTGATTGATTTCTTTCCTTATATCTTTCAATCTTCCATAACTTTGATTGATCCTTTCCAATCACGAATTTGGCTCTCTAAAATCCTCTCTCCCATCATCAATGAGTATCTACAACAATAGGAAAACATACCAAAGCGTAACGTATTTCCAAAATAACATAAAATCATCAATTACGCACATAAATCGTTACGTTTTGAGATTTAACTATTAAAAACATCATTTACTCAATATTTCCATATAAAAACTTGATTCTTATGCAAATTATATAAATACGGGGGAAATTATTATAAAATATATCAATATAAAACGTACAAAATCACCCTTAACAAACATAAGAAAGCTTTTGGATGGACAGTGGCATATATCAAAGGTATTAGCCCTGAGATTTGTGTTCACAAGATTATTTTGAATGAAGGAGCTAAACCTTGTATTCAGCCACAACGCCGCCTCAACCCGAATTTGCAAACAATCGTTAAGAAAGAGGTCATTAAGCTATTAGAAATGGGAATAATCTTTCCCATATCAGATAGTGAATGGGTAAGTCCAACTCAAGTAGTTCCAAAGAAAGGAGGTTTCACGGTAAAAGAAAATGATAAAAATGAATGGATTCCGACAAGGGAAATTACAGGATATCGAATGTGTATTGACTTTCGGAAACTGAATGATCATTCTAAAAAGGATCATCATCCACTTCCATTCATCGTCATGGATGTTGGAAAGATTGAGTGGACATAAGTATTACTTCGCTTCATAGATGGTTATTCGAAGTTATTTCTGAGATATTCATTGCAAGCAGGAGATGGAGAAAAACTACTTTCACTTGTCCCTATGGAACTTTTGCTTATAAAAGAATGCCGTTTGGATTATGTAATGCACTGCTACATTTCAATGATGTATGATGGCAATATTTTACGATATGGTTTAGAAATTCTTAGAAATCTTTATGGATGACTTTAGTGTTTATGGAGATTCTTTTGATAAATGCTTATCACACTTAGAACGCGTTTTACAATTTGTGAAGATACCAACTTGGTACTAAACTCGGGAAAAATGTCATTTGATGGTATCTCAAGGAATTGTACTAGGTCATAGAATCTCCAAGTAGGAATTGAAGTTGATAAAGCTAAAGTCGAAGTAATTGAAAAATTACCTCCACCAATTAATTTGAAAACGTTAAGAGGATTTATTGGACATGCAGGATTTTATAGAAGGTTTATTGCAGATTTCTCAAAAATAGCAAAGCCCCGAGTCATTTGCTAGAAAAGAAGTACCTTTTAACTTTGATGATAAATGTATGGAAGCCTTTAAGACCCTAAAAGCAAAATTAACTATTGCACCAAATATTTAGTAGCACCAGATTGAGATTTGCCGTTTGAAATTATGTGTGATGCAAGTGATTTAGTTGTAGGAGTTGTTTTAGGTCAACGGTATAACAAAATTCTCAAAGCTATCTACTATGCTTCTCACACACATTAAATGCAAATTTCGACTTAATTATGCAACTACTTGAGAAAGAAGCATATCGTAATATTTGCCTTAGATAAGTTTCGATCATATATTGTTGGTTCTAAGATAATAATCTACACAGACTATTCACTCAAGTATATACATTAAGTAAGAAAGATGCCAAACCGCGTCTTCTTAGGTGGATTACATTACTTCAGAATTCGATATTGAAATTAAGGATAAAAAAGGAAGTGAAAATGTAGTAGCGGATCATCTAAGCAGGATGGATAATGATGTAGGAAAAGGAAAAGAAATTCAGGATTCGTTTCCAGATGAGAAACTGTTTAGGATAGATACTCCCTCAACCATGCGATTATTAAAAAATAGACTACCATCAAAGGAAGATTCGCCATGGTTTGGGGATATTGTTAACTACATTACTGTAAGTACATCCCACCTCATTGGACTTGGCTTGAGTAAAAGAAGTTCTTTTATGACTTAAAGTTTTATTATTGGGATAAACCGGATCTTTTCCGAAGATGCTCGAGATGGAATAATTAGGAAATGTATTCTGATAGTGAAATTTTAAGTGTATTATCATTTTGTCATGATCGTGAGGCAGGAGGTCATCATGGAGGATGGAAAACTGCTTTCAAAGTTTTACAATGTGGTTTCTATTGGCCTACACTATATAGAGATGCATATAAATATGTTAAATCTTGTGAATCATGTCAAAAATGTGGAAATATATCGAAAAAACATGAAATGCCTATGCAACCGATTTTAGAATGTGAGCTATTTGATGTATGGGGCATAGATTTCATGGGACCTTTCCCTATATCTTTTGGAAAAAGATTTATTCTAGTAATGGTTGATTATGTTTCTAAATGGGTAGAAAATTTGAAGCTCTCCCTACTAATGATACCGAGTAGTGCTAAGGTTCCTTAAAAGAATATATTCACACGATATGGCATTCGAGGGCTATCATTAGTGATAGAGGTTCACATTTTGTAACCGACCATTTACTAAGGTAATTGAGAAATATGGTGTAACTCATAAACTTGGAACACCCTATCATCCACAAACTAGTGGATGTAGAGGTGTCTAATAGAGAAATTAAAAGAATCGTGGAGAAGACAAGTGGACTCGAATCGTAAAATCAAGGCGAAAGACTTGATGATGCATTATGGGCATCTGCAGCGACCTTTAAAACACCGATTGACACGTTCTCCTTACAAATTAGTATTTGGTAAATCTTGTCATCTCCCTGTTGAATTAGAACACCGAGCTTTTTGGGCTATTAAATTTCTAAACTTTGATCTTAAAGCTGTCGGTGATCATAGATTACATCAGTTAACAGAACTAGAAGAATTTCGACTCGCTTCTTATGAAAATGCTCGAATCTACAAGGAATGCATGAAAGCTTTTCATGATAAGAGAATCTATAGTCGTGAGTTCCATGTAGGTGATCGAGTACTTTTATACAATTCACGTTTGAAGTTGTTTCCAGGAAAGCTTAAATCTAGATGGACAGGTCCATATGACGTAACAAAAATCTATAAGTCTGGAGCTGTTGAACTAACTGATGGAAAAACAACTTTTATAGCCAATGGACACAAGGTGAAATTGTTCGTGGAAGCTGAAGGGATACCTCAACCAGAAGAAGTATTATTACTTATCGACCCTCCAACGAATTAAGGAAGCAGGAATTTTAAACTCAAACCGATTACGGGTACTATCTTTCTAATTCACCTTTTAATATGCATTTTAAAGTAGTTTCGTCTTTTACCGGATGGCGTAAAAGAAGCTGGATGCCTTTCATAGATAGAATAAGAGTTTTTATTTTACTTTTAAGATTAGGTCTGAATAAGGATGTCGCATTTAAGATAGAAGCCTTAGTTTCTAAATTAAATAAGGAATTGCTAATCGAAGTCAGAGAAAGAGAACTTTGTAATGGAAATTCAAGGAGTGCAATAAAAAGAAGAGCAAGGTTTCTAATGAGATGTAGAATCTGTGGAAAAAGTGAACATGATGGACAATGTGGAAGAAATACAACCATATCCCAGGATGAGTGTTTGAATGTTATTAAGAAGGGAACGATTAGGTGGTTATCCGAAAATCCCGAGGGAATACAAAGAGATAATTCAAACGCATCACTCCTAGGAGAAAGGTTAAGGGATTGTTATGATAACAATCTTGAGGATCTGAGATTGAGGGAGTTAGCAAAAAATCCTAAAAATTATAGTGTGTGCTTTTAGTCTTTTAATTGTTTTTAAAGTTGTGTTAATTCTAAAAATTAAAAGAAAATATTTTTATGAAAAATTTATAATAAACCTATTTTCATCTCATGTGATTTTAAATAGGTATATTATATCAAAAATATGTGATTTCAATATTATATTAGCTTTTTATGTATTTTATCAAGTTTTATATAGAAAAATAAATCTTGAACTTAGATTATATAACATAAATCATTTGATTAACATCAAATGATCTTTATGTAGTATAATTAGAGCTCATTACACAAAAGATGATAAAAATTTAGATTTTTGGGGCCATGTGACCGCACGCGCTGTACACTACCGCACGCGCTTGGTAAACCTATATACATTTAACCCTAATCTCGAATGTTAGCCTCATTTCCCCATTCCCTCAAAATTTTAGAAGAGCGACCCGACTCCACCCCATTTTAGTCAAAAATATATCAAATTTCATCACTTTTTCATCACAAATTCAACAATCCATCATCTTCTCTTCATCTAAAACATCTAAGAAGATCAACATTGGAAAAAGTTGAAGCTTGGCAAGCTCAAAGCTCTCTTTTCTCTCATTCCGGCGACCCACCATTAATTCCGGCGACCTAGCTTTTCTTTCTAGCATATTAAGGTAATATATATATATATATATATATATATATATATATATATATATATATATATATATATATCAAATATTTCAAATTTTAGTTAAATTTCTGAAATTATTTTGAATTTATAGCCTAAGTAATTGTTGGTTCTTGTTGTTGGTGTTGTTTGTTTGTGTTGTTGTATTGTCATACCACTATCGTAGATGGCCTCATCATCTCGAAGCAATCCTAAGAGGAAAAAGACTGAAGTACCAATCGTAGTACCGGTAGTTCAAACTAGGCCTTTAACCAAAAGGGAGAAAACTTTAAACTTTGAAAAAACCGCTAGTGCAGAAGCTAAGCGGGCACATGATGAGTACTTTAGTAAAAGTAAGGTTTGGTTAGAACGAGGGATTGATTTTTCGAATATTGGGAAAGAAGTGAAAGAAATTTTCAAGGATAGAGGATGGTTGGATATAGCTATGGATAGGAAAGATAAGATTAATGTTTCTATGGTATAAGAATTTTATTCAGTATTATCTACTTATGATGCTGATACGGTTGAGGAGATGACCTATATTCCTCTAAGAAATGTTAATGTTACTTTTTACCCTGCTATGATTAATGTATTCTATGGCTTAATGAAAATACGAAGAGGAGGATTATCATAATGTTTGGGGTTTAGAACATCCTATGGCTCTACAAACCAAAGCTTATGAAGCCCAACAAGCCTTTGACCCCACTGCTGAATGGATAGAAAATAGGTTTGCTTATGGGAATTGTATTAGGGACATAAGGGCAATAAAACAGTTCTTAGGCCATAATGTATGTCCTTCCACACATGTTTGTGCATTTGGTCGAGATGAAGTGGTTATTGCTTGGGCCATGGTTAATGATATTCCTATAAATCTGGGGAAATTGATCTTTTCTAAGGCATGTGAATTTGCAAGCACTCGTTATCGAGGGGGACGTCTCCAGTTCCTTAGTCTCATTTCTGCCTTATGTGAGCTTGCAGAAGTCCCTGTCTTACCCTCGGATAGAACTGTGTCTCCCTACATTCCTCCCATTGGTCTTAAGCTGAGAGCCTTACCTACTGGAATAATAAATTACAATAATCCTAATCGTCAGCAACAACAACCACCACCTCCACCTCCTATTCACACTCAAGTACCTAGGCCACCTAGACAGTCACACCAGCCACAACAGAGCCAAGTTGAGGATATGTTTCAGCATTTAGTTCAAGCCCAGGCTAGAACTGATGCTAATATAGCTTTAGCTTGTGAGAAGAATAGACAGCAATGAGGACATTCGAGTTGGTCAAAGAGGATATCGAGATGCTATGAGTGAGTATGATCCTAGATTTCTTTGAGATTTCGCTAGACACCCCTATAGTCGGCGACCCATATACTATGCCGATTGGATTCCGCCGATTCCACCACCTTTTATATTTCAGGACTATACGCCGTCATCCATAGGACGGGGTGGTATGTTTACAGGTACACCAGGGACATCCTTGGGCATGGGAGGAGTGACTTCTGTAGCAGATGTGACAGCAGGATTTGGTTCATTTGGTCTACAGGGATCAGTTTCTACGTCGACGATGAGGACTGAGACATCATTTCGAACTTCTGCATCGGATCCACAAAGCATGATTCGATTATGGTATTCATACGACGTTGTCGCAAGGAGCTGATTATACTTCGATACTATCTACATTTGGATCATCGTCATCTCAGTACGACCCTACTAGTGACATTGATCTTAACTATGATGAGGACGAGTGATTTTTTTCTTTGTTGTATAACTATCTACTTTTGGTTTGACTTAGTATCTTTTATATTTGTTGTGTACGTTAAACGTTTGATGCACTCTCGGGGTAGTGCACGTTGTTATTTTGTATCTTTTTCGTAGTTTTCGGATGTTTTGAGATCTTTTTCACCACGTTTTAGAAAACATATAGAACTCTTGATGCAGAAAATAAATCTTTGGATTGTTTGAAAATAGAAATATCTCTCGATCGAGCACTATTTGACCGGCGCGCGGTTGGTGTCCGCACGCGCGCCGGTGTAGTGGGCTGCAGGATCTTCTCGGGATATTTCCATTTCATCCACCTTTGTCTATAAAAGGAAAGCAGATGACATTCTAAAGTGCTCATTCTCTTCCTTTACCTTTAATTTTCTTGCTATAAAGAGTTTAAAATGTCGATCGTTCGTCGGTTAATAGTTATTCTCCTCCGCATACACGAATTCTCGTCATTCCAAATCCATTTTTCATCAAATTCCTTACGAGCCTATGTATGCTTGGCTCACAACCCTTATATAAGTAATTTCAATCATCACCGGTGTTGATTGAAAGGGGTTTAAATTTCGAGTAAAGGTTGACAAGCCTGGGCATTTACGAGGATGGAAATAGATGGGTGGGACTATTTTTGTCGTATGCCGAGAGGTAGGATTAATGTTACTATGGTAAGAGAATTCTATTCAAGATTTTTGAAGCTAATCTTGTGTCGTTAACACGATGCATTCTGATGAGAGGAGTTGTTGTTCCTTTCACTTCTACCAACATAAATCAAATTTTCCTTATTCCACCAGTCCACACATCACCAAGTCATTTTGAGTATCAATGGAGATTGGATACCGCTGACGGTTTTATTACAAAATATTCGGAAGCTTGTCCACTCTTGTTCTACAATTATGATATTGATCAAAATGTCACTACGACTGCTTTGCTTCCCCATCTTAGAACGTGGAAACGATTCATCAATTCACGAGTATATCCAACTGTTAATTTCTCGGAAGTTAGTGATGATGAATTGATGCTTCTATATGCGATTACTACTGGAGCTGTTATAGATTGGGGAGTGCTGATTCAGAAATCAGCTGTGAGTTTTGCGTTCGGAAGAAGACCGAATTATCATCCTTTACCATTTGGATGGTTGATTTCTAGGTTATGTGTTCGTTTGGCAAGGGTTCCGGAAAGAGCGACAGATGAATATTTTCCAGCTCGCATTCCTCATGTTGGGCTTTTACCAGTCGATATTCCGGGAGGATCGTCAAGTGGTGAAAATTAGATAATTGTGTTGGTAGTCAGGAAGGAATAAAAATCATAAAAGTAATACGGTACGTTAGTATAAGTTACAATAAATTAAAATAACTTAGTTTAATTTAGTTTAACTTAATTTATGGTTTTCTAGTTTAACGTTCCTAGTAGTTTTAATTTGTATTTTAGTATTGTAATATATTTGCATGTTTTTAATTTATGTTTTTAAATGTTTTTCTTTTGTATTATATAAACGCTCGTCTATTAGACACCTAAAATAATCTAACCATGATAAAATTCATTTTATTTTCTAATCCAAATTTTTACTACTCATTAGCCATCGAGACGATGCCAATTCATAAGTGGGGAGTAGGGATTGGTTAGTAAATAAATTGAATTTAATACATCAAATACTTACACACTTAGTTTAATTTTTCTTAAGGGAATAAGTGAATAATATATAATTATTATGATAAAAATGATATATTTGGATAGAATAAAATTTTAATTAAGTAAAGTAATCTTGATATATTATTTCTATATTAATTATGTCTATTTTAGATTTTTTAATAAGATTTTTAGTATATATATCTTGATAAATATTATGAAATATTTTTTTTTATGAAATTAGACAAAAGTTACTTATAATTATAATGAAATTTTAGAATAATTTCTCTTTCAAGACAAAGTATGAAATTGGAATCGGATTAGGGATGATGAGATTTTTGGCATAACTTTGATAAACCAGAGCCAAATAAGCCTACCCGAACATGATTTCTAATTTTTGTCCCCACTCTCACTTTGTAGAGTGATGATCAACACTCACTCAAAATAGCCATTATTATTAACTAGAAATTACTAACCCTAACTTAATAATGGTCTACATTTCTTTGAAAATCCCGCAAGTTTAGTATGTATTTATGAATAAGCGGTGACGACATCGAAATTTGATATATCTTTGAGATTGAAATGAATGTTATTCGGAAGGCGATTTGTTATCAAATATGGTTATTCTAAATAATATATATATATATATATATATATATATATATATATATATATATATATATATATAAGAACAGAGTATTATAGGTATCTTTTCAGTTTTTGATCGACAAACCAAAAATAAAATATCAGATATAGCTGCCTGATGATAGTAGTCCAGCTAGGGTATTATCACGAAATGTCCTATTGCTGGGAATGAAGGTATATGCTACAAATCTGGTGAAAAAGAAAAAGTCGAATCAAAACTATCAAGAATTATCACGATTTTAAGGAAACCGGATTCGTGATTTTCGATCGAAAGAGTAGTACTCCGATCAATCTTGATAAAGCAATGCCTATGTTCTTAAGTTCTTAAAAAAAAAAAAAACCATATTTTAGAAATTATCAAGGTTGAAAATTGAAAACAGTGCCAGGAGTGTTACTAATTGAGAAATTTTTGATCAGAAGATGAAAGTGTAAGTACGTACGACTTGCTTCTACCTCTTTTGATTTTCCTTTGTTATCCTTTTCGATTAGCCAACTATCCTAAGCTTGAACGTTACAAGCCAATTTGCCAACTACTTGACTTAGTCTTTGATTCCGATAAATCATACAGTGGAGATTAAAAAGTTGTTCTAAATATTTTATTTATACTTATAAAGTAATTCATGTAAAATTTCATTTAAATAATATTTTATAACTAATTTATTACGTTATATACACTTCTTATCTTTTAAAATATCTTAGATAGATGAAATTAATATAATTATAATGTTGACAATGATATACGTTACTAAGTTAGGAATTTAATCTAGAAGAATTATATTATATTTTTATAATTTTTATATATTATCGCTTATTTTGCTCGAGGACGATCAAAAGCTAAGTGGGGAGTTGTGATGTATGAAAAATATATCATTATATTATAAGACTTTTTATTATTATTTTATGATATTTTAGTATAATTTCATATAAATGCATTGAAAACTTATAAAGATCATAGTTAGTTATAATTAGATGCATGAGTTATAAAAACGATAAAAAAGATGTTTTTTTTGTCAGATTTACGTTTGGTGTTTCGTTGATTTTATTGCAGGATCAGATGCTTACCGAGATCTCAAAATATGACATACTTCGAAGTATAAATCATGAGTTTTTGTGGGATAAAAGATTATGCCAAAATCTAACAACTTTGAACAGATCAACTGTCCTTAATGTTTCTACCGTAACTCATCTTCAACGGACATTTGACCTAACTTAGAGGCATTTTCAGAGAAAAAGTCCTGGATGAAAGTTGTAGACCTTCAAGAGAGCTTTCCAACGAATATTCAATCATGTCAATATGAGGTCTACAGCTCGAGATAGGTTTTTACGAACATATGATATGTTGAGTGGCCGGCACGCGCCGGAGAAGGCCGGATCTTGCAGGAAAATCTCTGACATTGGGCCCACAAATCTCTGACAAGGGAATATATACTATTTGACCGCACGTGCCGGTGGTGTTCCGCACGCGCCGGCCTTTCGTGTACTCTATAAATACCCCTCAATTGCAACCATTTTGAGATGTACCAATGCATATATCTCTCTTCTATATTTCTCTATAGTCTCTTTTGTTGTTTTTAATTAAATAAAAGCATAAACGGCACTCTGCCGAATAATGCTTTGTAGTATAAAGTATCGTTATAATACTTAGAAGATGTATCAAGGCTCAGTGATGTAAAAGAGTTGCTATTTCCGGAGGGTACAACTCTGAAGCTTCAATTGTAATCTGGTAACTTTTCTAATGTATTTATGTTTGTTTGTTGTTATTAGTATCTATATATTAATTATAATGATATTAGGCTAACTTAATATCTAGCCAAGATATGAAATTGGATTAGTTTTATCTTTTTAGGGAAATGGATAACGACTATGTTAAAATTGATTAAAATCGGTTATAATGAATCTCTTTCTATATTTGAATTGAAGTAGATAATTGATTTGAAAGAATTCATAATCTAATTATGAATTGACGCCTCGTAGTTAGTTTATGAACTCGTTAATAGAAAGACCGGAGGGTAAAATTGGCCGAGTGAAAACGTGACAACGGAATCCGATTTCCTAAACCGGGGGTAGATTTGTTTCGGGAGAAACAAACTCTTATTGAAATTTATACTCGAGAGATTATCACGTTAAATTCACCTGTTTAATTGGCATCTTTTAAAATTGGCCGTATGACAAAACGGGAGTGACCCATGCTTGAGGATGACATTGGACAGAGGACAAGACATATGACAATTTCATACGCTCGTGTGAGGAGAAATTGCCTAGCTTAGGAGTATACCGTTTCGTATAATTGATTGGACCTTGGAAAAAGGAAGATCTGTCTTATCTAATTTCTACTAAAAAGATATAAGAATTCAATAACATATTCTTGGCTAGTCTCTAATTATAATATCTATCTCCCTCCCTTAGATATTGTTTTTGTAATTATATATACTTATATATATATATATATATATATATATATATATATATATATATATATATATATATATATATATATGTATTGCTATATATTTATATATATATATTTATATACTTATATATATCTGTTTTAGTTTTATGCTTTTATTTATTGTTTGTTAGTTTAGAGTTTGGTTGGATGATAAAATTGCGACTTAGATTGAGATAATAATAGTTTCTCGGTGTTTAATCACACGATGAATTACCAAGTTTTCCCTGAGGATCGACACCTGACTCACCATACTTTCACTACAATTTGATCCGGTACACTGCCGGTAAGGATTGATAGCATAGAAAAGGTCCGTCAATACACTACGTTCCTCTACCTAATATCTATGGATGAATCTGCGTGTTTAATTTACGTGCATTTAGATTAATTTATATGATGTCCTGATGATTCACTATATAATCCGATTCGTATGTGAAACGCTGAGAAATATATTCGGGGATGTAATCTGGGGAGTTAAGCACTCGGGTGACCGAGAGGTGTCACTCGGTCGACCGAGTGTCCCTATTCGATCGACCAAGAGCTTCGAACTGTTTCATCCGTTAATCGATCACGTCTTTATGATTAGGTTAGCTTAATTGAATCTGTTATCTCGTGAGGTATGGCTATGGCTACGTCACCGCTTAATGTAATTAAAACGTGTAAGAAGGAAATACCGATATAAAACACTTAGGTAGGCTCATGAATTGATCTTGGACGTTCGGCGTTATCTAGGTAGGTTTATATTAGGGAATTGCGCGCACCTTGTTATCGTGAGATCGTAAACTAGCATGAGACTATAACTTGGTAATTGTTAGTTGGACGAAAGTTTGAGTGATCGTTTAGGAAATACGCCTAACCATAGGAATGTTGCACTGGGACGAGGTGTACGGTTAATATCGGCATCCTTAGAGTCGTAAGCGTGTGAGTTATATGAGATGGAGGCACCAAAAAGGCGAAGTCACGTAACAATACCACGTTGATCTAGTGACCTACCGGTGCTACGTCAAGTTTTGGGGATGACTCCGTAGCCAATATAAATAGATATGAACGGATTAATAGTTGGTGAGTCTTGTTGTTATATAAGTTGTCTAGATCCAAATGATTACGGTTATAATTGGGCAGTTGATTACGTTATTTGTTTACATGTTATTTGTTAATATGTTTGAGTGTGTCTTTCTTTTCTCGTATTCTATGTTGGTCGTAGACCGTCTTTATCAAACGAAATAAATAGGTTGACTATTTAAGTTAGGATCCACAAATTGATTCTCTGTGGGATCGACCTCGACTCTATCTAGCTATACTGCGATTGAACCTAGTTCACTTGCTAGTGGTTATTTAGGAATCGAGTTAATAATTTAACTTGACCGCAATCACCAGCAGACCAGATATATCTTTTACTATTGGTGTATGTGCATGATTTCAAACTAGACCTAAAGAAAGCCATCTTACTATCGTCAAAAGAACCTTGAAGTATTTGAAAGATACAGAAGGAGTTGGGATATGGTATTCAAAAGAAGGAGAATTCAAACTGATATCCTACTCAGACTCAGACAATGCAGGATGCAAAGTGGACAGAAAAAGTACTTCATGCACGTGTCAGTTATTGGGAAATAGACTTGTGTCATGGTTCAGCAAGAAACAAACTCTATTTCAACTTCAACAGCTGAAGCTGAGTATATAGCAGCTGGAAGCTGTTGTGCTCAAGTTTTATGGATCACACAGCAATTAAGAGATTATGGAATAGAAGAGGGAATGATTCCTATAATGTGTGATAATAAAGTGCAATTGCTATAACTGACAACCCAGTTTTGCACTCAAGGACGAAACACATTGATGTAAGACACCACTTCATAAGGGATCATACGGAAAAGAAGGATATCACAGTTCTCTATGTCCCGACTGAAGATCAGTTGGCTGACATTTTCACTAAACCTTGAGAGATTTGCCAAACTAAGAACTGAATTGGGTATAATTAAAGTCAGCTAAGTCAGTTTAAGCCTAGAGATTCGTCATGGGGATTGATCTTTGTTATGCTGGGTGCGCTCAGTTAACAGATCAGTCATTGACATCAACAATCTCAAACTGACTAACTAAAACTGAAGAATTGACGGAACCGAACTTTCTAAAAACTGACTTCAAACATCAGTTTACTCAGTCAAAGAAAGTCAAATGGTGGAATGGATAAAACCGACAGCGGTTATATCGCATTTAATTAGCACCATTTTTGTCAAACCCTGTTACTTGTACACCCCCCATGATTGTCAGAACAGTACATGCTTAGGTTACACAAACCATCAAGGAATTTGAATAGTATGTACAAAATCTTCAAAAAATCTACGAACCGTCAGTCCCCACACCTTTTTATTCTTTATATATCCGACCCCTTGAATAATTCATCCTCACTCAAAAGAAAAATTCGAACTTTGTCTCTTCAAGATCAATATTTTATCTTTCTCAAACACACCTTTTTAAAAAATTCGTAATGGCAGCCTCCAAGAAATCACAAGAGGAAAGGCTCATTACTGAATTGGATACTCTATCATTTGAACAATATGAAGAACTCTGCAACGATACTCTATAGTAAGTCTTATGTGTGAGAAGATAACGTGTCAACAAGGATTAAGAGACATCCTGGAAGTGAAATTCAACAATGATCGTGATATTGAAGGGATTTTACAGTTCTGGTAAAATATGAAATTAGTAAAGCAATCTCTAATCACAAAAGTTCGAGGTGAACGTATTATCTTCAATGAACCAGTCATCAGGATGCTATTCGATTTCAAGGAACCACTTGTGAAATAAATAGATTTGAGTTGTTTACCACTCAAAAAAGATGCCTTTCTTAGACAAATTTCTCCAACAAAGGAACCAACAGCCATTGGTTCTCATATCAACAACCTCAAACCATAATTTGGCCTCCTCAGCAAATGGCTCTACATTTATGTCATTGGGAGATACAAAGGCATTGCCATATTATCTGAAGATAGTGTTTATCTAATGAACATAATCTTGGATGAACTTGAGTTCAATTGGGCAGGATATGTGTTTAACCAGATAAACCAACAACACTTAGCTGAAGTAGAAAGTGTTCGAAAAGCTCAAACTGAAGGATGAGCACCTGTTGATAGACTTAGACTGAAAAAGACACTCAGTGGCGTTATTCAACATTATCTGGAAAGACTCAAGGAAGTGAATGCAGCAGAACAAACTAGTGGATCTACAAAAGGAATGGATACATCAACATGAGATGTAACACTAGTTCATTCTAGGAAAGAAATCTCCAAGACTTCCCAACCTGAAGCCAAGAAGAAAACTGTGTCTCAGCAAATTGTTGAACACAAAGGAATCAAGCGTAAATCTGACTCAGAACAAGTTAAGTCAGTAGGAAAATGTTTGTTCCCAGGTACCTCAAGTCAGTCAGAACCAACTGAGGGGGAACAACAACTGACAACTGGAATCACAAGATATGTCAGTATTGCAACTGAAATTGTTTCTCAATTACAACAGTCAATCAAAAAGAAATAAGTTTCCGTTATGCATGCTGAAAAGGAGCTACAGCAATTTCAGCAACTAGCTCAACAATCAGTTAACGTTTTTGAAGTTTACAGGGTCATCAGGTTGATGAAGATGAAACTCAAGACCGAAGACGTCGTGAAGCTACTCTACCAAGTGAAAAAAAGTTGTTATTAGAGAAACTTGAAGTCCGGGATTTATATGCTCTATTTCCCTTGGATGAATTTCTCACAAACTGTTTCAGAAGATTCACTGAGTTAGCTCAACGAAAACCAGCCACGTCATCAGCATTGGATATTCAAAAGAAGAAGGATGATGACAAAGATGATGAATCGAAGAAAGAAACTGACAAGATTACAGGTTTGCAGACTGATATTCAACCTCAAGCTCAACCTATGCAAACTGTTAATCTGCAAGAAGAATTGCCAGTTGCAAACCAAACAACTGACAATCAACAAGCAGTTGGAATGGTTGAAGATAAGCAGTTAATGGAAGTCAAGGATGATAATCAGCCAGAAATCCTACAAGATGTAGAAACAGACCCTTCTGAAATTTTGACAAAAGATGAATTGAGCAAAGTACATGAAAATCTGAAGATTATGCTCAATCAAAAGGATGCATACAATGGCCTTTTGTCAAATATTTCTGGATATTTGGAATATCAGAAGAAGACAGACGTGTCATTTGACACAAAGCTATGTATTATTCAGAAATCAAGTTCCAGATCAGCCTCAAAATTTCTCCGTCTCAAAGAAACACTTGAAATCACAACCTCAGTAGATAGAGAAACGCATGTTCAAGCAGAATGGCATTTGAATCAGCGTATCTATGGTTTAGAAACTCAGTTGAATGAAGTACTCACTTCTCAAAAGATTATCTCAGCAGACCAAATAGCAACCCATCAGTTGGTAAATCATTTATATGATGCTAAAAATGAGGAAGCTGAAGAAGAAAAGCTGAGACTACTTGATGAAAAGATGAAGCTGGAAAAGGAACTGAAGAAATACAAATCAGCGGCAGATCCTTATATTCTGAAAGAACTATTTGAAGAGCAGCTAATTGCAAAATACAGTCAACCTGGATAAAGGAGAGCTACTCTTACAAAGGATTTATGGATGAAGTTTGTCCAAGATCATAGCAATGTCAAACTCAAGTACAAAGACAAGACTTATGAAGAATCTCTTGTTTACTTCTTATCTGATCAGTATCACCTTCTGAAGATAGCACAATATAAGAAGATCATGAAGATTGAATAAAAATTGCAGATTTGAGACAAGACTGAACAAATGAAAGCTGATATAGTAGAATTTGAAAATTACTATAAGGATGAATCAGCATTGCCAAAACTAGTTTTGTGGAGAAAGTGGAAACTCACAAGTCAAGTAGACTATTTCAGAACCTTTCACAAGGAAGACAAAAAGCTAGAACATGCTTTTCTACTTCATGATAAAGAGAAGAAATTTATCAAAGTTACATGAAGAAATGCTTAGATTTTAATTCAGTTTATCTACTGTGTAACTATTCTAGTTTTTGAATTCTTAATGAAATCCAGTTTCCAATTTTACATTGTTTTTTAATTGCCATTTATCTTTAAGATTTTCTTTCAAGGAGGGTTTTGGCATCATCAAAAAGGGGGAAATTGTTGGGAATAAAATTTAGTTTTGATGATGATTCATCTTATTCAAGAACATGTTTGTTGACACCCTATGATGAAGTGCTGAAACTAACTGTTATAGTGGAAAGTTAAAAGATGTCTAGAACTGAATGTATAGGTTTACTAGAGTCTGATAATTGTATAGGTTATATCAGACAAGCAATGTAATAGATAGAAGTGTCCTAGAACTGAAACTCGAAATCATCTGAGAAACAGGAAAACACTTAGACAACTGGAACTGAATATGTGACTGAAGATGTACACTCGGAACTGAAGTTCACTCAGAACTGAAGAAGGTAAGTTCACTGAGGGACACATACTCGGTTGGCTTGTCTATGTCTCCGAAAGTGATTGGTATGGATGGCTTGATAACTATGATGTCTACACGGATGCTTGATAACTATGATGTCTACACGGATGCTTCGGGATAGGGTTTAGATTGTGTGTTGATGCAAGGAGGGAAAGTGATTTCTTATGCATCTAGGCAGTTGAAGGTGCATGAGAAGAACTACCCGACCCATGACCTAGAGTTGGCAGCAGTAGTGTTTGCCTTAAAGACTTGGAGGCACTACTTATACGGAGTTAAGGCAAGGATATTCACCGACCACAAAAGTTTAAAGTATTTCTTTACACAAGAGAATCTAAACATGAGACAACGGAGATGGCTGGAGTTCGTAAAGGACTACGATTTGGATATCCAGTACCATCCAGGAAAAGCCAATGTAGTGGCAGATGCTTTAAGCAGGAAACCAGTGTTTGCAGTTTCAAGCGTCGAATATGTGGCAGAAAGGTTAGATGGGTTGGAAATCAGCAGGTTTAATCAGATTGAGGATCGACAGTTTGTGGCGCCGTTGTTAGCAAGATCTGAGTTGATGGATGATATTCGGGAGAAGCAAGATGAAGACCCAGCTTTGGTTTTGAAGCGAGTTGCTAGAGAGAAGCCTACAGTGGTTTATGTCTTGGACAAGAATGGAAACCTTTGGTACCAGGATCGTTTGTGTGTGCCTAATGTTGGCGACTTAAGACAAAGAGTTATGGAGGAGGCACATAGGATTGCTTTTGCAGTTCATCCAGGTGCTACCAAGATCTATCTGGACTTGAAGGAGAAGTTCTGGTGGCCTTCGATGAAGGTAGAGATAGCCAAGTTCGTGGCAGAATGTGACATTTGTCAGAAGGTGAAGGCGGAGCATAGAAGGCCAGGAGGAATGCTTAAGCCCTTGGATATCCTTGAATGGAAATGGGATAAGATCACTTTGGACTTCATCACCGGTTTACCAAGGACAAGAGGTGGGCATGATGCGATTTGGGTAATTGTGGATAGATTGACCAAATCTGCCTATTTCCTTACCGTATAAGGTTGATATGCCTTTGAAGAAGATGACGACACTATAATTGGATAATATAGTGAAGTTACACGGAGTTCCTATCTCTATAGTCTCGGATTGAGATAGTCGATTCGTCAGTCGGTTTTGGAAGAGTTTACAAGAAGCCTTTGGAACTAAGTTGGATTTGAGTACGGCCTTTCATCCACAGACAGACGGACAATCTGAGAGGACCATCCAAACACTTGAGGACATGCTAAGAGCTTGTGTTTTGGAAGTAGGTGGATCATGGGATGATTACCTACCGGTAGCAGAGTTTGCCTACAATAATAGATATCATGCAAGTATAGGCATGCCGCCGTTTGAAGCATTATATGGAAGAAGATGTAGAACGCCGCTGTTTTAGGATGAAGTCGGGGAAAGACAGATTACAGGGCCGTAAATGGTTGAACAAGCTAAGGAAAGGGTTCAGTTGGTTAAGAAGAATCTGAAGGCAGCACAAGACTGGCAAAAAAGTTGGGCAGACGTTAGAAGAAGTCCGCTTGAGTTTGAAGTCGGTGATAGAGTGTATCTGCGAGCTTCACCGATGAAGGGAGTGAAACGCTTTGGACAAAATGGAAAGCTAAGTCCAAGGTATGTGGGACCATTTGAGATTTTGGGAAGGATTGGACCGTTGGCTTACAAGCTTAAGTTACCGAAATCGATGTCAAGGGTCCATAGTGTGTTTCACGTTTCAATGTTGAAGAAGTGTCCGACGAGGAATGATGTCGAAACTACAATTGATCCGGAGATCCTTCAAGACAACCTTGCTTATGATGAGAGACCAATCAAGATTTTGGACCGGAAGGAAAAGATGATTAAGAGACGAATGATTCCTTTGGTTCTGGTTCAGTGGAGCAATCATTCACCCGAGGAGGCAACTTGGGAAGTTGAAGATGATATGATCAGTGAATTCCAAGAGTTCGTGGATTTACCAGGTATGTTCTAGTTTCGAGGACGAAACTCCTTTTAAAGGGGGAAGAATGTAATATTTCGATTTTCGGGAAAGGGCAGACGTGTCATTTTGCGAAAACGAAATATTATTATTTCTTTTCTTTTATGGGAGTTAAGTATTTAATAGAGTATGTATGTATATATATATATATATATATATATATATATATATATATATATATATATATATATATATATATATATATATATAAGTGGAAATCTGATTATTTGTTAATTAAAGGACAATTAAGGAAAAATGGATTTATGGGAAACTAGTATTTAAGGAAAATTACACACAATAATCCCATAACCTAGACTAAATCAGAAATTCAGTTTACACGCCCCTTCTCTGCGCAATTTGGAGAGGAGAAAAGGGCTGGATGAGTTCTTCAATTATCTTAAGAGGTGTTGAACCGTTTTCAGATCAGACTCGAGAATTGGAATCGTCGTGAGAAGGACATCGTTGGGATATCAGTTTCGTGGGAAGGGCTGCAGACTTTCAAGGCTGTTTGAATCTGGTTTGTGGCTGCAATTAGGTAAGAAACTCTTCCTATGATCTCAATTATGATTCGTAAAGTTTAGATCATGTTTTTGAGATGTGTAGATGCTAGAAAGATGTGTTTTTCGTTGACCAAGGATCCTAGGTAATCTTGGAATGATTAGATATGTTTTCTATGTTTTACGGTGTTGAAAATGAGGTTAATTAGGTTAGAAACGATTCAGAAATCGAGTTTTGACGATCTTAGCGTTTTGGGAAAAACCCAGGCGGACGGGCGTCTGCATTAAGCGGACGGGCGTCTAAGAACCTAGTAGCCCAGACGGGCGTTTGCATAAGGCAGACGGGCGTCTGAGGTTAGATTTTTGATTCAGGATATAGCTGTTTTGGCAGACGGGCGTTTGGGGTTTAGTGGATGGGCGTCCGATTACGGACGGGCGTCCATAGGGTTTCAAACGGGCGTCTGGCATGTTTTACCTTGTTTTTACGGTTTTATCATTCTAGTTTGGTTTCGGGATTTATAATCATATTATTATTGTTTTAAACCCTTATTTATGATATGATATCATTGGTTAACATAAGCAAGCCTGAATTGAGCTTATGATTCGTTCAGTTAAAACACCGAATGTATTCTTAAAGGGAGTTGAAGTTCGGATCCGTCGGAAGAGCATGATAGGCTTGTGCTTTGATGAATTAGCATTCATCAATGTCTGTGTAATTGCTAGGCCTTGTTGATGTCTAGTGGTCTAGGAAGAGAGTAGTAAATGTGAGGGAGATTAATTGAAAACACATAGGTGGTTAGTTAATCATTCTAATAAAATTACGTACTTGACTAGTAAAAGATTAAACAACATGTCTCTCTTGGATAGGCACCAGTCTATATCGTGATGTGTGTGCTACCTCTGAAGGTGGAAGAACTCCGTAGGTAAAAAAAACCCTAAGTACGGAAGGACTCCACTGAGGTGTGCGTACTATCGGAGCCTACCTATTCTAGCCTCCGTGGATATTGGTGTGATCCACCAATATGTTGCCAAGAGTGTCCCAAAAGTGGATACGCGTAGTTCCCTTAAGTTCGGTTATAACATAGATAAGTTAAGTAGAAAAGTTTAGTCAATTCATGTTGATGGACATTGAATGAACCCTAGATTGAGTCGGTCACACTTAAACAACTAAACCTTTAAATATCTTTTCTTTCAGAACTATAATTGTGATCATAGCTTCTATTTCTTATTAAGTACGTTGTACTTACCTCAAATGCATGTTTTCTATGTGTTTGGGGGTGAGAAGACGAACATGTCGATAATGTTTACGAGGAGGAGTTCGATGATGACGTTTGAAGATGCCTCATTGAAGACTTTACTTTTATTATTTTTGTTATTCTTCATTAGACAGTGTTAGACTTTTGGTCTTTCGAGACTTTTAGTACCGTTACTTTTCTTTTGGATATCGTATTTTTCCTTGAATGTAATAAGTTACATTTCCACCTTTAGATGTTGTTTCTATTCTTGGATGATTGGAAATTTTTATACCCGAGTCTTTTGCTTCCGTTTGCTTATTTTTGATACGACGTAGTAGAGGCTTACGTATAAAGTGAATTTATTTTTATTTTATACGTGCCGAACATTCCTTTTCCGGATAAGGACTCGGTGTCCGGGAACGGGGCGTTACACCGGCGAACTTACAACGTGCTCCGACTTATCTTCGACTCAAGAACTAGAACTATATGATAGATAGCTATGATGCACCGACACTTCAATCTGGACCGTGTCAGACACATGTCGGCTGATTAAATTAATATTATTTAAAATTTTAATATCCGACACACCTCCGACACGGCGCTGACACCTCCCGACACCCCTGAACACAATTTTTTCAATCATTTTTTTTATGAAACCTGAAAATATACAATTTCTATCTTGATTACTCTGTATTATGTTTATATGTTTTTTTTTTTTTGTTATAGACAATCGTTTTTACACTTAACTTGTAATATTTTGAAAGTCAATCATAATTTTCTTTTTACTTTTGACACCGTATAGATAACAAATATCTATTTTAGATATTGATAGAGTTTAAGTTTTACATATCTTATTTTGTCTAGTTGTTTAGACTTGTACGAATAATTTTTTTGATAAATTTTTTGATAATATATATATATATATATATATATATATATATATATATATATAGAGAGAGAGAGAGAGAGAGAGATGTATATATAGATGTTAGGCAATATTGTAACCCCCTGTAATCATGTTTTGCTGCATAATGAATCTTTCGTTTCCGGAATAAAAAAAAATACATACATATATATATATATATATAAAGAGAGAGAGAGATGTATATATAGATGTATATATGTGTGTATATACATATATATGTGTGTGTGTATATATATATATATATATATATATATATATATATATATATATATATATATATATATATATTATATGTAACGCTTCGAAATGTGTGTCGTGTGCTTAAATTTTAAAATTAGCCGTGTCGCCGTGTCCGTGTCGTGTCGTGCGGCGTGTCCGTGTCCGTGCAACATAGATAGATAGTATGTAGTGGAAGAAATAAGAGAAAACCGAATGAATCAACATTCATCCTTCAGGTTCTTTATATAGTGGAGAGGATGAGCCAATGCTTGAATGTGATTGGCTAGAACACGTCATTAAAGTCGGCTGACTTTTCCCTTTGGAAAAGAAATAGGGGCGAAATTTTTAATTAAAAAATTAGCCGACTATTTCCACAATTCTGATTGGTCAGATGACGTATCATCTGAATTCTGATTAGTCGGATGAATTAACCGCTCGACTTTTCCTCCCTCAAGAAAAGCTATTCCTGGCCGAAAATAATTTAATTAATTAAATTCGGACCAACTTATTTTAATCAGAATTCGTTTCCACATTATTCTGGAACCTTTCAACCGCCTCACGATTAACTAATTAATTTTTGGTTAATTTCAAAGGAAATTTTGTCCAAAAAATTAGTAGTAACACCCGACCCGACCCGGCCGGACGGCGGCGGCGCGCGCGTGTGGAATTATCTAGGGCCTCCTTCCTGCACAAAAGTGCCTTGCCCCTTGGGGCACATCTATAAGAGCATACACTAGCTCTTATTACTTGAGCTCACAAGCCTCAAGTTACATATGGAGATTGAGTTGAGGTCCTCCCTTCAACTCCCATCTCCTACACATTTTCAACCAACTTTAGGCTTTAACTTCTCACTCCCCCATATCCAAATCGAGTGATTCCAAAGCCAAACATTATTTACTTCGTGAGTAGAATTTTTAAACGTAATAAGCTCCCGGTGAATCACACCGGAGCATATCCGAATTTCATGCTAAAGTTGACCGTTTCAACCCATTAAAATGGGATATCTCCAACAGTTCCTCCATCACAACTGTTTACATCACATCTCAACCTATCTCCACTTCTTGGAATGCATGTGATTCATCTACATATTATAGGGTTGATTAGTAGCTTTTCTCCGGGTTCTGCATCTTTTATTTTGAGGTGAATGCCTTATACAGGTCCCAAAACTACAAGATGAATACTTCAGAACATAATCCATAAGTGCAATTTAATCATCCAAACAGCAGCTCATGCACTCATGAACTTGACATTGATATCTTCATCTTCACCCGGAGTATCTTGTCAGAGAGAGTCCTCCCCAATTAGAAATTTTATGGTGTCTCTTTACAACTGCCTTCTCATCAGCGTAACTAGTTTTCTTAATCATGTTCTTGGCAGTAGGGTTGATTGCCATTTCCGGGTGATCTACATTTTCCTTCTGGGATCTCTCTGTCTTTGTTTGTTGTGTCTTATCCTGGTTGATGAATTTCATAGCATGATTTACTCAAGTAGCTTCTTCTGATTTGCATATATCCCATCCTTGGATTTGTTCTTCTTGGGGGCCATTGTCTTCAAGATATAAAGTTTGGAAAATTTGTGGATTTTTCTTGACAAATGTTTGATAAATATAAACTCTGGATGTTGGTTTGGATTGTGAGGAATGGGACTTTATATAGATGAGGGATAATGTAATTTGTCATAGTCTCTAAGGTTACGACGAATGATTGTAATCCTCTTGATACATGTGCTGACTTTAATTCAGGAATAATTTCTCCCCTTTTCGAATCTTGTGGTGAGAAATGAGCCTCGGTTATATCTAAAAGATTTGATTTGACTTAAAATCTTTTTGACTTCTCGAGAAAATATTTTCTCTTCCTGGATTTTCCATCAGCTCTTGAGAAATTTCATCTGATTCCTTGTATGCGTGCCTTTGTAGGGTAATTCTTCCCTACTTACTCCATTTACACCGTGGGTCTACGTGGTTGAATCTGGACCACAAAGTTTGAAATTAAATTCAAATTGTGTGGTCCACATTCAACCACATAGACCCACTCCTCAAATGGAATGAGTAGGGTAGAATTTCCCGCGTCTGTAGGTTGCAACATATCTGATTTGTCAATATTGTGTCTGATTTGGTTGCACCTATTTCTTTTGAGTATGAAATTGGTTTAGGTTTGATATTTCCATTTTAAACACTTCCGATTGTCTGAACTCAAATTTCAAATTATCTGTAAAGTCTGATTCTACGATAATCTCATCGAATCTTCTTTCTTCAGTAGAGTAATCATAAATATGACTTTTAAACTTTGTGATTGTTCTGTTGGGCTGATTTGATAATGATAACTAAGTACAACATTTACTAGTCAGTCAAATTCAAGTCTGCTCACATCTGAACTCTATGATTATCTTGATTGATTATCATTCAGACTTCCAATAAGTTTCTGATTTGATCACTGCTTCTCTTTGGCTAGCACATTTCTAATTTTCTAGATATCATTAGAACTCTTTCTTCTGATTTTCTCTGTGAACCAAGCTTTAACATCTGCATTAATTATGACTTTGTTGACGTTGGTGTCAGATCTTTAATTGACGCTTTCAGCAGGTGATGGCGGTTAAAATTTTATATCCTACGGCATCAACATTACACCCGTTATGAGCTAAAATTAGTTAGCCATAAAATGTGAGTCATTTGTGTTGAATGCTATATTTGAGGTTCACAAGTCGAGAATTTGGTATTTTTAACAATTATCACTACAAATGGTATTACTTCGTGTTTTATTGGGCTATTTGCAGGAACGAAGTGGGCTGTGTATGAAGGAAGAAGATATGGAACGGATCTGTGGAGGAATTGGGCCTAGGGCATTCTAGAAGATTCCAAGATAAGTCGGTAGAAGAAAAACGTATGAAATTGCCCTCGACGCGGTGAGGACCGACTTCGATGCCTCGGAAGCTTTGAGAATAAGGTTTACGCATTTTCTTGGATGAGAAGTAGGTTTTAGGGTTTCTAGAGTCAACCAGGTCGATAGAGTCTTTTGGAATCCATACAAATTTCGTAACACTATAAATAAAGAGCAGCAACTCTCAGTTTGAATGTACCACAAGACTTTTACATATTTATGCAATAAAAGTTCCTCCTTTGTTCTTTATTTATTTTCTATGAGAGTTAGTCATGGATCCGATGGATTCAACACCTTGGGAGTGATCTAAGGAGGTTTTACGCCTGGCTATGAGTGTATGACTCTTCCGCTTTCTAGATTTAGATCCGTTAATTTTTGATGAGTCTGTTTTGATTTTTGTATTAGTTCTTCTATGTCGTAGTTAATTTATTTGCGCCGATTATAAGTAGATATGAATCATTGGTGAAGGAATCATGAAATAGTGTTTGAGTTCTCTCGACGAGTCGAAAGTCTTTACCGACGCATCGAGAAACCTTGTAAATCCCGTTTCATGATAATCGGCGCTAGCTACGTCTGATATTCAGTTTTAATTTACATGTTTTTTGCCTGATCAACTACTTTCATGTTTTCGTAAATTTGCATGAAGAACTATTAGTGAAGTTCTAGTAAGGACATAGTTTATCAATCTCTAGGAATGTGCTAGTCATCGTCGATAGCTACCTGGGAAGGTTCTCGGTCTTGAGCATGCTATCCGTAGAACTTATTGCATCTGATGCTAATACGTCCTGAGGTAGGTTAGCTGCACATAGGCACCTGCTGTCCTTGCAAATGGAAGTATGGTAATATTAGGGGTTAGCACCCGTAGCTGATAAAGAATTAATATTTACCAACGAGGAAGATTGAATCATAGTTTGGGGGGAATAGTTTAATCACTCATAATTAGGACTAATGTTTTAGAAACTCATAGAAATCATATTGTGTGGATCTTGTGTGTCACCATTATTTACTTTTCATGCACCTTTGTTGGTCATAAACCACAATTATTGTTCTCAATCTTGAGTTGATTTTAAACGAGTCCCTATGTGATCGACCTTGATTCGCCTTAAATATATTGCAGTTAAACTAGTTCATGAATTACGATATCTGCCTGATTCGTGCTTAATGCCTCGTGGAAGGTTCCTGTGTGAAAGATACTACCTTTGCTGTTGATTCATTGTTGACTCGAGCTTTTAAAGCTCTGATTCTGAATGTGTCTCAGTCAATGTTTTGAAAGGTGTAATCTTTCCTGTTATTATTGTATATTGTCATTTATTATTCTGATTTGGACATTGACTCTGCACTAATTTTGCTTGGATTTTGAATTTGGTAGTCCTGTGTCGAAGGCATGGTCAATTCAAATGAATCTGCCCCTGAATATTGGTCTGGTTCATATTTTGGGTAAGGCAGTTTCATATATGCTGATCGAAGCACTAAGGATTTCAACCGTTAGTTTGTAATACTGAGAAGGCTCTTTAGTTTTAAGACCCGACAAATTCAAACCGTGAATTTCAATCCGGTTTGCTCATGTAGAGTGGATTGAACTAACTTCTGTGGGTTATTATGTTCAGCCTAGGGTTTAATAACCTGATGATGGCTTTTGGTTTGAGTCATATGATGAGGACATGTCCTGTGATTCCTAGAGTCACTTAATTTAGAATTGATTTTTAGTCATAATCATTCTGAATTAGTCAGTGGGTCAGTCAATTCATCCATAAATTCAACCAAGTCTTTGTTGCCTACTACTTTTTGCGTCACTGATTGAATTAGTGGTTGAATTTGGTTCAGCGGTTATGTGTCAAACTAAATGTTCGGTTTAGTGGCATGTGGGGCAAGTTCCTATTTACAGATTGAATCACTTATTTATTTCCCTTTATTTATTAGCCCGACGGCACCTAGAAGGGAACTACATGTTTATACACTCAACACATTAAAAACTTGCCTTGACAGAAAATGTCACATGTGTGCCTTGGTTTCAAAATTTAAATTTGGTTTCACACTATTAGGGGTTAGAGTTCTTCACCTCTACTTCCTATAAATAGCCACTTACATCACAATGATTGCAAGTATCACAAACACTAAAAGTGTTAGCAATCCAACATTTTTAGTCTAAATTGTGTCTTTGCCTGGGAGTGTCTGTGAGTGTGAGTATCAACCATTGTGGGTCCAAAGGGTGTTGATATTGTGTCTGCAATTTTCTGCATTGCAATAACTCAGTGGGACTGAGGTTCTCAATCTCAGAACTTTGTTGGTGCTGAAATCATAGGGGAGAGCCTGTGAATGTCAGTGGATTTGCTTAGTGGTCTGTAAGTGTTTTTCTTGCCTTAATTTAAGCTTTTTATGTGGCTTAAGTGTTAAATTAAGGTGTTTTACTTAACATGAGAATTTACTAGTTTCTAGACTGTGGTTTGACTGTGATATTCTGACTAAATCATTCCGGGGAGGAGTGTGGTCCAAGGGAGTACAAGAAGTCTAAGAAGGGAGGACAAGAAGTCTAAGGGTCAGTCCACTAATAGTAAGATTGATCAAGGTTAAGTTGGCTGTTGTTTCATGTTATCTCTTTTTGTTTTGTTGCTGAATCGTTGAAGTAAATTTACTGATTCAGTGAGCGTATTAAGTCTGTGTCCATTGGTTGTCTTCTTGTTGCTGATCCTGATAATATTTATATACACTGAATCTACCTACCTTGCACCTTGCCTGATTCACTACACTACCCTGAACATCTTGTCAATTTCTTTCTATGCATATTAGTCTACTGAGTTGTACCCAGTCTGCTCCTTGTTATACTTCATGTTTTGTACCTATTTCACTATTGATCTGGTGAATCTGCTCAAGCTACTAAACTGCTATTGTTGCAAACCTACTGATAAATTAAGGTATTGTAGTCTTTTTGTAATAGGGTTGTTTTGTAGATGCTTGCTGATCTTCTGCACCATTTTGTGCTGAGCATTGATTACAGTAATGATAGTCTTAGCTCTTGGCTTTGACTGTCATTTCTGTAGTCATCTGAGTGGTCAGCATTAGCTCTTGATCAGGTCTGTCCTTGTATCCCTCTCAATCTGCGGTATTTCTATTAAATAGGTTGTATTTGTCAGACTTTAATTATATCTGGAAACATAATATTGTATTCAATTTACTGTTATTCACTTGCTGCATCTTTATAAATTGCACGGCTGATGTATGCCTAAACTTGATCTTTTGAGTAAATTGTTACTCTATTAATCTGCTATTGGATTTTGCAATACACATATTTGTTCTAGATGAATCTGAACTCTTTTGTATCCACTTTAAGTAATATATAATCAGTTTGATAAATAAAACTTGTTCTTGATAATCTGCATTAGTCTAAAATGTACTTATCTTGACTCCGAGCATCAAGTTTATTGTATCTGCCTCCAAATTGTATCTTTTGTTGATCTATAGTCACTTGCAAACTGAATTTAAAATTTCTGTCTCAAGCTCATATTTTCTGTATAATTAACCGAGGCTGATCCTTTCTCATATAATTTGCTTGGCCCTGCTTTCTTAATCCAACCAGCTTGCTTGATATATTAACTGGTTTCTATTGATAGCTTTTGATCACATAGGTTATACCAATTTAGTCTACGAATTAATTCTATCTATGCTTCCGAGACATAGTTAATTAGGACTAAAATTGGTAGTAACACACTCTAATAATTTTCCTAAACCGAAATAAGTTTAAACGAGACCGTGGTCAATTCACCCTCCTCTGGATCACTCTTCACATAGATCCTAACAACAAGTACTCCATCTTGGCATTTCTTGGCTCTCCTAGAAAGTCTGATGTGCAAGAACATGACCTAAATCAAGGCTTGAGTTGATTCTGGTCTGGGAAGATGTAGTACATAACCATTTCATAATTGATTAAGTAAGTGCATGCTGTCTTTAGTTTACAGTTTATCAAAATTTGGTTAGATTTGTGATAGCACCATGCCTTGTAAATCCTTTGTGTTGTTTGTGTGTTTTGCCTAGTGGTGCTCAATGTTAATCTGGATTAATTAGTGTGTAAGATGAAGAACTACACTTAAAGACTAAGCTAGTACTGGTTCTGACCCTTAGCTTGGTTTTCAACCTCCAAGATCTTGAGTTAATCTATTTACAGATTAAGGTTGAACTTTGCCGTGATTGTCAAGTTTTTGACTGTTTTGTTTGTCTGCATTGATTAGTCTGTTCTAGTGTCAGTTACTAGGATCCCGAAAGTCTGAGTTAGTAGTGGCCTAATGAGGATATTGGCACTTAACTCTCATTTCAGTGCTCTGCTTGATCATGTGTGAATCTGACACCTCAGATCAAGTCAATCTTGTGAAGTCTTTAAGATTGTTGATTGAATACCCTTGATAAGATTCAAATAGTCTGTAGATTGGTTGAATACTAGGTCTAACCTAGTTGAAAATACCTTGTTCAGCGGACTCCTTGAATCGATAATCATCAGGCTTCAATGTTTCCCTGTATAAGTTATTCACTTAGGAAGAATGATTGTACTTGTGAGAAAGTCTAAATTCACACTTGGTGTTTTGACTTGAGATATCAGACACCGCCTTGTGTAAGGCTTATGATTTGGATTTCTTGACACTTTACAAACTGGTTTCACACGGGATTTAATTTTTACTTATGCCCTTGTATGCTTAACCTTTCCTAGTCTTGTTTATCCTTGTTTTGTTCATCAAAACACTTCTGAACCAGTGTCTTTGCTATTTGTTCTTGCCTTCTATATTTGTCTGCCAAGTCCTGCCTTCAGAGTTCTGTGACCTGCTTGATCAATGGTGTAAGAGCTTGTTAGTTTGTTTCTAGAGCTGCTGATCTGTTGTAATCAGCATTACAACTCAGTTTGATAATCAGACTTGGACATCCCTAAGTTGATTATCTTGCTGATTGTAACTAATATGATCAGTTTAGTTGAGGCTCTAATCCTTTCCTTTGTTTCTGATCTTTTGTAATAGGATTCTACTAACACTAGGTCAGCTGTATTGTTTATGTATTGTATTTCAAGTGTACTAAATTGTTCGCAATATCTAGATAACTTGCTTGGTTTCTATTTTGTATTTGAACTAGTATGTCTTGTTATCTTCCTTGTTTAACGTGTCTTTGGTCTAATGCCCCGCTCCCAGATACCGAGCCCTTATCCGAAAGAGAACATTCGGCACGTATAGCATTAAATAAATATAATATTATACGCAAGCCTCTACGTCGTTGTATCAAAATAAATCAAACGGAAGCTAAAAAGACTCGGGTAAAAACATAAATACTACTAAGAATAGATACAACCATTCTAAAGATGGATAGTTAAGATTACAACGATGAAAAACCCAAAGACTTATTAAACCCGAGGTCTTAAAAGTACAACCAGACTTACAAAGATCTTAGAAAATAAAAGTACAACAAGTCTAAGACAAAGAATACAACTAGTCTAGTACAACATTTTCAAAGAAATAAACTAAAAGCTTCGTCAAGGCATCAACGTCCTCAAAATTCGTCATCTATGCTTGGTCAACATGTTCGTCTTCTCATCCCACAATGCATACAAAAGAAAATGCAAAGGAGGTAAGTACAAAGTACATAGTAAAAGTGAGAAGCTAATGAATAACTAGGTTATACAACGAAAGGTTATTATTAGGCTTATTAAATTATCTTTATGGAACTGACTCAATCTAGGGTTCACTTCATGTCCATCATACGTTTCTAGCTTAACTTATCTATGTTACATCCGCACTCAAGGGCACTACGCACATCCGGTGAGCGATATAGTTTGCAACATATTGGTGGATCACACCAATAACCACAGGGGAAAGCCCGAGGGTGCACACGTTTCAGTGAAGTCCCTCCGTACTCGGGATCTTGTAAAACTACGGAGTTATCCACTTTCAGGAAAGCACACACATCGCGGTATTGTCTGGTGCCTATCCGAGAGTGACATGATGTTTAATCTTTTACTAGCCAAGTACGTATTTATTAAACGGTTAACTAACCACAAAAGTGTTTTCAAATAATCTCCCTCACACATGCTACTCTCTTCCTAGACCACTAGACATAACCAAGGCCTAACAATTACACAGACATTGATGAATACTATTCATCAAAGCACAAGCCTCTCATGCTCTTCCGACGAATCCAAACTTCAACTCCCTTTAAGAGTACATTCGGTGCCAAAACTGAATGAATCAGAAGCTTAATCCAGGCTTGTTCAATTTTATTTAGTGTTATTAGATCAAGAAATAACATTTAAAACTGGACTCGTAGCTTAAACAACATTTTATTAAAAACTGGGAGTCAATGCGTGTGCATTCCTTGACCAGAACACATGCTGAAAGTTACTGTCCAGCCAATGCATGCGCATTGTTTGCAATGCGTGTGCATAGCACAAGCAGTGATCAATCCTGAACAACCTGAATCAACAACGGGTGCACATTCTGATGAATGCATGTGCATTGCACCTGTAACAAGAAGAATCCTAAAACCTGAACCACGAATGCGTGCACATTCCATTGAATGCGTGCACATTCGTCCTGTACAAAAAAATCCATATAATCCTGGAACAAGAATGCGTGCGCATTCTGCCTAAAAACCCTAAACTCGATTTTCAGCCACTTAACGATTTCTAACCCAAACTAAACATGTTTACCATAAAAAAATACTCATAAAACAACAGTGAAACTTGTCCAAAACATGTCATAGCATAACATAGATAACAACTACACATAAACATGATTTCTAACCACCAATCTATACCAAAACTCAACCTAAACATAATACAACTATAATTATTCATTAGGAAGAGCCTCTTACCATAATTTCCAGCATAACCGGAAACAAAATGCCAAGCAACCGCAAGAATTGTTGATCCTCAACCTCAAAAACTATTTGATCAACAAGAAACCCTAAAATCCTATTTTCCTTGCCAAACCGAGATACAAAAGTGTGTGAAACAGAATATTACCTTGACTATTTTCTGTGAAACTATTTTTAGAATAATCTACGCTCCAAGACGATCATTTCGACTACTCGAAACAGAGCTACGGATTGAAAGATACGAATTTTTTAAGAATTGAACTCTACGATACCAAAAACTACGGCTAAACTGAAAACTTACGAAATTAAGAGATGTTATTTTCCAAAGTTGCGTCTCTTCGCGGTGATCACATTTCTCTACCGCGGCATCTTGAAACGATGAATGGATTGGCCACACGGTTGAAGATTACGTTCTCCCTTTTTTTTTCTTCTGAAAACTTTGCTACTGACATCTCTCTGCGCCGTTCCTCTTGTTTTCTTCTTCTGAACAGCGTATGAGTCAATAATGGATTTTGGGGATTATTTCCTTTTTATAGCCATTAATTAAATAACTAAATCCCCTATTGATTAAATCATTTTTAATTAAATAAATAGGATAAATAATAATTAGGTCGTAGTATGCATGCCCAATTACTATTTTACCCTTTCTGAAGAGTCGGGATGTTACATTCCTTCCCCCTTAAGAGGAGTTTCGTCCTCGAAACTTGAATGTAACTGGGGTGTACATGAACTCTGAACTTTGCGAAGCATTTTGTCTTCTAACTCTTGCAGTCTTCTTCTTCTTCCATCTTCCCAACTCTTTTACCTGTCTCGAGCCATCTCGAGGTTGCGACGATCCACCTCAATCTTATCGTTGGCTTGCTGTATCAAATCTGGTCTCGTATTCTATCATCGATGCACTTCATCCCATAAAACTTGCATTCTTCTATCTTTATCTTCATGAAAGATCGTCAGCAATACTGTTCCAACTCTTGTACATCTTGGTCACTCCGAGATGAACTGCAATTGCCATCTCGTGGTTTTCATTCTTCAATGTCCTTCCCAATCTTCTGCATTCGGAACCCAAAGCTGATTCCAATGCCAACGGTTGCCATCTTAATCTAACTCGTGACCATTGGCTAGTTTGGCTCCAACCACTCACTTGTACCCGGAAACAACTGGATCTTTGTCTGGTTTCTTCACGATCTCAACAACTGCCTCACATATCATGATCAACGGTACGACATACATTGCTTGCTCTTGTTGACCGATGTCCTGAGTGCTTGAGCTTCCCAACTGACTCATAGCTTCCTGGCATACTTGACTTCTTTTGATCTCAACCTCCATCACTGCAACATAAGCTTGCTGGAGAACTACAAGGATTCTGGTTGTAGGGTTTCTGAGACTTTTTAGGGAAAGGAGAACATGCATTTGCCATACTTTCTCTCTTTGACGGTCTGATTCAATCCTTATGCCAATTAGGGTTAGCTTGGAAAATAAATGCAGTTGAAAAGTGACAAGCTGAGTACTGGGGGGGTATGTCAACTAGGTAAGCCAAGGAAGGGTACAATGCACTTGAAGTAAGGAAGGTTGCCTAGGGTTACAAGCAAAACAAGATGAATCCATGTTGGGGAAAATGAAGGTGGTTCCAAACTGAAGAATGAGAACCAAAAAGGAAAACAAAAGGACACCTTGTAGATGATTTTTTTTGAGAGAGTGAGATTCTACAAGATACGGTGGTCTGCAAAAGAAACTTAGGGGCAATTTGAAAGGATGGTAATAAGCTTTCATATAAACCTTTAAAAAGTGGAGATGTTAAAGGAAACATCACCTGATGGACTTGGAAACATTAACTGCGAAGGAAAGAGAATACTGGGCTCAAGAACATTAGGCAGGTGACCTTGATTGTTAATCATTTGGTTAACAAAGTGGATGTTGGAGAACTAGGAGAATCCTCTGTTTTTGTGAATGTCGTAGATGAATCATCATACAACCGAGAAGTAAAGCAAAGGCGCAAGGTCAAGCACCCAAAAAGACTAGACAATTTAGAAATCAAGTAGAGAGCAAGAATCTCAACATGAATGGCTATGAGGACAAAACAAGTACACGAAAAGGTCTCAGAATGAAAATAAACACTTGTCAATAAGTGTCCAAGTTTGCAGTAGTCAAAGAGAGCTTATTTCAAGAATTAATAGAAAGAGAAATTTCCCTCAAGGAATTGTAAGGGAATATCAAAGGTTTGAATAAGTAAGCGGCAAACAAGATCTTAAGTGTAGAGGAAAAGACACTTAAGAATTGTTGGAGATTTCAAAGAATTAATTCAAAATTTCAAAGAAAATTTAAGCGATTATTGACGATTCAATTCAGAGGCTCAAGGTTGCACTAATCGAGAGGAATAGTACACTGCCAAGGAATAAATGCTCGAGGTTATTCCTCGTGTGGAAATGAAGAGGCTAAATAAAAAATAGGCATTTCATCCGGTGTTACAAAATTGTAGTAGAAACGCAAAAACATAAGAAGGAAAGTTAAAAGGTGTGTCTGGCGGTTCATGGCTCTAAATGGCCTGAATGAGATTTAAGATTGAATGCTATAAGGTACATTAATCTAGATTGAAATTGAATAGAATTTTTGGAGTTCAAATGTTGGTTGGCTGGATAGGTTCGGAAGACATTTTGAAAAAGCCTACCTTCTGCTTGAAACTGGTTTGGCATAAATTGCTAGAATGTTAAGGGTAAGTAATTGAAAAGGAATTTCATGGCAGGCTTAAAAATTTGACCGGCTAAGGAAGATATGCATACCTTAAAAGAACAGGCAGCATTAGGTGAAATAGTTACAACATCGACACTACCCTTAGGAGGGGAGCTGAAAATGAACACAAGTAATAAAAGTGTTCTGACATCAGAAGGCTTAGTCAAATATGAATTTGAAATGAATGATGGGAGTGCAACAATGTAGAATTTTGAAGAGAACTTGTTTCTTGATTTGAAAAGTGAGAATGTAATAACTTGTTTAGAAGAAAGGCTTAAGGCGGTATGCTTCTGAGGTAATTCATGACAACAAGAGGAGTGAATTTGTTGAGTTTAAAGATCTCAAGTGATGGATGGCATGAGAAATAAATTACCAGAAAAGGTATAATTACAAAAGGGCACGAAAAGGGTCTGAACATCAAACATGGCATGCTGGAGGATAGCATCTTGGTTCTTGTTTACAACTGCAAAGAAACTATAACGTTAACTTTACAAGCATCCTACTAAATGGTTTAACTCAGTAGGAGATCATACTTTGAGGAACTCCTAAACATAGCAATCGTAACCTACTACCCTCTTAGCCCAAACCTTAAGTCAAAAAGGTGAGAATTCCTTTTAGGTTGTTGTGTATGATATTTACTCCGAATCTGACATTATCAATTTGCACAGAACAAACGAAGATGAATTTGAGCAAGATCCAAAGAGAAAAAATTTAGATACTAGAGCTTTCTAGATGATAGAAAAATATTGGAATTTTTGAATGAGATAAGGTTGGTCAAAAACAATTATTTCTGACGATTGCACAAACTGTCAGAATTTCCAGATTAGTAAACATTGAGTTGAATTGCAAATAGAGATCAAAAGAAAAGGAATCTGGACATAATTTCAATAGGAAAATTGTAGATATAAGTTTTGTCTGCAACATATCAAAAATTCAGGTCATTTGAAGGTGTTTAACCCATTCAAAATAGAAGAAGAAGTGAAGGTGATGGTGCAGATTTTCTGGACAGAGTGTCCGGCATAAACATGAATTTTTTGAACAATCCATAATATTTATCAAGTTGATGTAAAAGAGAATTTGTAGAAAAGACCGAGGTCTTTTCTACAGAAAATTTACAGAATTTTTGGAGCACGGTAAGTGGTTTAACTTGAAAGGAAAACACGGAAGCAAAGGCATTCACTCATGTTGAATAAAGCCAAACACGAGGGTGATGAAAACTATGTGCCAAAGTAGGAGACATTTAACACTAATAGTTGGAACGACTGAGGAGTAGTTGGGAAGAATAGAATTACACATGGTGTTCGTGTAGAACCCATCTCAAGCAAAGCAAAGGTCTAAGAATGTTGATAAACTCAAACCAAGCGATGGTGAAAAGAGAAAGTGGAGGATTTGAAGAGTTGAATCAAATATCATTCTCTACAAAGTTAGGCCAAGACAAAAGTAGACTTAGATATTCGCGTGTAGAGAAGGTGGAGAGATTTCAATAGGGAAAGTAAGGAAAAAGGAAATCAACCAAGAGAGCCTCGGCTTTAAGGTGTAAGCATAAGACTCCGATCCCAAAACTTTACTTAAAAGGGTTTCACTTAATCCTATGTGACCAGTTATGGTTTGGAAACTTCAAAATGAAGAGAAAGTTTCTACTAAGGATCTTAGAAGGAACAAAACCTGAGGGGATCACATAAAAGATGTGAACTAAGAACTCAACTTAACCTTCGTCTAAGAAGACTCGTAACTTGGTACTAGTGCAACACAACCACGGTTTAAGGATTCTTAGTCTTACGAGGATTTACCACCAAGATTAAGGGAGATCAGAAAGGTTCTAAAAACCCTAAAGGAATCTTATCTTAGATGAAAAGAAGCCTAGGACAGAATGAACGCTTCTCTCTGATACCAACTGTAACGCCCCGCTCCCGGATACCGAGCCTTTATCCGGAAGAGAAACATTCGGCACGTATAGCATTAAATAATTCTAATATTATACGCAAGCCTCTACGTTGTCGTATCAAAATAAAGCAAACGGAAGCTAAAAAGATTCGGGTAAAAACATAAATGCAACTAAGAATAGATAAAACCATTCTAAAGAAGGATAGTTAAGATTACAACCATGAAAAACCCAAAGACTTATTCAATATGAGGTCTTAAAAGTACAACCAGACTTACAAAGATCTTAGAAAATAAAAGTACAACAAGGCTAAGACAAAGAATACAACTAGTCTAGTACAACCTTTACAAAGAAATAAACTAAAAGCTTCGTCAAGGCATCAATGTCCTCAAAAGTCGTCATCTACGCTTGGTCAACCTATTCGTCTTCTCACCCCACAATGAATACAAAAGAAAATGCAAAAGAGGTAAGTACAAAGTACTTAGTAAAAGTGAGAAGCTAATGAATAACTAGGTTATACTACGAAAGGTTATTATTATGCTTATTAAATTATCTTTATGGAACTGACTCAATCTAGGGTTCACTTCATGTCAATCAACATGTCGTGACTTTACGTTTCTAGCTTAACTTTTCTATGTTACATCCGCACTCAAAGGCACTACGCACATCCGGTGAGGGATATAGTTTGCAACATATTGGTGGATCACACCAATAACCACAGGGGAAAGCCCGAGGGTGTACACGTTTCAGCGAAGTCCCACCATACTTGGGGTCTTGTAAACCTACAGAGTTATCCGCCTTCAAGAAATCACACACATCGCGATATTGTCTTGTGCCTATCCAAGAGTGACATGATGTTTAATCTTTTTCTAGTCACGTACGTATTTATTAAACGGTTAACTAACCACCTAAGTGTTTCAAATAATCTCCCTCACACATGATACTCTCTTCCTAAACCAATAGACATAAACAAGGCCTAGCAATTACACAGACATTGATGAATACTAATTCCTCAAAGCACAAGCAGCTCATGCTCTTCCGACGGATCCAAACTTCAACTCCCTTTAAGAGTACATTCGGTGCCGAAATTGAATGAATCAGAAGCTCAATCTAGGCTTGTTCATTTTCATTTAGTGTTATTAGATCAAGAAATAATATTTAAAAATGGACTCGTATCTTAAACAACATTTTATTAAAAACTGGGGGTCAATGCGTGCGCATTCCTTGACCAGAACACGTGCTGGAAGTTACTGTCCAGCCAATGCGTGCGTATTGCACGAGCAGTGATAATCTTGAACATCCTAAATCAACACGCGTGCACATTCTGATGAATGCGTGTGCATTGCACTAGTAACAAGAAGACTCCTACAACCTGAACCACCAATGCGTGCGGATTCCATTGAATGCATGCGTATTCGACCTGCAGAAACAAAATCCATATAATCCTATAACAGGAAATCATGCGCATTCTGCCTAAAAACCCTATGCTGGATATACAGAAACCCGAATCCGGATCCGATCCGTAATTGGATCGTCAGATCTGATTCACAGAATCGATCGAGACACTCGATCATGCACAACGGAAGCTACGAATTAAATTCGCATGTGATTTTACCACGATTTTAATTCACATAATTAATTAACAATCTATAAGAAGGTTAGTTGATTTACCTCAACGGAAAGAGATGAGAAATTCGACAAAAGGGAGAAGCCACAATCTTCCGGATTGTATCTCCTAGCGATGACTGGTGGACGCTGATCCTCGCCGTAGAACCTCCTCGAATATGCGGAAGAAAACCCCTAGGTTTTTCTTCTCTCAATGACTAAGGCAAAAACTAATTTTTCTTCATTTTTATTTATTTGTGTCGCAAATTGTGATTATTCATTGTGCTAGGAGGAACTCTCTTTATATAGGAAAATAACTAGTCAAGAGAGTTACCCTTTTCACACCACAAATACCTATTCCCATAAGGAAAAGATATTTTTTTCCACAAAATAAGAGATAATTCCCAGAAAATCAATCTCTTAATTTTCCATTAATAATCCAACAAATAGATAATTAATTAATTACACATAAGAGATAATCTAGGAAAATTTCTTCTCCTAATTAACCGTATTTGGGGCACCATTAATTTTGTCATTTTTAATAGAAAATGTCTTTTCTATTTTACATATTATTTACCTAATAAATAATATTGCATATTCATTAAATAGACCAACTATTTAATTTTTTTTCGAGTTCCAACAATCGAGAAAAAACTCGCGTGTTAGGAGCCAACCCGGGAACCAAGGACCTATAACCAGTAGCTACAATAAATTGAATAAAATATTCATCGTACCTTATATTTCTACTCAACTTATAATTCCGGAATTAAGCCACCATAAACCCGAAACTGAACTCTATCGATTATAGATATAACTTATTCTCAAAACGTCGAGTCGAGTCGATAAATGTCCATTGATATAATCATTACATATAAACTAACCCTCCATAGACTATCCGTAATGAAGCGGGATTATTTCCGTAAACCTTCTTCAATACATCTTATCCTTATTTACCATTAACCCACTAGTGATCAATTAGTTCATAACCAATACGAACTCCGTGGATCGATCAGTTTCTAGGATTAACAAATAAGGGGATTGTCTTTCCACTTCCCGCAGGAAGGAATGGATTCCATATCTGTGCGAAACACACTTCTCACTCATTCCAGAATAGTGGCAACGTGAAAGTGATTCAGACCGCGCCTCTTAGCGATACTTAACAAATACATCAAACCATTTCTGAAACAAGTAGGAGTCTATAATCACTTCAGGATTAAGTTTAATCCATATATGATTATCTTGTGATTTAATAAGATTACTCAATCATGGAATTATATGAGAAACTCAGATTAAATCGGTCCATTCCTATATGAATCTCATCATATATAAATGCCCCACTTAGACAACCAATGTCGACTGTCTGGATAGGATGGTCACACAATAAAGTGTTCTGGGCGCATTAATGGTGGTTTAATCAGTAGACCCCATACTTTGATTAAGTTCACCATTGACTAACAGTTCAAGTGTATCACCATAAACTTAATCCTCGCATGTGACACACACTAATTTATATGGCTACATTTGATACGACTTGGGGTTTTCAGAAGTGTATTACTTAAAAGCACGAAGCAAGTAATAAGATGAGAATAAATCTGTCATTTATTAATTCTAAAAACAATAACATAAATTGTCTTTCGGGCGCTACTTCCAATAATCTCCCACTTGCCCGTATAGACAAGCAACAATTGTCTTTCGGGCACTCTACATCTAACAATCTCCCACTTGCCCGTAAAGACAAGCAACACTTGTTCTTAGAGCACTACACCCTTATTCTTTCTGTCCACAACATTCTCCTACTTGCTCTAAAGCAGATGAGACATATCTCCCAATTTCATACCCGCCAAGCGCTCATCAGTGACAATACAGGCCACGCGACTTGGTAAACTGATCAGCTAGGTTGTCTGCTCGAGGTGATCTTTAGGACCGAAACGTCGCCTCTTTGCATGATCTGTCTGACCAGGTGGTACTTACTTTCAATATTCTTTTGACCTCTTATGATTGTGAAGATCCTTTGCATGAGCTACCTCTCAACTGTGTTCACAGTAAAATGGTATCGGCTCATCGAGACTTGGAATCACTTCCCGGTCTAAGAAAGAACTTCTCTAGCCACACTGCCTCTGTAGCTGCTCCGAAAGCTGCTATGTATTCGACTAATAGACTCACATTGGTAGTGCTGAATTGCTCCAGACTGTAGCTCCATAACAATGAGTAAACACTGAGCCTGAGATCGATTCACGATCATCCTTAATCCGACAAAAAACAGAATCAATGTAATCAATACTCAGGTTTGTACCCGAATATATAAGCATATGATAACTCATTCTCTAAAGATACTTGAGGATGCACTATACTGCTACTCAACGTTCGAATCCATGATTCAACTTTTATTGACTTTTAATAACATGACTTTCTCTATCCAAAAGAGAATCTATCCCATTTTCTCTATATCCGAAGACTAAGAGAATTATTCCGTGAGGGGTTGGGTAGGAAACCTCTTGTTGAATTCGGCATTCAAAAATGCATTATCATCTTTAACCAATAAGATGGATGGGATATTTCCAACAACTTGTTCACATGAATTCGACCGAATCAAATTCTAAGAATATAGTCCACTTCTCTGATTCAGAGAAGCTTTGGCTCGTCAGTTTTTGACTTCAGATAACACACCCATGTTGTTTCCAACCGTTACAGTGTTACCTTGCATTAACACTAAATTTCACTACTTCACCAATATTGATTTCCTAGTCTAGAATATACTCATCAATATTCTGGTCAAGCTCACACAAAACATGTGACTTTCAATGACCTGAAGGTTTACTTTAATCCACCAATGGATATAAGCATAGGCAGTCAATCTGCAATTGGCTTTAAGCTAAAACCCCTTATGTTCTGAATGAATTCAAGCTCCGTTGTAAGGTAAGAAAATTTCAGGGCATCACCCCTAGTAATCTTTCTGCTTTCCATGGAGTCAAGCAAGGCTGAATGGTGAGAGAGTTCAGGGCATCACCCCTATCGAACTATTTTCTTCTCAGGGAATTACCCCCAAGACCACTTGGCTTTGCTTAGAAAGTTAAACATTCCCATTCATTTGACTCTTTTCCATGTAGATCCAATTACTCCCACTGGGCCTGAGACACTCAGGTGGTTCTACAAGAGTGTTAACAGAACTGGAGTACCAAAAGGTTTATGGCTTTAAACCAACCTCCTATTGTCAGAATCCTATATAGTCTTCCCTAAAAGACCATAGGTGATCAATCACCCCTAGTAGGCTTTAAAGTCTGCATGATCACAGTGGGTCAATGGTTAAACCATACTGCCACTTCATTTAGGTGGATTGATATATTCTGATCTAGTTCAGTAGTATTAATCAGCGTAATCCCCAACAACCAATGTTGGATGTGGTCTGATTAAATCAGATAGTAACTTCTTGAGTAATTGTACTTCAAGGTCTAAGGTTGTTATTTAAAAATTCTTTTAGAAAGGATGTAACAATGTAACCGTCACGATCCGATCTCAAGAATCTTATAACCAACCTTTACTCATTGCATTAAGATATTTCACGAACAGTCATCATCTGAATATGTATGCAAAATCTCCAGTCCTACCTTCAAGCCTTAGTGCTAAATGCCTCTATTTGCGGGAGTGGAGTAAACGCACTTCACTCTTTATCCACAAATTCATAAGCATCTTCTAGGTAGACTTCTTGGTATTACATAATAATGTAAACCGTTATTTTGCAACCAATATCTTAATTGAGTTAAGTAGTGTATTGTAGCATATCAATAACTATACAAGACAATCTATGGTTTATCCTTTCAGTGAAATCATTTCACTCGGAGGTAGGCCGAGCATCAGTTCCAAATACTATGCTATAGCCTATATCTGAGCATGGAATACTCTCTTCTCTGGTGACATCAGAGATTCCTCCAAATATTTAGATAAACTAATCGGCGTTTTGAGTAGTCATTAGACAAAGAAGGTCTATTACTCAAAATCTCCCACTAGCTTGTATCCTTCATAAGACCCCAAAGGTCAACAAGAACAAGCTATGATACTTCTTTTGCTCTATTACCTTTTCCTAATTGAAAGGTTACTCAGTCATTTTTCCTTTGAGATAGTGTTCTTAGACTGAGAGATAGGAATCATCCTTAGCCAGTCTTCAAATCTTATCTTTAGGATAAATGCACTAATTAATAGATGTTGAAGAATCGTTTATCTAAATATGGAAACTATTTGTCTTAATAGTTTATGATGTGTTACATATACCTTATCAGCATTACTAAGTGGCTCTGATTTTATCAGACAAAAGTCCGAGTCTCTGAATCGTATACAAATGTCATATTCACTTTCTTTAAGGCAACCAAGTTATCGATGTGAAAGTGAATATGTTTGTTCCAACAAATCTGAAAATAGAAATTGAATTTCTACGATATTCAAGGACTAAAATCCGAAATTTCTTTCCTTATATCACTCCCACTATCTCAGCTGAAATAACTACCCGTGGTTTACTCTTTATCATGAATGACCAGCTACCTTGTTCCAACAAAAGAAGTTTAGCTTCTGAGTCAACTTACTCGGTTAAGAAAGTCTATAAGGATTCATAGGTTAGTGATCCGAAATCACATTCCTTATCCTTTACTTTCGTTGATTAATACTTCGGTTTAGCCTTTAACTTATTTAGTTTAGATGACTTACACTTGTGGACACTCTTTCCCATTCTTGGATTTATTTAAGGGAAATAGCCGCGAACTAGCAGTTTATTTGAGTAGACACTACTCGTGAACTGTGGGATGTCCAGTGAGATTGATACCAAATCATTCTCATCATCTTTGAACTAATTCTAATTTGTCTCCCATTTAACACGAGTGATAGCAGTGACATACTTATCAATGTTACTTAAGTTTGTAGGCTCAAGAGGAACTTCCTCTTCTGAAAAATTAATATGCATTCTTGATTATTTAGTTTAACATTCTTGTGACTTTTTCCACTTTTACGAAGTCATCCTTAGTCAATTTATTGTGTTTAGCAGTTTAGATACCTTGAGATGATGTGTAGTTGTAAAATAATTTATGACAAAAATATAAATCAAATCATACACCACAACATATAATAATTTTAGGAATAATAAACGTGATGTCATGCATGTAGTTTATCCTACCATTCCAAGGATTTAATCTCACACCTACAGTGCCGCCGATGGGTAGGTCAAAGAGGTGACGATTAAATTGAGACAATCTCTCACAATTAACTGAGAATCAGACATCCTGATTTAATTGTTGATTACCTTCCTTTTTCAGCCAAGAATTTCCAACAATACCCTTTAAAGTGTGACCTACTGTTTCAGATTTTTAAGTAGACCCTGAGTATGCCGCCGAAGGGTAGGTCAGTGACCCGATGAGTACTCAAAATCCTATCCTTTCGGAAACCAAGCCTTGAATTTTGATAGCGGTGAAGGCCATCCGAAGGGGGCCGAAATCAAAGCGGCACGAGGCGTCACCATTCACTCACGGTGCTTGTGTTAATAGTAGAGGCCAAGGGGTCGTTTATCACTTTCCCTGCTCCCACTCGTTATTTAGAAAAATAAGTAGTCTCATTAGGATTTTCAGAATTTCTTCACAATCCGAAAAACAATAAATCATGAATATTTAATTTAATCCTCTCACTAGTTTATCGGTTCCAAATACCGTATAACTAGTGTCACTATATTCACAATTTTCCAATTTTATGGATTAAAATTCCTTTGTGTAGACACTACACGAACAAAATTCACCAAAGAATTTAAAAAAGTCCTAATTTTGTAATGATAAAATTTTAGGATCGTAGAGTTTTATCTCAATAATTTGAAAACAATAAATCTTGAAAAGCAATCACCAACTTATCGGTATTAAACCCTGGCTGAGATTTAACCGAGCTCACCGAACGGTGTCGGGATTGGCTAAGCCGACCCGTCCTCTTCATTGGTTCATATACTACTGCTGAATCGGGCTAAGGTTGCCCCATTGAGCCGAAATTCGCCGGAGAGCTTGACCTTTCCGGACCCCCGTCGCACGTGTGCGCGTGCTGGGTTGAAAATCGGGCTAAGGTTTCCTCACTGAGCCTCAGCTCGCCGGATAGCTTGACCTTGCCGGACCCCCGTGGCTAACACCGCACTTGGACAGACAAGTCGAGCGGAGCCGAAGCCCTGTTGACCGCCCGAACCAATTTTCGAACCTTTTGCTCAGTTGGTGTCCAACTTTTCAGGATTTTTCAAATTTTCAATTATTAAAATTCTTTTATGCAGTCACTACATAATTATAATCCCTGAATGATTTTTAGATTCCAAAATTAAATTTACCATGTGAATTTTATATCCCGATAAAATTCCGTTTCCTTTAATTAATTTAATTTTTTTAATCTAAATTAATTATCGTGTTCATACATGTCTAGTTAATGCCAAAATTAATTTTCTACATGTATGTATATGCTAGGAGTGGAATTCATGAATATGATGCATGGCATAGTTATATCACATAAATAATCATACAAGAAAATAAATGCGAAAAATAAACCACTGAGATAGACCGTTGGTTCCCCGTATCTAATCTATAATCTAAATAAATAAACCCTACAATCAATAAGGTTTACTAATTACCTAATGAAACAGCTGCCGCTTCATATATTAATTTGCTGGACGAAATCTTCACAAGTTGCTTCACAGTCGAACTGGTGAAGCACTCTTCCCTCCATTGCATCAATCAAGGTTCGAATCCTGTTGGCTTGAATTTTTTTTTGGTATCAATACTGATGTCTTGATGACATCATCGTTCCAATTTCATCACCCCAATTGTAACAGAGTCGCCGAGAACATCAGCGTTCCAATTTCATCACCCCAATTGTAACAGAGTCGCCGAGAAGAAGGGAAAAAAAATACAACTATGCATCTATGAAATTATAATGACAATAAATAAATTACATAGCTTCCTATACCCGGAAAAAATTGGGTTTACAATAGATCTAACGGTAAACAAGTACCAACCCAATCCATGTCGTCAACCAAATCATTCAATCACATAAATTAAATTAAAAGATGCAATTTTATTCTATTCCACTCCTTATTAATTAATTATGCAATCAAGATCGCAAAATCACTTTAACCTAGCTCTGCTACCACATGCTGGATATACAGAAACTCGAATCCAGAACCGATCCAAAATTGGATCGTCAGATCTGATTCATAGCACCGATCAAGACACTCGATCATGCACAGCGGAAGCTACGAATTAAATTCGCATGCGATTTTACCACGATTTTAATTCACATAATTAATTAACAATCTACAAGAAGGTTAGTAGATTTACCTCAACGAAAAGAGATGAGAAATTCGACAAAAGGGAGAAGCCATAATCTTCCGGATTGTATCTCCTAGCGACGACTGGTGGACGTCGATCCGCCGTAGAACCTCCTTGAATATGCCCAAGAAAAACCCTAGGTTTTTCTTCTCTAAATGACTAAGGCAAGAAAATAATTTTTCTTCCTTTTTATTTATTTGTGGCGCAAATTGTGATTATTCATTGTGCTAGGCGGAACTCTCTTTATATAGAAAAATAACTAGTCAAGAGAGTTATCCTTTTCACACCACAAATACCTATTCCCATAAGGAAAAGATATTTTTCCCACAAAATAAGAGACAATTCCCCAAAAAACAATCTCTTAATTTTCCATTAATTATCCAACAAATAGATAATTAATTAATTACACATAAGAGATAATATAGGAAAATTTCTTCTCCTAATTATCCATATTTGGGGCGCCATTAATTTTGTCATTTTTAATAGAAAATGTCTTTTATATTTTACATATTATTTACCAAATAAATAATATTGCATATTTATTAAATAGACCAACTATTTAATTTATTGTCGAGGTTCCACAAATCGAGAAAACACTCGCGTGTTAGGAGCCAACCCAGGGACCATGGACCTATAACCAGTAGCTACAATATTCATCGAACAAAATATTCATCGAACAAAATATTTCTACTCAACTTATTAATTCCGGAATTACGCCATCATAAATCCGAAACTGAACTATATCGATTATAGATATAACTTATTCTCAAAACGTCGAGTCGAGTCGATAATTGTCCCTTGATATAATCATTACATATAAACTAACCCTCCACAGACTATCCGTAATGAAGCGGAATTATTTCCGGAAACCTTCTTCAATATATCTTATCCTTATTTACCATTAACCCACTAGTGATCAATTAGTTCATAACCAATATGAACTCCATGGATCGGTCAGTTTCTAGGATTAACAAATAAGGGGATTGTCTTTCTACCTCCCATAGGAAGGAATGGATTCCATATCTGTGAGACATATACTTCTCACTCATTCCAGAATAGTGCCAACGTGAAAGTGATTCGGACCGCGTCTCTTAGCGATCCTTAACGAACACATCAAACCCTCTCCTGAAATAAGTAGGAGTCTGTAATCACTTCAGGATTAAGGTTAATCCATATATGATAATCTTGTGATTTAATAAGTTTTCTCAATCACGGAATTATATGAGAAATTCATATTAAATCGGTCCAGTCCTATATGAATCTCATCATATGTAAATGCCCCACTTAGACAACCAATGTCGACGGTCCGGATAGGACGGTCACACCATAAAGTGTTCGGGGCGCATTAGTGGTGATTTAATCTATAGACCCCAAACTTTGATTAAGTTCACCACGGACTAACAGTTCAAGTGTATCACCATAAACTTAATCCTCGCGTGTGACGCACATTAAGTTATATAGCTACATTTGATACGACTTGGGGTTTTCAATAGTGTATTACTTTACAAGCACGAAGCAAGTAATAAGATGAGAATAAATCTGTCATTTATAAATTCTAAAAACAATTACATAAATTGTCTTTCGGGTGCTACTTCCAACACCCTAAACTCGATTTTCAGCCACTTAACGATTTCTAACCCAAACTAAACATGTTTACCATAAAAAATACTCAGAAAACAACTGTGAAACTTGTCCAAAACATGTCATAGCTTAACATAGACAACAACTACACAAAAACATGATTTCTAACCACCAATCTATACCAAAACTCAACCTAAACATAATACAACTATAATTATTTATTAGGAAGAGCCTCTTACCTTAATTACCAACAAAACCGGAAACAAAACGCCAAGCAACTGCAACAATTGTTGATCCTCAACCCCAAAACCTATTTTATCAACAAGAAACCCTAAAATCCTATTTTTCTTGCAAAACCGAAATACAAAAGTGTGTGAAACAGAAGATTACCTGGATTATTTGATGTGAAAATATTTTTAGAATAATCTATGCTCCAAGACGATCGTTTCGACTACTCATGGCTGTGAAACAGAGCTACGGATTAAAAGAGACGAATTTCTGAAAAATCGAACTCTACGAATACCAAAAACTATGGCTAACTGAAAACTTACGAAATTAAGAGATGTTATTTTCCAAAGTTGCGTCACTTTGCGGTGATCATTTTTCTCTACTGCGGCATCTTGTAACGATGAACGGATTGGCCACACGGTTGAAGATTACGTTCTCCCTTTTTTTTTCTTTTAAAAACTCTGCGTCTGACATCTCTCTGCGCCGTTCCTTTTTTTTTTTTTTTTTTTTTTTTCTGAACAGCCTATGAGTCAATAATAGATTTTGGGGATTTTCTTTTAAAGCCATTAATTAAATTCCTTAATTAAATAACTGAATCCATTTTTAATTAAATAAATAGGATAAATAATAATTAGGTAGTAGTGTGTATGTCCAATTACTATTTTACCCTTTCTGAAAAGTCGAGATGTTACATTTGGCCTAGAACACTTTTTGAATCATTGTAATAAGATCCGATCTTTGCAGTACTGTGTTCATTAGTTCTATAAAGTTTGCAACGTTTTGTTTTGTCATTATAAGTACTACATCCGTCCCATAAAAAATATTCATTTTTTGTGATCCACACAGATTAAAAAATAATTAATGTGTTGTATTTTAAACACTAATAGATATATTTACCCCTATTTCATAATAAATACTTGTTTTGGAATATGAAAAAATATACAAACATTAAATGTATGATAGAGGTATGTTTGAAAAAGATGCATTAAATAATGAATTGATTTTCTAAATAGATACTTTTTATGGGATAATTTATTTTCAAAAACTGGATATCTTTTATGGGACAGAGGTTGTATTAATCTGAAACAAGACATATCTAGCTGCTAAGTGCTTATTCAAACCTGTTAAAACAATAAATAAAACTATCTTTGTGTGTATCTGTGTTACCTTGGTTGTCATCACATTACTCAACACACTCAACTTAATCACTTTGGTTTATCACATTAATTAATAAGAACTTAAGTAAAGCTTCTACACTTAGTTTGTTAGTACTTATGTGGTTACTTGTTAATTAAAAAAAAAGTTAAAAATCCCATACACTCTATTAAACTCCCCCCTTCTAAAGTATAATTGTGCTAAACCGATCCAACACCATGTCTTTTCATAGTGTTTGTAAATCTTCCAAACAAAGTTCTTGGAGATTGTTTAAGACCATATAGAGCCTTGTTTAGCTTGCATATCTTCACTTTTCTGCTGAAAAAAACTAGAGAGGTTTGCATATAAATGTCTTCTTTAAAATATCATTTCAAGATGTCATTCTTTACATCAAACTGTTGAAGATCCTAGTTGAAGTTAACAGTAAGGGACAAAAGGATCCTGACTATATTCATTTTGGCCAGAGCGGCAAAAGTTTCAAAGTAGTCAATGCCTTGGGTCTGAGTGAACCTTTTGGAAAACAATGTGGCCTTGTACCTCTCAATGGTACCATCTGATTTGTACTTGATGGTGTACACCCATTTGCACCCAACAATTTTTATCCTCTTTGGTGCTTGAACAATATCCTAGGTCTTCCCTTTTGCTTGTGAATAATCCTTTGCTACAAGTCTGGCCTTATTTCTGACAATATTTTCTTCTTCATCTAACTTGTTTCTGAAAACCCATTTGGTGCCGATTATGTTGACATGATCTGGTTTATCCACCAATTCCCAAACTTGATTCCTCTCAAATTTGTTAAGTTCTTCTTGCATAGCCAAAATCCAATCTGGATCATTTAACGCTTCTTCAATTTCTTTTGGTTCAGACTGAGATAGAAAACATGCTATCATAGCATCTAGTTGATGTCTTTTCTGAACTCCTACTTGGAAATCACCTTTCACATGTTCTTCAGGGTGATCTCTCATCCATTGATGTACTGGGGGTTCCATAAAGGGGTCTTCATTTTGTTGAATTGGTTCTTCTTGTGCTTGATCATTTTCAGTTGGATCAGTTTCCTGTTGTTGTTCAGTTGCAGGTTCTGTTTCTAGCAACTGAGACTGATCCTGATCTGAAGAATCTGAGATCCTTAATCTTTCAATATTTTTAAAGACTGGTTATGGAGTCTTCTCTGACTGAGACTGAGAAACTTGTTCTTCTTTGTCTTCAATTGTGTCTCCAGTAAAGTTTGGTTCATCAAAAACCACATGTATTGATTCTTCCTGCTTGAGTGTCCATTTGTTTAGTACTCTAAAAGCTTTACTGACACTTGAGTATCCCAGAATATTCCTTCATCAGCTTTGGGCTTAAAAACCTTAAGCCGATCCTTTTCATTATTGTGAACAAAGCATTTGTTCCAAAGGAATGAAAATACGGGACATTTGGTTTTCTTCCATTCCAAATCTCATAAAGTGTCTTTTCATGTCTCTTGTTCATAAGAGCTCGATTCTGAGTGTAGCACACTGTATTTACCACTTCTGCCAAATATCTTTCAGGCAGTTTTGATTCACAAATCATTGTCCATCTAGCTTCTTTGAGTGTTCTCTTTCTCCATTTAGCTACTCAATTTTGCTGAGGTGTTGTTGTAGCTGCAAGCTGGTGTAGTACTCTATTTTCTTCACAATATTCAATGATTATATTGTTGAGAAATTTAGTTCATTTGTCAGATATAATATTGACCACTGTCACTCCTTTCTGAATCTGGAGTCTCTTGAGAAGTTCTGTTAGCTGTTGCTTGGTTTCAATTTTCTTTGTCATGAAGATGACCCATGTATATCTTGAATAGTCATCAACTACCACCAAGGTGTATTTATTTCCACTAATACTGATTGGCGTAATTGGTCCAAATAAGTCTATATGCATTAGTTCTAAAACTCTAGTTGTTGAGTGCTGAGACTTAGTCTTGAAATTTGCTTTGGTTTGCTTTCCTTGTTGACATGCATCACACAAGCTGTCCTTCTTGAATGACATCTCTGGTAGTCCGATCACCAAGTTCTTCTTGACTAGTAGGTTGATATCATCAAAATTGAGGCGACTCAGTTTCTTGTGCCACAGCCAACTGAGTTTTGACTTGGTGTTCACAATTAAACAAGTTTCTATAAACCGTGTAGACCAATCTACAACATACATGTTCTTTTTCCTTCTTCCGGTGAGAACTACTTGATAAGATGTTTCACAAAAAACAATGCAGAATTCCTTATCAAATGTGACTTTGTATCCTATGTCACAGAATTGACTCGTGCTGAGTAGATTGCAATAAAGTCCTTCCACATAAGATACATTCTTGATTATGAGTCCATTTCTGACTTGGCTACAAAATTAGTGAGACAGTCCTTGCTCCTTGTCATGTGTCTAGAGCATCCACTGTCAAAATACCAAATATACTGCAAGACAAATTAAAATGTTTTAGGTACCCAACTCTGTTTGGGTCCATAGAGGTCAGTTGTCTGTACAACTCCGGGCACATTTCCATAAGGTCTTTTCTGGAAATTTTTGTACCTGTTTTCATATATGTAAGCCACACTCCCACAGTTTCTATTTTTGGACTGTGTTATTTATATGTTCTCTCAAATCTTTTGGTTGAAACTGATTTTCAAAATGCCTTATGTTATTAAAAGCTGAGTAATAACCATCATTCATCTTGTACTGAGGTCTTGGCTGACTTTTGTACCGAGGCTTTTGCTGAGAACTGGGATAAGATTTCGCTGAGTCTTGGACTGAGACTTTTGATAAGTCTTTTGTCTTGAATGATTGTTCCTCTCTGTTTTAATAATAGGTTCAGTAAAATTCCAATTATCATAGTGGGAAATAATCTGCCTTACCCCTGACTGTGTGAATCTTTGAATGATTAACATTCTTAGATTTACTCTGATTAAAATTTCTCTGGTTCTTGACATGATCAACTTTTGTAGGTCTGGCAGTTGATCTACTCTTCATGTTTACTTGAGGTACATCTGATCTTCCTTTCGATTTACCTTTATTGGTAGGTGCAGCTGTCTTCTTAGAAAAATGAGTTGACTCATGTGAGGCTGACTTTACTGGTTCAACAATTTTCTCAGTTTGTGGAAGTTGCTCGGCTACAAACTTAATACCAGTTTTGATATTTGGTTCAGTAGCTTTGCTAGTTCCCTCCTTAGAAGATTCCTGTGTGTCAAATCCTAAGCCAGTTCTGTCTCTATATGGCTTTTCGGATTTGAATCCAGTGGCTGAACTTGATTGAGCAAAAGATTTAATTCTTTGCTTGGCGATGATGAGGTCGATCTCGATTCTTCATTTTATCAGTTCTAGTCAGTTTCATCATGTTCAGTTCAGACTTCAATCTTTCAACTTCAAGAATTAAAGCTTCTTTCTCAGCTTTAATTGATTCATTACCAGCTTGGATGGTTACCAGCTGATTCATTAATTCGTCAAGTGTTTCTTCTAATTCTAGATTCCTTGGATTGGAGTCAGCAGTCGAAGAACAAGCATTTTGCATGGAAATCTGTGTTGGGCTATACTTAGAGTTAGATTCACATACTTTATTTGGATCCTCCATATGATCCATTAGAGATGTATCATTTGATAATCTTTCAGTTCCAGCTTCATAGTCTAACTTATCTCCGGCTAAGAGAGCTCTTATGCCAATTCTTCGTTGCTGAGTCTTCTAACCAGTCAGCTCTGGACATTCAGCTTTGTAGTGTCCAAGCTTCTTGCAGTTAAAGCAAAGATATTCATCGTATTTTCTCTTTTCAGGAGTCTTTTCTGAGTGACTAGATGTCTACACTTCATTCTTTGAATTCTATTCATCATTAGAGCCATCTGCTCTTCCATCTCATCCAACTGCTGAAGATTGCTAGATGATGTTTCTTGATTATCATTTGAAGCTGCTGCGAGTGCTGTTGTTTTAGGTTCCTCCAGATCCTTGATTGTTGCAGCTGTGCTTGTGAAATCCTTGCTGAATTCAAAAGCCTTTAGGTCTGAGAAGATTTTTAAGGAATCTTCTATATCAAGTCTTCTTGATTCTTCCATTGATGCGACATTCATCTTCCAGCACATGGGTAAAGCCTTCAAGATTCTAATGTTGATTTCTTTCTTGGTGTACTCAATCTTGAGTAATGCTAGTTCGTCTATTATGGCGCTGAATCTTGTTTCCAATTGATCAATATTTTGGCCTGACTTCATCTTGAAATTTTCAAACTTCTGTTTGGCAACTGAGATCTTGTTCTCTTTGATGGAGTTAGTTCCCTCACAAACCAGTTGGAATTTCTCCCATATTTCTTTTGCAGTAGTGCAATCCTTGTCCTTCAAACATATGTTGCCATCGAGAGTTCTGAGGATGATGTCCATGGCAACGTTATTCAGATTGTTCCTTTTTCCATCATCGATGTTCCATTCGCTCTTGGGCTTTGGGACTCTAACTTGGTCACCATTAACAGTTTGCATGTGAGAGATTTGGATAGGTCCATCAGTAAGTACGTCCATCATCTCATCATGAGTGGTTGATAGAAAGGCCTGCAAACGATGTATGTATTCATCATATCTGTCCGTGTTGCACATCATCATCTGTCTGGCATACTGATTGTTATCCATTGTGTGAGTGAATGAGAACTGGATTATGCAAAGACTGGAAACTAAAAAATTGAGCTTTTGCAGGAGAACAACTAGAGGAGACAACTAGAGAAAGTGAGTTTTCAACAATGGCTTGTTAAAGAACACTACTCCGTTACCAATTGTTGGTATCGGAAATAACTGAATACCAGTTATGCTAGATAAAGACTCGAAGCAGTAGCAACTTTGGATCACCTCCAAAAGGAAGTACCGATCTGATACCAATTGTTGGTCCCTTGGAAAGGCTGACACAAGTTTATAGGGGGTTGAATAAACTTGTCACCAAAAACTAGATCTAAAATGATTAAGGTTCAGTTTTAACTTGTGTGGAGTTAAGCTCACTCAGCTGAATCTAAGTCTATCTGACTTATAACAAAACTGAGTCAACCGGCAGCGGATATAAGTTTTACCCTTTATCTGGATCTTGTTGTTTCGATGAAAAAGCTGAGTATGCAATACTGAATACTGGTGAATGTCAGTTTGTGAACTAGGAGTGAGTATCACAATCAATTTCAGTATGCTATATAAACAATAATAAATGCTGAGTAAATGAATGACTGAAGGTAAATGCGTAAAGTAAGTTGAGCAAGAATTATAGTGGTTCCAGGTGGTGTAATCCTGTCATTCCACTCTTCCCCTGTGATGTAGGAGGAAAATTCCACTAGAACTCTTTGAGATATGCTGTTACAAAAAGTCCTATATGATAGTAATTGACTAATCTAGATTCACTATCTAAGCAACTAAAGAATAGGTAGGATTGCTACTCTTAAACTGCTTGAACATTGGTCCTTAAAGTGTTGCTATTGCCTCTTCTCCAGCTACAACCAGAAACACAGTCTACCTGACTGCTAATGACAACTGTCCTTGGCAAATCCTAAACCGGATTGCTTCACAGTCTAAACCTTTGATTATAAATCAAAGTTGGGCTGAGAATCAATAAATTGATTCTTGCTTTTGGTTCTTCTAAGTGTCGAAATCTGGATTTGATCGATGTTGCTTGAACACTTGAAGAAATCTAGATGTGATCTTGATGAGCGCAAATATTGATAACAATTCAGATGAACTAGACTTGTGCACAAAAACGCTTGTAATCTCATTAATTCGGTTTTTGATCCTTAATGCCAAGTCCTCTTTTTATATTGTGGGGTCCAACGTTCATCTTGCAACGTCTATATTTTTAGATGTCAGGTGTCAGTGACCGTTCTGACATGTCAGTTCTTCATCCAATAAAAATCCTTGATTTATAACGTTCGAATATTAGTGTACTTTCAGTTGCTTGGGTGGCTGACTATAAAACCGAGTATCCTTATCACATTTATACTGAGTGTGTCAATTATCAGTTTGTTAACTAACTTAGAGCATTAACTGAGTTTTTACTCTTCTTCAAAAAGTTCAGTACTCTATTTATCTGATTTTATATCACTTAATCACTTAATCAAAAAGTTCAGTACTCTATTTATCTGATTTTACTCTTTTATCTGATTTTATATCACTCGGACATGTCCAAATCAGAAAGTAAAGATCAAGACATGCCTGAGACACAACAAATTCCTCATCATGATCCATACACTTTTAATCCCACTATTCCAGAATAGATACTGAGTCCATTACAGACACTGAGAATCTTAAGGATAACAACAAAAGAAAAGAAGTTATTCAAGAAGACATGCAACAATCTCAGGGGGAAGAGGTGTCCCTCCCATAGCAAGAAAAAGTTTCAGACAAGAACTAGATGGAAGAGCCGTTGGATTTTTATCCAAACAAATTCAAGATCTAAATATAGAAGGGTCATAGCTAAGGAATGAGGTTGCAAATCAGACCACCAACACAAGGACTTCTCTAACATACTTGGTGAACCAATGCATGGTCACTCAACATCAGAAAGAGTTGGACGGAATTCATCGGAGCAATGAACTATTTGGAAGTCGACATGACTTCACATCACAAAAGATCGATCGACTGGCGGGCCAACTGGGGCACATGTCGATTTAAGTGCATCAGGCACAGATGCACAGATCCGGAGCTTATACGAAGTTGTTGCTTCACTATCAGCCACACTCAATGAATTTATTGTGGAGAGAGTGTCCTAAACCCAATCGGGTTGGACCGCATCCGACCGGGTCGGTCTTTATGATTATACATATACAATAAATGGCTTTTCTGTTGTCAAATATTTGTTTTTTTAAAGAACCAATTATGAATTGTTATATGATAACGTCCTTAGTATTAAACTGTGATAGAGACACCATGATAGACGATTATGGTTGATGGGATCTCTAATCACTTTAATAAGTTTGATACTTAAATGTCTCTAGGCTTAACCGGGCATTGATAGTACAAATAGGCTAGCACCTATTAGATGTCTTCTGTCTTTACGGGAAGGGATGTATCTCGTCTATCGAAGTGTAGAGACACTTGGACTGTATGGGACGTGTATTAGAGAATGGTACATTAGACTGACCCACTTACACTGATAAGTGTCACACTATGTGACGGTTGTGTAATTATCCTTTGGACCGGAGTCTACATGGCATCACGGTGTGGATGGTCATGCTTTGACACTATTGAGGTTTCTCATAGACATGGGGCGATCATGCGGTAATGATTGGGTGTGATTACTGAAGCATGCGTACTATACATGTTAGGTCGTTTGGGAATCGCGTACCCTATGAGTAGAAGTGAATATCTGAAAGGGCCTTCCCATAAGGAATGTCTAGTTCTCCTGAATCTTTACAAAGTGAGAGTAAATGAGTTATTCCGAGAGAGCTTGATATCCAGATTATGGGATACGATTAACATACGATCGTATGGATATTACAACGGCGATAAGATTCTATTTACACGCTAACCGAGCACATGAAATGTAGTAGTCATTGCATATGGACAATTCCGATGATTGGGGGTCATGGACATGTTGCTAGATGCTATCCGTGATCGTTAGATGTGAAGGGCATTTTCATAATTGTGCCTTATGTCTCCGGCCAACATATTCGGAAGCCTACCGGGTCACACGCATAAGAACATCTAGCCAGATTAAATGCGGTTATAGCGATAACAAAATAAGGAAAGTTTTATCTTGACTATAAAGTGTTATAGTGATAAATTAATACGGTGGTATTTATTTATTATGAATAAATATAATACAAGATATTAATTATATTGATTGATTAAATATACATAGTTGATGTATAAGTCGAAACTAATTGTGTATATTGATACACATGTATTTTACAAATTAATTAATCATAGCATTATATTATTTAAGAATATTCGGATGCCAATTTATTGGCTAAAGGTGGTGCAATTTTGGAGTGTATAAGATACACTTGGATTGTGCAATTTAATTAAGGATATTACCATATATTAATATATGATATATATATATATATATATATATATATATATATATATATATATATATATATATATATATATATATATATATATTTGTGGTCACATACGTGACATGCATATAAGATATGCATGTGCACAATTGTGATAAATGTATATATATATGTATAGATTTATATATATATATATATATATATATATATATATATATATATATATATATATATATATATACACACACATGTGTAAATAGATTTATGGTAATAAGATAAAAATATATTCAATATGAGAAATTTTCAATACATATCTTGGAAAAATATTTAATATAAGATATTGAATATTAATGAGATAAACCAATCAAATATATTTTCCTGATTTTATTAGAAAAATATTTTCTTTCTCCTTAATCTACACAGAAGCTAATCCTATTGGGAATAGGATTAAAGGGGGAGCACCACACTTTTATTTAAGAAGAAGTTGGCTAGCTCTTTCGACACACCATAATTCCAAGAGCTCATTGTTATTATGAAAAATAAGAGTGCTTCTTAGAGAGAGATTATAGAGAGAGAAAAGTTTGACCTAGCAGTCGAGTTTTTCTAGTAGCAATCCTTGGCGGGATTCCGGCGAGGTGTTCGTGTGGATCACTGGTAGAGGCCGGACACGTGGACGGCTCGCGCAATACTACTACTACCGGATGGTCAAAACGTCAATCTTTTAGATCAAGCAAGGTAATATTACCGTCCCCTCTCTTATATGTTTATTGTTTAAACGAAGTCAATCCTGGATTGGGAAATCAATTTTGAAATTCTACTGCACTACTCGATTGATTTCCTTATAGTGGTATCAAAGTGGTCTTCGAACATAAGCAATAAGCATCTTTTATTCGCATATTAAATTAGATCCAATAGATTAAAACATGTATGATATTAATCCGTAATAGATACACGAAAAGAAAAAAAATGTGGAGAGGCAGCAGGGGCGGCACCACCGCCATATCGGCACTGGCGCCGGTGCCGGCCTCCGGGATGCCGACGGCTGTCGGCACCACCGTTCCCCTCCCCTTCTTGTTTTGTTTTGTGCATCTTTATATTTTCAATATGGTCCATAGTTCATGGTTGCTTTTTGATCGTTGGGGACCAATGGTTCAAAATGTTTGAACCATTGGTCAAACTAGGCCATTCCAAATTTGTTTAGAATAGGCTTAGGCAACTTCCAAAATTTTGATCTTGGAAAAGGCTTAGATGCCTTTTGGTTTGATTTTAATTAAACTAAAGGCATTCCTTTTGGTTATGAATCAAAATGGAAGAGAACAAAAGGGGACCACATGATTTTTATTTTTTATTTAAAATAGTTTAAATTTGAAAAATTAAAATTAAAGTTATTAATTAATTAATTGATTGGATGTTTCATTACGCAAGTAGTTAAAATTTAAATTTTATCTTTTTCATAAGATATTGATTGTATGGATTAGATAGTAGATATAATATGATTATATAGACCCCGATTGATCACGGACTCGACCAATAGGATAGATGTGAATGCTTTATTTTCTGTTGGTTTTTATTGTTGTCCTAGACAGTTATGAAGAACATGACCTAGTTTTATTTCTGCATTATCCCACTCCCGTTAGCTCCACCCGTGTGCGGCGGATGTAAAATTTATTAGAGAGATTTTTTAAAATAAATTGAAGACGAAGATGGAGACCAAAGAAAGAAGAATAAAGATTCCATTGGAGAATGACGCATTAAAGATCCATTAGCGGTTGCAGCTACCCTGAGTTTGTGACCCGTGGTTTCGTCAGTTTGTATTCGAAACCGAACTTAGGAAAAGTCCATGATCATACCGGTTAATTTTGTGCGCGGAATGTTGTGTATGTTTTACTTTATACAATATTGTAGAATTATGCATGTAAGAGATGAGACCCTAATTAAATATAAAATTAATTAAGTGAATTAATTTAAACTTACTCCCATGACAAAAATCGAGTTATAATATGTCTCCTAATATTATAGTGACGGTGAAGAGCCCTTGTTCGGATCCAACTGATCGGCCCACGTCGGGAGTTGACCTACCTCGGGTATATCGTCATTATCGAGATATGATCGTTATGAGATCTCATGAATACTTAGGTTACGGCTCGCCTAAGAATCTTGCGGTAATTGCCAACGTCAGGACCGTCTGATTTTAGAGACATGAGGTTGACTATCATTTAGATGATGTAAATTGTCAAAGAGTTGACTAGTCAAACCACTGGAAGTCGTGTTGGACGCGATTGGTAAGAAGTACCTACCCGTCAAAATAGACCCGGTCGATCGGCCCACGTCGGGGATCGAGTCAAATAGATAGGATTCCAGCCACTAAAGAATTTTGGAAAATTCTTGAAAGTCAATTGGCAGTAGTTGACTAGTGGGAGCAAAATCATAATCCCAAAGACCATTGATCACGTGTAAGTCACTAATGTTGATATTACTAGCAAGAGTACTAGGTCAATCGCAGTATAGTAAAGGCGAATCAAGGTCGATCCCACATAGACAATGCAACTCAAGTATAAACGATTCTAATCTAACTAAGAAGAAACATATATGGTCCTTGACCAACTATTAACATAGAAGAAACGTGGTATTCCTCCCCCTCTTCCCACCAATCTACTAACTCGACCTAGCTAATCCTTATGTTTACTTCCCCACATAATTGCCTTAAATTAATCGAGCGAGCTTTTAATTCAATTTTAGGATACAAGTACAATCCCAAACCCTATCTACTCCGATTTATATGCCAGCTACCCACCTTAATTGGTCCGTAATAGCCATTACACATAAAGAACTAGAATTGCCAGTATTGAGCGCTAACTCATACCGCTAACCTTCCTAGGCAGCTATCAACACTGATTAGCACGTTCATAGGGTCCATCAAAACAATGTCCTAACTAACACTTCACTATTAGTACTTCATGTTAATTTAGGAATTATGATTACTAGATTGGACAGACCTATTACTCGTTTTAATTATTTCTATCGATCAACGTAGCTGACGATGAATCTCCAGATTAGGTTTTCTAAAATTTGCCTCGGTAAACCGGTATAGACCGCCGGTTTACCGAGGGCGGCTTTTCCTATTTCTAGATCTACATTGCTCAATGCTGATTAATCTACGTAAATTTTGGGGTCGTTAAACATGCAGATTAACTAAAACACGTAAATACAAATAGATCTACCACATTAAAGACATAAAGGAACATTCAAAGCTTCATAATTTCAACAATGGAGATCTAGCTTGATCCACTCAAGCTAGAGATGGTGAGGAAAGAAAGGTAACCAGAAAATAAACTCTAAAAGTTAGAAGAACTTTATTTAATCAAATTGTATAATGTATATAATAAAAGATGGAACATATATTGAAACCTATGTAATAATCAGTTTATGAGGATTTTTACAGACACAATAGCCGACTTATGACTCTCAGAAACCTTAACCGACCTAGTAAATGTGGCAGATTCAATTCCTTGCTCCCCAAGACCCTCGGTTTATCGGGCCTAGCCCACCGTAAACTGAGCCTTCAATTCTTTTTTTTTTCTCTGGCAGATCTCTTCTTGGACTTTATTCACTAGGCCCAACATTCTTTCCTCCGGTCCAGCTCTGTCCTTAAATGCTCCAGATTTGATAAATCCGATGGCAAAAAAATACAGAGATCATGCGTACAAAGAATACATACTCGGACTCGGCGTCAAATCATATTCAAAACGAAGCGGTTTTTTAATTTACACAAAAGCAGAAACAAATTGTTTTTATGAGATTGTTAAGAGCTCATATTCAGATCCTCCGGACATTAATTTTTATTTTTGAAGTAAAAACATCTTTGAAAAATATTGTCATCCTGATAACTTTAATGTTGATGTCTTTTATAAAATTATTACACTTAAATTAAGAATAATGATTATAAAAATTATTGTGTGTGTGTATATATATATATATATATATATATATATATATATATATATATATATATATATATATATATATATATATATATATATAATATGTATATGATAATATGAAACATGCATACCATATCATAAGTCACAAACAATAATTTATGTACATCCTGACCACGGTTCAAATCTTGACTCATCGGCTCGAAAATAAAATAAATAAAGGCACGAGAAAAGAACAAATCTTCGGGATAATGACACAGATACAGAATTACGAACTTAGGAACACTCATATAGCATTTAGCACATTTTCCATATAATAACGAGCCTATCTATCCTCTCATGAGAAAAATTTAGGGTGAATAAAGGTATACTTAATGGTACTACTTAGAGCATTATCAACTACCCCCACTTAGCTTTTGATCATCCAGAGCAAAAAGGCGAAAAAAAATGACATCCCGATCAGTATATGAGTTAATTAAAAACAACAACGCCTCACAATGTTAAGATAAAGATAGTGTCACTCATATCCATCAGTAACGCATTAAACAATATTCATGTCATGAGCCAATGAGTGTGTGCAATAACTTCACATCCGTTTAGTAATGTAGACAATCTCACATTACGTCAACCCGTAGTTGAACTAACCAGTCTCGGACATGCTTTTATTAATCAAATTAGTTGGGCAAGGCAGATCGAGAACCGAGTATTACTCTCAGGCTCTCGTTTATCAGTCTATGCAAAGGTCGTGCGTCTTACGCTCCATCGACTCAATTTTGCCAAAAAGAATATAGATGTGTATATCGTGCAATGCACCTCTCTTTCTTGGTGGGTGGACACTCATAAATTTATCTATCCTCATGGTCTGACTCTTGATAAACAACTGAATCCAAATTCCTTTGCCTTTATAATCGTGGGTGGAACATTATTCGGGATAAAGCTAGGGTCAACTCTAGTCACGTTAATGCGCTATCGACTACATACTAGGGAAAGTGAGTCATATGTGCTTAAAATGGTGGCTCACAACATAATATGCGCTTAATACGCAACTACTTCAGAAGTGGGCACAATTCTACTTGTACATAGTTGAACAAAAGGGCAATTAATTAACTCCAAAAGATCAAAGATGTCATGTTTTTCAAAATTCTGTCGAAACGAATCAAAGTCTAGGTGGTGAAACACACATCAAAGAGAATCAAGATAGTCACGCAATTAACGGAATATAATGCTAAGAAGCTAAGTGACGTCCCTTACCCCCACTTAATCGAAACTTTGTTCCCAATGTGTAAGATGAAAAAGGTAAATCGAAAAGGAAATTAGCTTCGTTAAGGGTGGACCCAATGGAACAAACTGGATCGTCGTATAATGCAATGGGAATATGTAAGTAGTCCTGGAATAATATACGCTAAGTATCTCAAACAATCCAACAGGAATGGTGGTGACGAGAAACCGTATAATAAAATGGCGGCAATAAAAGAGAAAATAAATAACTCCAAACAATTTAAGTTGACAAAATCAGTATATTATGATCATAAAATCTGCTACATTTCTAGATTGAAAAGAAAATAATAAAAAAAATGGAGAATAACAACAAATAAAAAGAAAGAAATCTAGTCCTCATCATAATAATCCTCACAGTCATCTCTAGGCTCAAAACCGGGAGGTGGTCCAGAACTTGAGGCAGTAGCGGTGGAAGCGGATGCTCCATGATGCGGGGCAGTCCTAGGTGGTGGGGTCGATGGAGGAACTCCTAGAAAGTCTATAATTATATCCATCTTGCGATGTAGACTCGCATTTTCTCTTGAGTGCTCATCTAATAAGGCTCTCTAGGATCGAGGTTCTCGGAGTATCGGAGTATGCTCTCTCTCAGCTCTTGAACCGATCCGTCTTGGTACTCTCAAAACTGACTGTGAACTGATCATCGGTTTAGGCTCTTCCTAATCATCACTGACTATTACCGGAACCTCGTCCTCTATAGCGAACATGTCAATCATAGGCCCATACGGAAACTACTCTAGCTCGGATGTAGCGGTAATCTCATGAATGCGGCTATGCATCAGTAGGCTGATGTTGACTAGAGATCTCTGGTCCAGGTAAAACATCAACTCCGCCCTCTTCGGTGTGACAGACACCGTATGCTTAGTCGGTAGAAGGTGGGAACATACAAATCTGTTAACCACATTCCTATCCCGGGATAATTCATTTTCCAGGAAGATGGTGGGGGCTCCAATAGGATTGCGCTTCCATTGCACCCCAAAATAATCAGCAATCATCTGCATCCTCTCTAAATCTTCAACATTGGTAGAGGATGTGTACTCATCTGGGCCCACTGATGGAATGTGAACCCCATAATATTCGTTGATCGGCTCAATCGTAAAATCAACTTTGACTCCCCGGACCATAGCAAATGTAGCTCCCAGGTTATGCGCCAGATACACCAAAAATTCTCTCACCACCGTAGCATTGAACCTTGTCGGTGCCTCAGCCATATCCAAAATATCCTACACCTTCAGGGCTATCGGCAAGATCGTACCACAATCGTCCAACTCTATGCCTCGTTCTCGGGCAATAGGTCATCCGTTCTAATGCCTTCGGAACGACTCATAGATCTTCAAAGAATGAAACTGCTCAACCCTGTCTATCAAAGGGTTAGCATCTCCATATATGTACTGGTGACCACTTGGACGATGGGCTGTTCTGATACGCTTGGGGCCCATTCTGATGGAAACAGGGACTAAAGATGATGCTGAATCTGAAAAGTACCCTCGGTAAACCGGCAGGTGCTTTCGATTTAACGGCATTAATGTATCTGGTTTCTTCTCGGACTGTGCGGTTGAAAATGAAAGTAGAAGAACTGCAGTGACTTCACTGTCACAACAGCACCCCTCAGGAACAGATGATGGAAATATGGTGTTTAAAGGGGAGAAAAAGGGTTGATTTTGGTAAGGGTAATGGTGGTGATGATTGGACGAGATTTTGATAAGGAGAAGAAATGGACAAATGGTTAATGAAGAAGAAGAAGAAGATAATTGTTGAGGATGATGAATAATGGTGGTAGGAGGGTGTTTATATAGGAGAAATGGGGAGAAGGTGGAAGGATTTTGTGGAATAGCATGTAGTGGAGTAATGAGGGTGAGGGATTTGAGGGGTTTGATTGATGGGATTGAGGTGGAGTTATGGTGGAATGTGGGAAAGGGTGAAATGATAGAAAATAGGGAAAATGGGGCGGTTTGCTAACTCGTGGGTTTGCTGATGCAGCGTGTGTCCTTCACGCGTCACCGAAAAGTCTGCTTTTTAATCTGACACTCAGAAACTGAAAAAACCTAGCTCGGTAAACCGGAGGTTAGTCCCGGTTTACCGGGGCTTAATTCCCTAGATTTTTCTGCCCTCCTGCTCTACACACTTTACTTTAGCTCACTGCTCAATCCTGACCTCAAAATGACCAGTCTCATTCTCCTTTTGTTGCTACTTCCAACTCAATCCTAACCTACTTCACTAGAATCCATAACGAGTGAAAAAAACCTTCCCAACAACCATCGGTTTCAAGCATACGGGTGCGGTAGAATGAAAAAATGCTCGTCATTTCATCCGGATACTATTATTAACTCCTATCCTACCTAAGGGTTCAAGATAAGTAATTCTGAGTTTATAGTCGCCAGCTCGACTTTCTTCAGATCCTCGCTCACTCAAGGGTTGGGGCTTTAACTCACCAAACTTTTTCTCCAGAGGTTTGTATCTTTATAGAACCTTTTTGAGATCTTTTCCTAGCACGCCTCTCTCTCTTAGCTCATGTACTAGGTCTGCCTATGCGTCGAGATTCAACTTTTATGCCCAGGGATTCCACACTTTTCACTAGAAGATCCTTTTCACTACGTCTCTCAGAAGCACTTACTTCCATCGATGTCTGGTCGTGGCCCTTGTCCTCATTTTCTCTTAGCAGTACTCTCATAAATTTATGCTCAGCAGTTTCCACTACAACCTCTCGGTGCCTATGCCTTTCTTCTCCTATCTCCATGATTTTCACTTCCCTTGAACCGTAAGTCATCTTGCAACATTCCGGCCTATTATCTAGGGGCTCTATGATCTTGATAGATACAACATCGTTATTTGTCCTCAGAGTGATTTCCCCATTATCAAAGTCCATGATCGCCAGCTGGTCGCTAAGCAAGGTCTACCAAACAGAACTGAGGCACTTGGATCCTCCGGTACGTCTATAACCATGAAATCTATTGGAAAGGTGAATCATCCTGCCTTAATCGTGCAATTCCTTAGCAGACCGGCAGACATATGTCTAGTTCTATCAACAAAGGTCATAGTTCGGGTTTGATTCATAATAACCGGAATCTTAATCATTTGTCTTAGGGAAAAATGAAGGATGTTGCAACTCGAGCCGGAGTCGCAGAGACCTAAACCTACTGATATACCGTTTATAGAGATCGGGAGTCAGAACGTCCCAGGGTCTTCTAACTTCACTACGGTATCTGAGTCTAGGTAATCCTCAGGCTCAGAAAACATAGTGTCTAGATCCTCTTTAGGATCATTAGAATCATAATCAGAAGAAGATATTTCTATTAACTCTAAAGGAAACTCACCTGGACGATATGTGCAACACTCCGTTAAGCTCTCTTCAGGCTCCTACTTAATTGCTTCTTTCTCATTTTCCAACTGCTTCTTGTCCGCTTCGTATTGCTCTCTAACTGTGATCATGTGCAAAGCACTTACTAGCAATAGGACTAGGTCTATCGTAGCAGAGTACTGGCAAATCAAGGTCGATCCCACAGAGACTCGTAAGAACGTCGAATTATCAAGATTGAGTTGTCACGGTAACGGTCTACGACCAACAATAATATATAGACAGTAGTATTGGTGCCTCAAACTAACAAGATTATGAAAGTTCAAACCCGCTTAGACAGCTGTCAACATTGACCAGCACGTTCCTAGGGTCCATTCTAGATAATGTCCTAATTAACACTTCACTTGTGGTCCTTCATGTTAATTTACGATAACATGCAAATAGTTGATCAGACTAAAGACATGTAAATTAAATCTATCGATCAACGTAGCTGGCGCTGATTATCATGAATTAGTAATTTACTAGGTATTCAGATCTAGCGATATAGACCGTGGCAGATCTGAAGAACGCAACTACTATTTTATGATTCTTCACCAACGAATTAGATCTATAACATATGGGGTAAAATAAACTAACTACTACATAATTAAACTAAATAAGCAATTAAAACATACTAGTCGAATATAACGACGATAATTCTACATCTTGGAAAAGATAGAAAATCATACCCTCGAAGATGTGCATAGATCTCCTTCGGATCTCTCCCTAGGCGGCGACTCCGTCGTTTCTCCGACCATAACTCATAAAATAAATAAAATAAAGAACAAAGAACTTTTATTGCATAATTTCCTTGAATAATTTGAGTACATTTTGTTCTGAGGCGAAGCATCTTATTTATAGCTATCTAAACCGAATTATGAACAACTAGTTTGACCCTTCATCCAAGAAAACGCGTTTCAGAAGATTCTGGACCTCGGTAAGTCGGCGGCCATCCTCGGGTTACCGAGGGTATTTTTCATCCTTTTTCTTCAGCCGACTTAACTTGGATTCTTCTAGAATACCCTAGGCCCTTTTTTTTTTCGTTCAGTCCACTCCAGATTCGTCCATCATGCTTAGCCCAATATTCCGTATCCTGAAAATCATCAAATAACACACGAAATAATATCGAAACAGGGAAAATAAACGCTAAGTGCAGATTTCTCGACTCACGAATCCGACAAATGATATTCAACATAAATGGTTCATATTTATAGGTCGAAACAACTATTTTTAGCTCATAATGCATAGAATATTGATGTCATAGGATAGACTATTTTAACCGTAATCAACTACCCCCCACTAGCCTTCTGCTCATCCGCGAGCAGAGTATGATGGCGGAATGTACCTCCAAGAAAAATCCTCATCAACTACCACATATTTAGTAAAGATTTCCGGCAGAAACATATATTGAGCCCCAATCCATGAGCTCCCCATTAATCACTACTTACCACACATCAATGTGTCGTGTGATGAATCAGTCGTGATAGTGTGTTTGTGAGAAGAATCAAGTTGTATTAACCACATAATCTTAACTTGCTTGCACATACACTCACTCATCTTGCTTTCAGACTTGGTTACACAACATTGTACCGATGTTGGTTCGGGCGGACTCGGGGCTGAGCATCGCTCTTATGTCCTCGTTTGTTTCTTTTTATGCGAGGGTCGTGCCCTTTTTTTACTAAGTTCGCTTCCCTCATTGCCTTTATTGCATATCTATTTTTTCTATATATATTTTTTCTTGGCAGATTTCCTCACTTTTTTTCTCTCTCTCACTCACAAGTCCGTTTTGTCCTGGCCACCTTTCGTCATCCAAGTTGCTTCCCTTATCTTACAAAAATTTGTTTAAGTATATAAACAAACAAAAAATAATGATTCCCGGTTAAAACAACTCATCATCTAATCTTAAACGCTTCTCACTCAGATTATGTGCTCAAATATTGATTGCAATGATAGAATAATAATTAATAAGTTACTACTTCATTCAACATAACATATGCTCATTCTTCCATACTAAATTGAATATGCTATAGCTCACTTCAAATTGAACTTGGGCTCCTTTTCTACCGATTCCTTACTCGAAAATGGGCAAATAGCAAGCTAAAAACAGTGTTAAATTTTCAAAAATATTCCCTTTTTCGACTACCCAGCTAAGACGCCTTACCCCCCACGTATTATAGACATTGTCCCCAATGACTAATAATTAAGAGAAGAAAAAGTACTTAGCTCTGGAAATGTCGGCTGAGTCAAAACGAATCCCGGAGCAGAATCATTAGCTCCTAGGTCATTCCTCTTCCAAGTTATTACTTGCTTTCCAAATGCTTCCAAAAACTGTGAGTAACATGCGAAGGGAAATAAGAAAATAATGTGGCGGTAATTGTGCATACCAGAGGAATGCGCAATAACAGTTCAAGCCACTTTATTCCATTATCAGCCTAAGCAAGACGTGAAAACTTTTACGAGGGTATTACAAGATAATCGTGAAGGAAAAAACCACATATATCTCTAGTCAGATGACTGAGATATATGTGATGAAAAAAACCTTGCGATTGTCATGCTACTTTACTGACTCAAAATAAAATAAACAAAAGCAATAGATAAGGGTTTAGAAATAGTTCTGAGTTTATAGTCGTCAGCTCTACTAACGTAAAGACTTACAATTCAGGGTTATATGTGTGATGTAGGTAATGTTTCAGCCTGTGGGCATTAACTGTGAAAGTTTCCCCAGAGTGTTCATGTCTAACTTCACATGCACCTGAATTGAAGACTTTCTTGACTACATGTGGTCCATACCATCTAGACTTCAACATCCCAGGAAAAAGACAAAGACGCGAATTGTACACCAGCACTTTATCTCCAACTTGGAATGTGCGGTTCAGAATCTTCTTATCATGCAGGCATTACGTTCTTTCCTTGTAAATCCTTGCATTTTCATATGCTTGAAGACTAAACTCCTCTAATCTATTCAACTCTAGCATTCTTTTTTCACTAGCTAAATCCTCATCCATGTTTAGAAATCTCGTAGCCCACAGTGCTCTGTGCTCGAGTTCTACCGATAAATGACATACTTTTCCAAATACTATCATATATGGTGACATCCCAATCATGGTCCTATAAGCTGTTCTGTACGCCCACATACCGTCATTTAATTTCAATGACCAATCCTTCCTTGTGGGATTCATAGTCTTTTATAAAATCCTCTTAATCTCTCTGTTCGTGACTTCTACTTGTCCACTCGTCTGGGGGTGATATGCTGCTACAATCTTATGTCTAACCCCATATCTCATCATTAACTTCTCAAACAACCTATTACAGAAATGACTCCCTCCGTCACTAATTATGGCTCTGGGCACACCAAACCTCGTCAAAATGTTCTTCTTAAGAAATCTCAAGACAACCCTAGCATCATTAGTAGGTGAAGCTAATGCTTCCACCCATTTGGAAACATAATCAACTGCTACCAGGATGTAACGATTTGATTCTGACAATGTGATTGGTCCCACAAAATCAATTCCCCAAACATCGAATAACTCCACTTCTAAGATACTCTGCAATGGCATCTCGTTCCGCTTAGAAATATTGCCAGTCATTTGAAAGGAATGACAGGATCTTGTAAACTTGTAAACAGATTTATGAATTGTCGGCCAATAGAATCCACACTACAGTACCTTTGCTGCTGTCTTGTCTGGTCCATAGTGACCTCCAGCTTCTCTAGAATGACATATGTGCAAAATACTTGGAATCTCATCATCATGGACGTATCTCCTAAGAATGGCATCAGGGCACAATTTGTATAGGTAGGGATCGTCCCAATGATAAATCTTCAGATATGTGAAAAACTTCTTCTTATCTGCATTATTGAATTCTGGTGGTAGGTACTTTCCTGCTTAGTAATAGACAATGTTGGCAAACCAATGGTATACCTTGCCTACTTTTAATGTATGATATCAGGTCTGAGATTCAACCCGAGCTACCACTGAGACGGCAAACATTTGTTCATCAGGAAAGCTTTCCCTAATCTCGGTTGGTTGCTCTTCTTCTAGCAAAGTTAATCTTGACAAGTGATCAACCACCTAGTTCTCAGATCCCTTTTTATCTTTGATTTCCTCATCAAACTCTTGCAAGAGTAGAATCCATCTTAATAATCCCGGCTTGGAGTCTTGCTTGGTTAGAAGGTATTTCAAAGCTACATGATCAGTGAATACAGTGACTTTCGATCCTATCAGATAAGGTTGAAACTTGTCAAATGCAAAAATGACAGCTAAGAGTTCCATCTCCATCGTAGCATAATTCCTCTCGGCACTGTTAAGGGTATGACTGGCATAATAAATAGGCTTAAAGATTTTATCCTCCATTAGTCCCAGGGCTGCTCCAACTGCCGTGTCGCTTGCATCACACATTAGCTCAAAAGGTTTATTCCAATCTGGTGCTACCAGAATTGGGGCAGTTATAAGCATTCGCTTCAATGTGTTGAATGCTTTCTTGCACTCTTCTCCAAATATTAAAGGTACATCAGTTGCAAGAAATTCAGTCAAAGGTCTAGAAACTTTAGCGAAGTCCTTGATAAACCTCCTATAAAATCCTGCATGGCCAAGAAAGGCTCGCAATGTCTTTAAGTTCGTTGGAGGGGGTAACTTCTCTATCACATCTATCTTTGCTCTATCAACTTCCATTCCTGTCTTTGAAATCCTATGACCCAACACTATTCCTTCTGTAACCATGAAATGGCATTTTTCTAAGTACAAGGTTGGTCTCTTCACATCTTTTCAACACTTTACTCAAATTGTCCAAGCATTTATCGAAGCTATCTCCAAATACAGAGAAATCATCCATGAAAATCTCTAGAAAATCCTCCACCATGTCCAGAAATAGTGACATCATGAACCTTTTGAATGTTGCTGGTGCATTACATAACCCAAAAGGCATGCGATTGTATGCAAATGTTCCTTAGGGACATGTGAAAGTTGTTTTCTCACGGTCCTCAGGGCAATATGGATCTAATAGTAAGCAGAATATCCATCTAATAAACAATAGAATGCATGACCGCTTAATCTGTCTAACATCTGATCAATGAATGGTAGGGGAAAATGATCTTTATGAGTTGCATCATTCAGTTTCCTGAAGTCTATGAAAACTCGATGTCAGTAATTAGTCTCACAGGGATTAACTCATCAAACTCATTAGGTTGTACAGTGAATCTTCCTTTCTTGGGAACCACATGAATCGGGCTCACCCACTCACTATCTGCAATCTGGAAAATGATTCCCATCTCCAACATCTTTATGATCTCTTCCTTAACAATATCATTCAGTTGTGGTGTCAACCTCCTTTGAGGTTGTGCAACCGCTTTCTTTTCAGGGTCCACAGAGATCTTATGCATGCACACCGATGAGCTTATTCCTCTAATATATGCAATTGTCCATCCAAATGCTCCCTTATGCTCTCTCAGTACTCTTAACAATTTCTCCTCCTCTAAGGGTGATAATGATGCCGAAATTATAAGGTGGAGAGTATCATCTTGTAAGTATACGTACTTCAGGTGAGATGGAAAAGGTTTCAATGTTAAGTTCCTTGGTGGCTCCACTAATGATGATCTTAACAGCTTACCAGTCAACTGTAGGTCAAAGAACTTGTGCCAGGAAGGTCTATGAATGGTTCCTACTAAATCCATAGATGTTATAGGCTATATTTCTCGCACTTGACCTTCACTACACCCAGGCCAGGTTTACTCATTGCTTTCTTCTTCCTTCAGGAGCAAAGTCTCGGCTACTTCAGGGTCTAGTGCCATTTGCTGATATAATTCTAAAACAATCTCATCTACGGCATCTAGCATGTACCATGCTTCTCCTTCATCTGGTGCATATCTCATTGAATTCATCACATTGAGCACTACCTTGTCCTCATTCTCTCTCAGAATCAGCTCACCCTTATGAACATCTATCAATGTTTTGCTCATAGCTAGGAAAGATCTTCCTAAGATCAATGGAACATCGTGATTAGCTTCCATATCTAGTACCACAAAATCTATAGGGAATACAAACTTATCAACTTTCCCCAAAACATCCTCCCCACTCCATAAGGTTGCTTCATAGACCTATCTGCTAATTGAAGGGGTATAGATGTTTCATTCAACTCATTCATGCCTAACTTATAAAAAATGGAGAGTGGCATCAGATTGACACTGGCTCTAAGATCACATAATGCTTTGTTCAGGCATACTCCTCCAATTGTGCATGGTATGAGGAAGCTCAAGGATCTTTACACTTAGGAGGCAGTTTGCGTTGCAAAACTGCCGAACATTCCTCGTTAAGGCATATAGTCTCCAGGTCCAACAATTTCCTCTTGGTAGAGATGGCTTCTTTCAAGAATTTTGCATACTCTGGCATTCCGGCCAGAGCTTCTACCAGAGGTATATTCACTTGCAATTTTTTAAACATCTCTATAAACTTTTTATAACGCGCACCATCATTATTTGGCTTATATTTCCTAGGGGGATAGGGTAAAGTAGCAGGATAAATAATTACAGTTCGTGAAGACTTACATGTTGACTGCTGCTGCTCTGCCTGCTTGTCTGCTGCATTTTCAGACTCCTGGTTTACCGGAGCATTGTCCCGGGTTACCGGCCCCTCTTTTTCTCTAGATTCGGTTGCGTTCTGCTATTGACTGCTTTCTGATTCTTCCTGTACAGTTGATATTGTTAGGAAATCTACGCAGAAATGCAGCGGAATTCAAAATTTTGATTTCCTTTTACCCAAGATCGACTTCGTTTAAGCAATAAACAAACAAGCTAAAGACGGTGGTTACCTTGCTTGATCTAAAAGATCAACGCTTTGACCGTCTAAGGAGAGTAGTTATGCATAGAGCCGCCAAAGTGTTCGGCCTCTACCGCTAGTCCACACGAACAGCCCGTAGGAATCCCATCATGGATTTTTATTGGAAGACTCCGGTTGCTAGACCGGCCTTTTTCCCCTCTCTTCAACTCTCTATAGGATGCTCTCTATTTTACACAAGAACTATTAGTTCTAGGAATTGTGTTGTACAAAAGAGTTTGACACCCACCTCTTCTTTATAGTGAGAGGGACGCCCCAACTAGAGTGGAGGAGAAGAAAACATTTTCCCAATAAAATAAGGAAAATATAATTGATTGATTTATCTCATTTATTATAATATCTTATATTAAATAAATCTAGGATATTGTTAATATCTTATATTGAATATTTCCAAGATATTGTCAATATATAATATTGACTATCTTTATTATATTACCATAAATCAATTTATACATGTGTGCAAATATATATATATATATATATATATATATATATATATTAATATTTAATATTAATACATAATATAATGTCAAGAATGACTACATGCACTTTCACGTGTGTTAGCATATACACATAAATGTTCGCATACATATATCAACATATATATATATATATATATATATATATATATATATGTATATATATATATATATATATATATATATATATATACATGTATATATATATATATACATGTATATATATATATATATGTATATATATGGTCAACATGATTAATATAATACTATGATTAATTAATTCACAAAATACATGTGTATCAATATACACAATAATTTCGACATACACATATCTAATATATGTATTTTTAATTAATCAACATAATTAATATATTGTATTTCATTTATTCATAATAAATAAATACCACCATATTAATTTACCACTATAACCTTTATAGCATGAGATAAAATTTCCTTATTTGGTTATCTATAACCACATTTTAATCCGGCTAGATGTTCATATGTGTGTGACCCGAGACTTCAGAATATGTTGGCCGTAGACACAAAGTGCAAATTACGAAAATGTCTTTCACGTCTAACGATCACAGGATAGCGTCTAGCAACACACCGTGACCCCCAATCATCAGAAGAGTCAAATGCAATGACTACTACCTTTCATGTGAAACAGTTACCGTGTAAACTACAATCCTATCGCTGTAATAATATCCATACGGTCGTACGTCGAGTGTCAAACATTAACGACCGTATCTTATAATCTAGATATCAAGCTCTCTCGAAGTAACTTATTTACTTCCACTTTGCAAAGATTCACGAGAGTAAGACATTCCTTATAAGAAGGCCCTTTCGGATATTCACCCCTACTGATAGGGTACGCGATTTCGAGACGAACAAACATGTATATTCCGTATGCTTCAGTATCACACCCACTCACTACCGCATGATCGCCCCATGGCTAGGGGAAACCTCAATATTGTCAAAGCATGACAATCCACACCGTGATGCCATGTAGACTCCGGTCCTAAGAATAATCACACAACTGTCACATTGTGTGACACTTATCCGTGTAAGTGGGTCAGTCTAACGTACGCATTCTCTAATACATGTCCACGTATAGTCCAATTGTCTATACACTTCGATAGACGAGATCTATCCCTGCCCTTAAAGACAGAAGACATCTAATATGTGCTAGTCTGTTTGTACTATCAATGTCCTGTTTAATAGTACATCAGCCTAGAGACATTTAAGTATCAAACTTGTTAAAGTGATTAGAGATCTCATCAACCATAATCTCCTCTCATGGTTTCTCTATCACAGTTTAATACTAAGGACGTTATCATATAACAATTCATAATTGGTTCTTTAAAAGAACAAGTATATGACAACAGAAAAGCCATTTAATCTATGTATAAACATAAAGAAATAGTAGAAATGATCTGACCGGTCGGATCCGGTCCAACCCGATTGGGTTTAGGACACTATTCCACAATCTCCCACTTGGCCTAAAACCAATCACTCGCACACACAAGACCAAGTTGAAACACAAGAATCTCATGCAATACTCGCAACCAGCCCTAGCCGTGAATGGATCGCTATCCATGGGGACTCAGACTATCTTCATATCATGTTCCAAATGACCAAGTCAAAGGAACCGCCTCAACACACACATTAATCTCCGACGAGACCCTGGTCCTTGCTCCAAGCAATGAATCCATTTACTTTATCAGCTATATAGAAAAGGTGGAAGAACCGTACAAGGTTCAGGAATTAACCTCATTGACCCATGTACTGCTCCCGCTTCTCCTCCAAGGCACTACTGTGTTTGGCCTAGTTGTAGAATTTACAGTGACCCATAGCCAAGAACATTTTCAGCTCACTGTATCACATAATCAAGGTGACTGCAAACCCAGATCGTAGCTCCCACTCGCCTTCGTAAGACTCAGGATATACGTCTGTATATCTACGTTTATTTAATTCCAAGTTTCAATAAACTAGGAAACTTTTCTTAACATGTTTAAGGATATACTCGACATCTGCTAGAATCACTTTCATACTTGCTCATGACTCTTCATGGAGTGTGAACCTCTAGCAAAACACTTATGATGGATCTTATTGCAGTAGCAAAGGCAACCTTCCATAAGTATCATCTTTCACCTTATCTTTAGAACAAACGTCCTAATATAGATAGATCTTGAGAACACCGGCTAGCAGTATCCCATGTCGCGATCTATGCTAAACTCTTTTAGCACCACATCTATATAGGTAAACTATAATCTAACAGCAGTTAAATCTATCGCTATTGATTCCTATTTCTAAAATAAAAACTACTAATCCAAGTGCTTTCGTAAAGACCTTGAACTACCAAACATTAATTGACTGTGACATGGGTTGATAATTCCTGAGTGACATATCCAATACCTTACTCAAAAATCGTAACACACTCCCACTATCCATATTGCACATGGGGCATATCCCTTCTTTTGACTAAATCAAACTCCTTTGATTATCAAATAAAGAAATCGTCTAGAGAAACTTGTTTGAGTCCATAAATGGATCTCGTGGGCTCACATATCATGTTATCGTCTATGAACATCGAGCTGTTTGCCCAATGTCTTCAACACTATCATATAGCCCGAATATCAAGTTATAACAAGCATCGTCTGAATAGAATTGGGCTCAGCTGGCAGCATAAAGATAATTACAAGGCTTACATCCCGTACCCTTCAGCCGTCACTATAGCCTTATGGTAATCATATTACCTACCATGTCAGCCTTTCAGGGACATTCCCTCTAGGTAAGACAGACTAGGTTCACAACCTGGTTGTCACTGATGGAATCTAATGCAGATATTATGGCTCCTGGCCATATTTCTCAAACTTGCCTTTCAAACATTCTTTCATAAGTCGTGAGATATTCATTCTTCTAGATGAACATACCAGCAGCCTTTTCAGGCTTGAGGTTATCCACAGACCTACAAAACTTTTGTGTGCACTGAGCAGTGTTCTACACCTCATCGCTATGCGGTGTGTGCTCATGTTCCAATGGTTGAATATCTCCTTGTGGTTCTCAAACTATCTTTGAGATCTAAATTTACTCCTACGGTTTCTTTTGGAAGAAACACGTCCTCTAGAAGACAGCATGTTTGGAGACAAACATTTTGCTCCGCGGACAAGTAAATAATATCTAGCGTCTGGAAATTAAATCTAATGGACGAGCGTCTGCTATTGCGGACGAGCGTCCGATTACGAACAGAAAGGAAAAGTGCAGGAAAACAGCAGGAAACTAGGGTTTATAAAACTAAAACTTAAGCTAAACTTAACCTAAGCGGTTTGATTCAGACAATAGAGGAAAACACAGCAAGGCGACTAGATTCCACCCATCAACCAACAATCCCAACTAGATGGTGTTTAAAAAGACATAGTTTTTAGTAGTGATTTATCACGAATTCAATCAAATATCTTTAATCAAATTCCTAAGGTTCCGTTTATCTTTTTCAAGCAAACTAAACATGCAATCAAAACAGGATCACGAGATCGTTTCCAAACTCTTACTCAACTAAACATGCCTAATCCCTTATAACATGATTAGATGCATCACTTAAACGAAAGAGAACTCAAATAAACAGACTTTCGTAAATTTATTCAAGCATAAAGATAGATAAATAGATCGTTTCATAGAATTGATAATTCAACAAAACATGGCAATGTAAAACAGCGTTAAAAAGTGATGAAAAACTAGATCTTAAACTCACTAAACATCCAGTATCGAACTCTCTAGTTGGTTTTGTTGTTGACGAGCTTCCTCCGTCGACTCACTGCAAGGTTTCTAGCCAACAATCATGTTGAAGATGATTGTTGGGTTGGAGAAGTTCATCTCTGCGTAAAAAGGCTTGTGGCCGCAGCTTTTTGGTGTAAAGTTGTGACCTCAATTATGTGGTATGAATTAGGGTTAAGAGGCTGCTGCTATATATAGAGTTTTGGGTCGGTTATGACTAAGTCGGCAACGGACGCCGTCTCACGAATATCGGACGCCCGCCCGTAATGCCTGGACGCTGAGTAAACGCTTCGTTCATCCTCCGTCTGAACTCTCTCGAATGTAAAATACGATTACTCGACGCTGCATGGACCTTGATTCACTTACGGACCTTTCGTTTGAAGCTGGCCGAGGATCGGATCTCTTCATCTTTATCCAATTTCGTCAAGCCAATTCCAACTCTATCTCTTATAATTCGACTTGAGCTTCATTTATCCTCATTATATGCATGAAAATTAACTCCTACATGATAAATAAACAACGCAAAAATGTAATAAAATCCAAATAATAATAATTCCATTAAATTAAACACTTAAAATCATCAATTTTGCATACAACCCTCTTAAAATCATCTTTATTAAATAATTACACTTAAACCCTTAATTCTTATATAAATTACGCAAATGTGGGGAAAATAATAATGAAATAAACCTTTAATAATCATATAAATATGGCCTTAACAACAAGTAAATAATATCTAGCGTACTTGCTAAGATATTCCACAAAGTTTCAAATGTCATACTAGGCTCTAAGCCTTTCTGACTTTGCCTATGACAACTTTTCAAATCTTCGGTTAAGATAAATTTGACATTATCCTCTTCCATATCTAATATGGAATTTATTCAACCTTTATTCTTTGGAACTCGGGTAAGTATAAGGGTACTATCCCGAAACGGGTGAGGGATACTTCGCATGGCTTGCGTCACACCTTTATCATATAAAGTGTTGTTTCCATTTTGCGAACACAATCTAATTGCGTATCCCAAAGATGGTATCCTTCAAGGGAGAATCTTATTCCTTTTTCAGACGACTTCTGAAACACCCTTCATGTATTAATTACTTCAATCATATTGAAGATTAATTCCTAGGTAGCTCATCAATCTCATATTCATACTAGCTCGAACTTTTCGGGCTTTCTGAATTGTTGTACTTCAATAAGTATACTCAACTATTTCTAAAAATAGTCATAGAGATTAACAAACAATTATTTGTGGCATTAATTGTCATAAGCCAACAAACATCGGTATGTTTAGGCTTTAGACAAATTTTCTAGATTTTATAACCTTTTCATAAAAGGGTATTTTAGTCATCTTTAGATAAGATACGTATCACCCAAATGATTCAAAATCACATGGTTCAGACATCATCAAAATGACATTTGATTGTACGTTTCTCTTCCAGAGAGTCGACATTTAGAACAACTAAAAATGTCAAGGATAATAGCCATACAAATATTTAGTTGAGATCTTATCACATATATCAACTATATAGTGACATCAATCTAGTATGTTAGATTCAATGACCTTCCAACTTTATCGGAATAACATTTATTCTTTACAATTGAATATGTCTACTAAATCCTAACAAATAACTGAAAGTATGTTCTTAATAAGAACCGGAATATAATAACATTTATTTAGTTCCCTTGTCTCTAGAGTCAGACGGCCCTGACGGTGGCCAATCACCGAAAGACTCTAGTCAAGTCATAACCCAATATTCATGAGATCTCATACGATCATATCTCAATAACGACGATATACCCGAGGTAGGTCAACTCCCAGCGGTGGTCGATCAGTTGGATCCAAACAAGGGCTTTTCACCGTCATTATAATATTGGGAGACAATATTTCGACTTGATTTTTGTTGTGGAAGTATGTATGTAAATTAATTCACTTAATTAATTTCGAATTAATTCTCTTAATTAATTTAATTATGGTCTCATCATGTATATCTATCTCTATAGACATACATCCTACACATTCATCTAGATCCTGCCTAGTTATGCATCTATCGTGTCATATAAAATAAATACAAGCACAAAATAATTAAATGCGTAAAGTAACCGGTATGATCATGGACTATTCCTAGGTGCGGCTTCGAATACAAACTGACAAAACCGTGGGTCACAATCTAAGGGTAGCTGAAACCGCCAATAGGATCTTTAATGCGCCATTCTCCAATAGGATCTTTATTCTTCTTTCTTTGGTCTCCGCTTCTACTCCATTCTTGTTACATTTAATTCTATCTAATAAAATAAATACACCCGTCGCACATGGGGGAGCTAATGGGAATGGGATAAATGCAGAAAATAAACTAGGTCACGTTTTTCATAACGGCCTAGGACAATTTTTAAACCAATAGAAAAATAAAATCATTCACATCTATCCTATCGGTCAAGTCCGTGATCAATCGGGGTCCATATAATCATATTATATCTACTATATGCAATCCATACAATAACATCTTATGAGAAAGATAAATTAATATTTAACTACTTGCGTCTTAATTAATCAATTAACATTTAATCTATTAAATAATTTTATCCAATCAATTAACTAATTAACATTTAATTAATTAAATTATTTTAATCAAAATAAAATTAACGATTAATTTTAAAGGATTTATTTTTACTTTAATTAATTGGAACTATTCCAAAAATAAATCAAAATTAAAATTAGGTCTCTTTTGCTTCTTTCCTTTTGATTCCTAATCAAAAGGGATGCCTATGGTTTCCTAAACCAAAAGGCATCTCCCTTGGCCCTTTTCAAAAGGGCATAGGCCTAGGTTTTTTCCAAAATCAAATATTTTGAAAAGGGCCTAGGCCTATTCCAAACAAAATTTGGAAAGACCAATATTTTGGTTAATAGGCCTGGCCACTTTTCAAAATCAAAAATTTGAAAGTGGCCTAGGCCTAGGCCTTTTCCCAAATCAAATATTTGGAAAGGACCTAGGCCTATTCCAAACAATTTTTGGAAAAACCATTATTATTTTCATGTCTTGTGGCATCCTAATGGCCCAAACTATTTGAACCATTGGTTAGCCACATGACACAACTAAACAAAAGAGGAATTATCAATCACAACTATGAACCATAATGAAACACAAAATACACAAAACAAAAGGAAGAGGCCCGCTAGGCAGCCACCAGCCGACAGCCATAAGGTTGCCGCCGCCAGTCGGCCGAGCACCACCCGATCTCCTTTTTTTTCTTTTCATGTATCGTTTTGCGAATCTAAAAATCTTTCATCTTTTAATTACGTGATTAGAACGAAAAAAATTAACTACGCAAAATAACATGCTTATTGCTTAAGATCGAAGCTCTCTCTAATACAACTGTTAGGAAATCTACGTGGGAACGCAGCGGAATTCAAAATTTTGATTTCCTTTTACCCAAGATCGACTTCGTTTAAGCAATAAACAAATAAGCTAAAGACGGTGGTTACCTTGCTTGATCTAAAAGATCGATGCTTTGACCTTCTAAGGAGAGTAGTTCTGCATAGAGCCGCCCAAGTGTTCGGCCTCTACCGCTTGTCCACACGAACAGCCCGCGGAATCCCATCATGGATTGCTATTGGAAGACTCCGGTTGCTAGGCCAGCCTTTTTCCCCTCTCTCAAACTCTCTATAGGATGCTCTCTATTTTACACAAGAATTATTAGTTCTTGGAATTGTGTTGTATAAAAGAGCTTGACACCCACCTCTTATTTATAGTGAGAGGGGCGCCCCAACTAGAGTGGAGGATAAGAAAATCTTTTCCCAATAAAATAAGGAAAATATAATTGATTGATTTATCTCATTTATTATAATATCTTATATTAAATACATTTAGGTTATTGTCAATATCTTATATTGAATAATTCCAAGATATTGTCAATATCTAATATTGACTATCTTTATTATATTATCATAAATCAATTTACACATGTGTGCAAATCTATATATATTAATGTTTAATATTAATACATAATATAATGTCAAGAATGACTACATGCACTTTCACGTGTATTAGCATATACACATAAATGTGCGCATACATATATCAACATATATATATATATATATATATATATATATATATATATATATATATTTAGTCAACATGATTAATATAATACTATGATTAGTTAATTCACAAAATACATATGTAACAATATACATAATAATTTCGACATACACATATCTAATATTTGTATATTTAATTAATCAACATAATTAATATCTTGCATTTCATTTATTCATAATAAATAAATACCACCATATTAATTTACCACTATAACCTTTATAGCATGAGATAAACTTTCCATATTTGGTTATCATCTATAACCACATTTTAATCCGGCTAGATGTTCATATGTGTATGACCCGATAGGCTTCCGAATATATTGGTCGTAGACACAAAGTGCAAATTACAAAAATGCCCTTCATACCTAATGATCACGGGATAGCCTCTAGCAACACACCGTGACCCCCAATCATCGGAAGAGTCAAATGCAATGACTACTACATTTCATGTGAAACAGTTACCGTGTAAATTACAATCCTATCGCTGTAATAATATCCATACGGTCGTACGTCGAGTGTCAAACATTAACGACCGTATCTTATAATCTGGATATCAAGCTCTCTCAAAGTAACTCATTTACATCCACTTTGCAAAGATTCATGAGAGTAAGACATTCCTTATAAGAAGGCCCTTTCGGATATTCACCCCTACTGATAGGGTACGCGATTTCCAGACCACCAAACATATATACTCCGCATGATTTAGTATCACACCCAATCACTACCGCAAGATGGCCCGTGGCTAGGGGAAACCTCAATAGTGTCAAAGCAAGACAATCCACACCGTGATGCTATGTAGACTCGGTCCTAAGGATAATTACACAACTGTCACATTGTGTGACACTTATCCGTGTAAGTGGGTCAGTCTAATGTAAGCATTCTCTAATACACATCCACATATAGTCCAAGTGTCTATACACTTTGATAGACAAGATCTATCCCTGCCCTAAAACACAGAAGACATTTAATACGTGCTAGTCTGTTTGTACTATCAATGTCCTGTTTAAAAGTACATCAGCCTAGAGACATTTAAGTATCAAACTTGTTAAAGTGATTTGAGATCTCATCAACAACCATAATCTCCTATCATGGTTTCTCCATCACAGTTTAATACTAAGGACGTTATCATATACCAATTCAAAATTGGTTCTTTAAAAGAACAAATATATGACAACATAAAAGCCATTTAATCTATGTATAAACAAAAAGAAATAGTAGAAGTGATCCGACCCGGTCGGATCCGGTCCAACCCGATTGGGTTTAGGACACTATTCCAATAGGTGTAATTGGTCCAGGCAGTTCCTTTCCACTTCTAGTCATGATTGCATTCACGTCCTTCGGATTCTTCTCAGTATTACTTGGCAATCCTCCCGGAGGACGGGCTGACACTTGCTCTGCAATCTGTCCCACTTGGTGCGACAGATTCTGCACTAAGGCTTCATGATTGGTCAGTCTGGTATCATTCTTCTAACAATATGTGGTGAAGTTTGTATTCAGCTCAGTCATGGATTTCGTAAGTTAATTGACCGTGTCGGTCACAATTGAGCTCATTTTATCCATGGTTGCTTCCTAACCACCGGACTTATTGAATTGAGGCATGAATCCACCAGTTTGTCTCGGTCTCTCTCCACCATTTGAATCAATTTGTCGAAACCCCCAGCAGAGTCTCTTAGTCTAAAACCAGGGTGGTCATGAGAACCTGGGTGATATTCGCCCCCATAATGATTTCCTTGCCTCCCTATATAGTTCACGTCCTCAGTGTTGGATATTTCAATCTCTTGAACTTTCTCAACCTTGGCTATGCGATCTTGCATGCCATCTATCTTTTAATTCATTGCCATTAGCTGGTATAAGATCTTTTGAGAAGTATCTCCTCCAAATACACCTTCAGCTACTTTGGCGGTTTTCACTTGATGTGATCCCTATTGACTTGTAAGCGCAATTTGCTCCTATTTCTCTTCAGCTTATTCAGGTGATAGCAACGCAAAACATCCATTGCTTGATGCATAAACTCTCATTTGCTCACTTGGGCGCAATCCGTGATAAAAACTATGCATTCGTACGGGCAAAGTTATGTCATGATGAGGCCATCTTTTCTATGCTTCCTTGAATCTTTCCCAAGCTTCTTCAAAGGTTTCAGTGGGTCTCTGATTGAAATTGATAATGTATTGTCTCATCTGTAGTGACTTCCCAGGTGGGCAGTACTTATTCATAAATTTCTGCAATAGATCGGTCCAAGTTTGGATCGATCCCGGTGCTAGAGACAATAACCATATTTTTGCTTTGTCTTCCAGAGTGAATGGAAACCATTTCAACTTGATATTGTCTCCTCATACTCCTGCTGGCTTAACCGTGCTGACTATTTCCAGAAAATTGGTGACGTGTACACTAGGATCTTCGTTCATTACTCCATGAAATGTAGTGTAATTGGTCACCATTTGTATAACATTCGGTTTATGATGAAATACCGCAGCTGCATCCTCAGGCTGAACAATTGCTGGCACGAATTGCTCAATCGTTGGCATTGCATAACTCTGTAGAGTTCTCATATCTGCTTGTACCACAACTCCTGCTCCATTCTGTCCGTTCTGTCCGTTCTACGCCATGTTGTTTTCCGTATCTTCCAAAGGTGGAATCTCTTCTTCCCTCTCGCTGTGATCTCCTTCGTTCGAAACCACGTCGTCGCCAGCCTAACAGATCTCTTTCGAGTTTCCTTTCTCTTTTGTCTAGCAAACTTTTCAATCTCATGTATGAATCTCTCGAGTTTGGTTGTTGAACTTCGTGTAACATACTACAACACACAAAAAGAAAAGAAAAAGGTTAGTGACTTGTCTCGCCGACTGTTACACACGCCTGGCAGACTCAAAATACAGACTCCGACTACTGACTCGACTCTGAACTAACATAAATGATTCTGGCAGAATTTAGACCCTCGGTTTATCGGGTTGGAACCTCGGTAAACCCGTGGCAATTTTCTTCCAGAATTCACAGAACTGACTCTGTACGACTCTAGTATAAACAGACTATATAAAAAAGTCTCAATTAAACAGACTCAAATATATACAGCAAACTCAATCTTAAATAAAAAGTATTCTTGACACGAGTCCCTGGCAACGGCGCCAAAAATCTTGATCGCGTGCAAAGAACTTACTAGCAATAGGTCTATGTCTATCGTAGTAGAGTACTGGAAAATCAAGGTCGATTCCATAGAGACTCGTAAGAACATCTAATCATCTAGATTGAGTTGTCACGGTAACGGTCTATGACTAACTATAATATATAGACAGTAGTATTGGTGCCTCAAACTAACAAGATTATGCAAGTTCAACGAAGCAAACTAGAGTTTCTAAGGTATTAGTTCAATTATGAGCAATTAGTTATTCCCCCCCCCACATGCAACTGTCCTCCCCATTGGTGAATTTATTCATTGTTCAGCTACGGGTACAACTCCTAACCCTATCTACTCCGACAATGGTAGTAGACAATCTATATGCAAGCTACCCTCCTTAATTGGTCCGTAATAGCCCATACGCGTAAAGAACTAGAGCTGTCGATATTGAGTGTTACCTCATACCGCAAACCTGCCTAGACAACTTCGACATTGACCACCACGTTCCTAGGGTCCATCCTAGATAATGTCCTAATTAACACTTCACTTGTGGTCCTACATGTTAATTTACTATAACATGCAAATAGTTGATCAGACTAAAGACATGTAAATTAAATCTATCGATCAACCTAGCTGGCGCCGATTATAATGATTTAGTAATTTACTAGGTATTCAGATCTAGAGATATAAACCTTCGCAGATCTGAAGAACGCAACTACAATTTCATGATTTCTTCACCAACGAATCAGATCTATAACACATGGGGTAAAATAAACTAACTACTACATAATTAAACTAAATAAGCAATTAAAACATACTAGTCGAATATAAAGATGATAGATCTACATCTTGGAAAAGATAGAAAATCATACCCTCGAAGACTAGCGTAGATCTCCTTTGGATCTCTCCCTAGGTGACGACTCCATCGTTTCTCCGACCAGAACTCATAAAATAAATAAAATAAAGAACAAAGAACTTTTATTGCATTATTTCCTTGAATAATTAGAGTACATTTTGTTCTGAGGTGAAGCCTCTTATTTATAGCTATCTAAACCTACTTAGGAAAAACTAGTTCGACCCCTTGTCCAAGAAAACGCGTTACGGAAGATTCTAGACCGCTTGACCGAAATTTTGAAGTGTCCCGATCTTCTGCAAAAGGGACAAAATAAAACAAAGAAAATGTTAGCAACTCCAGCTTCAGTTGGGGGTGAACCCAACTGTTGCGGACCTACTAACTAAAATCAACTGGGATGTACAGAAAATAACAAAGACTGTCCGAATCCGATTTTCTCGACCTCGGTAAATCGGGGTTAACCCATGGTAAACATGGCCTAAAATTTCTTATTCTGGCTATTAAACATTGTAGGTTTGATCCAGGAAGACTCAAGACTCAAAAAGAAAATAAATTTTAAAGAGAACGACTTCTTAATTAGAATTAAAATGTTTATTCTTGAAATTGGCCATTGTCCCCGGCAACGGCGCCAAAAAAAACTTGATCGCGTGTAAGTCACTAACGTCGATATTACTAGCAAGAGTACAAGGTCAATCACAGTATAGTAAGGGCGAATCAAGGTCGATGCCACAGAGACAATGCAACTCAAGTATAAACGATTCTAATCTAACTAAGAAGAAACATATATGGTCCTTGACCAACTATTAACATAAAAGAAACATGGAATTCCTCCCCCTCTTCCCACCTATCTACTAACTTGGCTTAGATCCTTATGTTTACTTCCCCACATAATTTCCTTAAATTAATCAAGCGAGCTTTTAATTCAGTTTTAAGCTACGGGTACAATCCCTAACCCTATCTACTCCGACCATGGTAGTAGATAATCTATACGCCAGCTACCCTCATTAATTGGTCCGTTATAGCCCATACGCATAAAGAACTAGAATTGCCAGTATTGAGCGCTAACTCATACCGCTAACCCGCCTAGGTAGCTCTCGATACTGATTAGCACGTTCCTAGGGTCCATCAAGACAATGTCCTAACTAACACATCACTATCAGTACTTCATGTTAATTTACGAATTACGAATACTAGATTTTCCAGACCTATTACTCGTTTTAATTATATCTGTCGATCAACGTAGCTGACGCTGAACCTCCGGATTAGGTTTTCTAAAATTTGCCCCGGAAAACCGGTATAGACCGCCGGTTTACCGGGGGCGCCTTTTCCTATTTCTGGATCTACATTGCTCAATGATCATTAATATAAGTAAATTATGGGGTTGTTAAACATGCTGATTAACTAAAACACGTAAATACAAATAGATCTACAATATTAAAGACATAAAGGAATGTTCAAAGCTTCATACCTTCAACAATGAAGATCTAGCTTGATCCACTCAAGCTAGAGATGGTAAGGAAGGGAAGGAAACCAGAAAATAAACTCTAAAATTTTAGAAGAACTTTATTTCATCAAATTGTATAATGTATTAAATAAAAGATGGAACGTATATTGATAACCTATGTAATAATCAGTTTATGTGGCTTTTTATAGACACAATAGCCGACTTATGACTCTCACAAACCCTAACCGACCTAGTAAATATGGTAGATTCAATTTCTTGCTCCCAAGGCCCTCGGTTTATTGGGCCTAGCCCACAGTAAACGGAGCCTTCAATTCTTCTTTTTTTCTTTGGAAGATCTCTTCTTGGACTTTATTCACATGGCCCAACATTCTTTCCTCTGGTCCAGCTCCGTCCTTAAATGCTCCAGATTTGATAAATCCTGAAAATACATAAAACGAGGCAAAACGGTACCAAATCTTTGGGATAATGACATAGATACATAATTACAAACTTAGGAACACTTCCATAGCATTTAACACATATTCCATGTAATAACGAGCCTATTTATCCTCTATTGAGCATAATTTGGGGTGAATAAAGGTATAATTAATGGTACTACTTAGAGCGTTATCAACTACCCCTCACTTAGCTTTTGATCGTCCAGAGCAAAAAGGCGAAAAGAAAACAACAGCCCGATCAGTATACGAGTTAATTAAAAACAACAATGCCTCACAAAGTCAAGACAAAGATAGTGTCACTCATATCCATCAGTAACGCATTAAAAAATATTCTTGTCATGAGCCAATGAGTGTGTGCAATAACTCCACAACCGCTTAGTAATGCAGACAATGTCACATTACATCAAACTGTAGTCGAACTAACCAGTTTCGAACATGCTTTTAATATTCAAATTAGCTGGGCAAGGCAGATCAAGAACCGAGTATTACTCTCAGGCTCGTGTTTATCGGTCTATGCAAAGGTCGTGCATCTTATGCTCCATCGACTAAGTTTTGCAAAAGAGAATATAGATGTATATATCATGCAATGCACTTCTATTTCTTGGCGGGTAAAACTCATAAATTTTTCTATCCTCACGGTCTCACTCTTGATAAACTACCGAATCCAAAATTCCTTTGCCTTTATAATCGTTGGTGGAACATTATTCAGGATAAAGCCAGGGTCAACTCTAGTCAAGGTAAGGCGCTATCGACTATATACCAGGGAAAGTGAGTTATACGTGCTTAAAATGGTGGCTCAAAACATAATATCCGCTTAATAAGCCACTACTTCAGAAGTGGGAACAACTCTACTTGTACATAGTGGAACAAAAGTGCAATTAAATAACTCCAAAAGATCAAAGATGTCATGTTTTTCAAAATTCTGTCGAAACGAATCAAAGTCTAGGTGGTGAAAAATGCGTCAAAGAGAATCAAGATAGTCATGCAATTAACGGAATATAACGCTAAGAAGCTACGTGACCTCCCTTACCCCCCCACTTAATTGAAACATTGTCCTCAATGTGTAAGATGAAAAAGGTAAATCGAAAAGGAACTTAGCTTCGTTAAGGGTGGAGCCAATGGCACAAACTAGATCGTCGTATATAACGCAATGGGCATATGTAAGTAGTCCTCGAATAATGTACGCTAAGTATCTCAAACAATCCAAGAGGAATGGTGGTGACAAGAAACCGTGTAATAAAATGGCGGCAGTAAAAGAGAAAATAAATAACTCCAAGCAATTTAAGCCGACAATCATTATATTATGATCATAAAATATGCTACATTACTAGATTGGAAAGAAAATAATAATAAAAGATATGGAAAATAACAACAAATAAAATGAAAGAAATCTAGTCCACATCATAATAATCCTCCCAGTCATCTCTAGGCTCAAAACCGGGAGGTGGTCCAGAACTTGAGGTAGCAGCGGCGGACGAGGATGCTCCGTGATGTGGGGCAGTCCTAGGTGGTGGTGTCGATGGAGGAACTCCTAGAAAGGCTATAATTCTATCCATCTTGCGATACATACTCGCAATTTCTCTTGAGTGCTCCTCTAAAACAGCTCTGTGGGATCGAGGTCCTCTGAGTACCAGAGTATTCTCTCTCTCAGCTCTTGAACCAACCCGTTTAGTACTCTCAAAATTGACTGCAAACTGATCATCAGTTCAGGCTCTTCCCAATCGTCACTGACTAGTACCGGAACCTCATCCTCTGTAGTGAACATGTCAATCATAGGCCCATACGGCAACTGCTCTCACTCGGACGTTGCGGCAATCTCATGAATATGCATGTGCATCAGTAGGCCGATCTTGACTGGAGATCCCTGCTCCAGGTAAAACATCAACTCCGCCCTCTTCGGTGTGACATACACCGTATGCTTAGTCGGCAGAAGGCGGGCACATACAAATCTGTTAACCACCTTCCTATCCTAGGATAATTCATTTTCCAGGAAGATGGTAGGGCCTCCCAGAGGATTGCACTTCCATTGCACCCCAAAATAATCCGCAATCATTTGCATCCTCTCTAAATCTTCAACATTGGTAGATGATGTATACTCATCTGGGTCCATTGGTGGATTGTGAACCTCATAATATTCGTTGATCCGCTCAATCGTGAAATAAACTGACTCCCCGGACCATAGCAAATGTAGCTCCCGGGTTATATGCCAGATATGCAAAAAGTTCTCTCACCACCGTAGCATTGAACCTTGTCGGTGCCTCAGCCATATCCAAAATATCTTGCACCTTCAGGACTCTCAGCATTATCATACCATAATCGTCCAACTCTACGCCTCGTTCTCGAGAAACAGATCATCCGTTCCAATGCCTTCGGAACGACTCATAGATCTTCAAAGAATGAAACTGCTCAACCCCGTCTATCAAAGGGTTAGCATCTCCGTATACGTACTGGTGACCACTTGGACGATGGGCGGTTCTGCTACGCTTGGGGCCCAGTCTGATGGCAACAGGGACTAAAGATGATTTTGAATCTGAAAAAGTACCCTCGGTAAAACGGCAGGTGCTTCCGATTTAACGGCGTTAATTTTTCCCGATTCTTCTAGGACCGTGCTGTTGAAAATGAAAGTAGAAGAACTGCAGCGACTTCACTGTCGCAACAGCACCCCTCAGCAACATAGGATGGAAAGATGGTGTGTTTGGCATTTAAAGGGGAGAAAAAGGGTTGATTTTGGTGGGGATAATGGTGGTGATGCTTGGCCGAGATTTTGATAAGGAGAAAAAAATGAACAAATGGTAAATGAAGAAGAAGAAGAAGATAATTGTTGAGGATGATGAATAATGGTGGTAGGAGGGTGTTTATATAGGAGAAATGGGGAGAAGGTGGAATGATTTGGTGGGATAGTGGGTAGAGGATTAATAAGTGTGAGGGATTTGAGGGGTTTGATGGATGGTGTAGAGGTGGTGTTATGGTGGAGTGTGGGAAAGGACGATATAATAGAAAATACGGAAAATGGGGCTGTTTTTTGACTGGTGGGTTTGCTGATGTCGCGTGTGTCTTTCACGCGTCACCATAAAGTCGGCTTTTTAATCTGACACTCAGAAACTGAAAAAACCTAGCTCGGTAACCAGGAGGTTAGTCCCGGTTTACCGGGGCATATTTTTCCTAGATTTGTCTGTCCTCCTGCTCGGCACACTTTACTTTAGCTCACTGCTCAATCCTGACCTCAAAATTACTAGTCTATTACTCCTTTCATTGCTACTTCAGAGTCAATCCTAACCTACTTCACTAGAATCCATAACAAGTAAAACAAACCTTCCCAACAACCATCGGTTTGAAGCCTAAGGGTGTGGTAGGATGAAAATAAGCATGGCATTTCATCCGGCTACTTTTATTAACTCCTATCCTACGTAAGGGTTCAAGATAAGTAGTTTTGAGTTTATAGTTGCCAGCTCGACTTTCCTCAGATCCTCGCTCACTCAAGGGTTGGGTTTTTCACCCGTCAATCCTTTTCTCCAGAGGTTTGTATTTTCATAGAACCTTTTTGAGATCTTTTCCTAGGACGCGTCTCTCTCTTAGCTCGTTTACTAGGTTTGCCTCTGCGTCGAGATTCAACTTTTATGCTCATGGATTCCACACTTTTCACTAGAAGTTCCATTTCACTACATCTCTCAAAAGCACTTAGTTCCATCGACGTCTGGTCGTGGTCCTTGTCCTCATGCTCTCTTAGCAGTACTCTCATAAATTCATGCTCAACGGTTTCCTCTACAACCTCTCGGTGCCTATGCCTTTCTTCTTCTATCTCCATGATTTTCACTTTCCTCGAACCATAAGTCATCTTGCAACATTCCGGCCTATTATCTACGGGCTCTAGGATATTGATAGATACAACATCGTTATTAGTCCTCAGAGTAATTTCCCCATTGTCAAAGTCCATGATCGCCCGGCTGGTCGCTAAGAAAGGTCTACCTAACAGAACTGGGGCACTTGGATCTTCCGGTACGTCTTAACCGTGAAATCTATTGGAAAGGTGAATCCTCCTTCCTTAATCGTGCAATTCCTTAGAAGACCGGCGGCATGTCTCCAGTTCTATCAACAAAGGTCATAGTTCGGGTTTGATTCATAATAACCGGAATCTTAATCTTTTGGATGAGGGAAAAAGGAAGGATGTTGCAACTCGAGCCGGAGTCACAGAGACCTAAACCTATTGTTATACCGTTTATAGAGATCGGGAGTCAGAACGTCCCAGGGTCTCCTAACTTCACTATGGTATCCGAGTTTGGGAAATCCTCAGGCTCAGAAAACATAGTGTCTAGATCCTTTTAAGGATCATCAGAATCATAATTAGAAGAAAATATTTCTATTAAATCTAAATGAAACTCACCTAGACGATACGTGCTACACTCCGTTAAGCTCTCTTCAGGCTCCTGCATAATTGTTTCTTTCTCCTTTTCCACCCGATTCTTGTCCGCTTCGTATTGCTCTCTGACTGCTGATCCATGGTACATGGAAATAGGATTCATATTCAACACTGTTCGAGGCATGATGGTTGACTTGTTTGCCTTTTGAACTCCTGCTTGACCGAATTTCTGAAGTGTCCCGATCTTTTGCAAAAGAGACAAAATAAAACAAAGAAAAGGTTAGCAACTCCTGAATTTTTGAAGTGTCCCGATCAACGTAGCTGACACTGAACCTCTAGATTAGGTTTTCCAAAATTTGCCTTGGTAAACCGGTATAGACCGCCGGTTTACCGGGTGCGGCTTTTCCTATTTCTGGATCTACATTGCTCAATGTTGATTAATCTAAGTAAATTATGGGGTCGTTAAACATGCAGATTAACTAAAACACGTAAATACAAACAGATCTACCATATTAAAGACATAAAGGAACGTTCAAAGCTTCATACCTTCAACAATGGAGATCCAGCTTGATCCATTCGCTAGAGATGGTGAGGAAGGGAAGGAAACCAGAAAATAAACTCTAAAAGCTTAGAAGAACTTTATTTCATCAAATTGTATAATGTATATAATAAAAGATGGAACATATATTGATAACCTATGTAATAATCAGTTTATACGGCTTTTTACAGACACAATAGCCGACTTATGACTCTCAGAAACCCTAACCGACCTAGTAAATGCGACAGATTCAATTTCTTGCTCCCCAAGACCCTCGTTTTATCGGGCCTAGCCATGGTACACCGAACCTTCAATTCATCTTCTTTTCTCTAGCAGATCTCTTCTTAGACTTTATTCACTTGGCCCAACATTCTTTCCTCTGGTCCAGCTCCGTCCTTAAATGCTCCAGATTTGATACATCCTGAAAATACATAAAACGAGGCAAAACAGTACCAAATCTTCGGGATAATGACACAGATTCGGAATTACGAACTTAAGAACACTCACATAGAATTTAACACATATTCCATATAATAACGAGCCTATATATCCTCTCTTTAGCATAATTCAGTGTGAATAAAGGTATAATTGTACTACATAGTGCGTTATCAACCATATTTGATTTTGCATGTATAAACAACAACACCCTTTTATCTTTATTTTATGTTGTAGTTTTAGTAAATTTTATTTATGCTTTGTATTCTCGATAGTTAAAAACAAAAATTAAATGACTGTTACCTTTTGAGAAACGTTCTCAAGTTGGTTAAGTAATTTTAATCCTTTTAAAATAAGCAATGACACGAGCAATCGTGTTTTCGTAGTTGAAGACAATGAGACTACATATTTGATGGAGTCCTCTAAGACTTTAATTATTAAACAAAGCTCGCATATTTGTCATAACAATATCCAATGGGTCACTCCATCATACGATGATGATTATTCAAACAGTAGATGGATTGGATAAGGATGACCACGTCGTATTTTGGAAAGGTTGTTTTCAAAATTATAATATTTAAGTATCGACTTAATTCTTTAATTATTGTGTGAAAGTAAATTAAATAGTTCATGTTTTGAATATGATTCAAAAAGGTGAAATAGACTATTTAACAAACGTTGGATTTTCTTTATGAAAGAAAATTGAAGACACAATTCTTGTAATTTTTCTTAAGTCTTATGAAGACTAAATTAAGAAATATTTACAAGAGCTTGAAGGATTAAAATGGAAAGTTAGGGCATGTTCTTAAATAAGAGAACTTATTGAAGTCTCTATTTCAGGAAAGCACGATGAGATAAATCTATTTAAACTCAAATCAGCTCTCGGATATATGATATCCTACGAGTGTGATTAAATTAGAAAGAATAAATACAGATTTGGACGGTGAAGCAAACGTTGTAACACTTATCGTATTCTGAATCTAGTAAACTAATAAGGGAACTAAATAAATGTAATTATGTTCCGGTTGTTATAAAGAACATATTTTTAGCTATACGTTAGGATTTAATGGACAAATTCAATTGTAATGAATAAATGTTATTCCGGTAAGGTTGAACAGTCACTGAATCTAACATGCTAGATTATTGCCACCATATAGTTGATATGAGTGATGAAATCTCAACTAAACATTTATATGGTTGTTATCCTTGATTTTGTGGATGTTCTAGACACAGTCTCTATAGAAGGGAAACGTGTAATCAAACGTCATTCTGATGATGCTGAACTATATGATTATGAATCATGTGGGTTATACATATCTTATCCAAAGAGGAATAAAATACCATTTTATGAAAATGGTTATAAATTCTAGATAGTTGACTAGAGCCTAAATATATTGATGTTTGTTGGCTTATGACAATTTATACCATAAATAATTGTTTATCTCTCTCTTGGACTATTTTAGAAATAGTTGAATGTACATATTAAAGTACGACAATTCTGAATGCCCGAAAAGTTTGAGCTAGTACGAATATGAGATAAATGAAACTTAGGAATTAATCATCAATTGGATTGAAGCAAATAATAATTGGAGGGTGTTTCAGCAATCGTCTGAAAAAAAAATCAGATTCTCCCTAAAAGGATAGCATTTTGAGATGCGCGATCGGATTGCGTTCCAAAATGTAAGCGGCACATTATACGATAAAGTTGTGACATAAACCATGCATATAATCCCTTACCCGTTTTGGGATAGTGCCCTTAATCAAAACACATACTTAACCGAGTTCCAAGGAATAAGGTTGAATAAATTCCATATTAGATATGGAAGGGGATAATGTCGAATCTATCTTAACCGATGATTTGAAGTTGAAATAGGCAAAGTCAGAAATGCTTGAAGTCTAGTACGACATATGCAACTTTGTGGAATATCCTGGAAAGTACTCTAAAAATTGTCTACTTTCCCGCGGAACAAAATGTTTGTCTCCAAACATGCTGTCTTCTAAAGGAGGTATTTCTTCCAAAAGAGATAGTGGGAGTAAGTGAGATCTCAAAAGAGTGTGAGAGCCACAAGAAGAGATTCAACCATAGGAACGTGAGCAGACGCCACATAGTGATGAGTTGTAGAGCACTGCTCAGTGGACACAAATGTTCTATAAGTCTGTGGGTAACCTCAAGCCTGAAAAGGCTTATGGTATGTTCATCTTGAAAAATGAATATCTCATGACTTACATTCCATTAGTGACAACCAGGTTGTGAACCTAGTTTGTCTTACCTAGAGGGAATGTCCCTAAAAGGCTGACAATGGATAGTAATATGATTACCATAAGGCTATAGTGACGGCTGAATGGTACGGGGTGTAAACCTTGTAATTATCTTTATGCTACTAGCTGAGCCCAGTTTTATTTAGACTATGCTTGTTATAACTTCGTATCATGGCTGTATGATAGTGTTGAAGACGTTGGGGAAACAGCTCAATGTTCATAGACGATAACAAGATATGCGAGCCCACGAGATCCATTTATGGACTCAGTCAAGTTTCTCTAGACAATTTAATTGTTTGATAATCAAAGGAGTTTGATTTAGTCAAAAAAAGGGACATGCCCAATGTGCAAGAGAGATAGTGGGAGTGTGTTACGATTTTTGCGTAAGGTATTGGATATCTCTTTCGGGAATTATCACCCCATGTAGTCAACATTAATAAGTTTGAGTCTTATGAAGTCAAGTGGGAGCTAATGGTCTGGGTGAAAGGTATCACCCCAGACTATCACCCCATGTTATTAATGTTGACTACATGTTATTAATGTTGACTACATGAGAGAGATATCCTGAGTATATGAAGTCAAGTGGGAGCTAATGTTGACTACATGGAATCGGATAAGTATAGTGGGAGCTATAGTCTGGGTGATAATTCTCGGGAGCTTAGTATTAAACTGTGATAGAGAAACCATGATAGGCGATTATGGTTGATGGGATCTCTAATCACTTTAATAAGTTTGATAGTTAAATGTCTCTAGGCTTATGTACTATTAAACCAGGCATTGATAGTACAAACAGGCTAGCACTCATTAATGTTTACTGTCTTTACGGGCCAGGATAGATCTCGTCTATCGGTGTGTATAGACACTTGGACTGTACGTGGATGTGTATTAGAGAATGCGTACGTTAGACTGACCCACTTACACTTTAAGTGTCATACTATGTGACGATTGTGTAATTATCCTTAGGACCGGAGTGTACATGGCATCACGGTGTGGATTATTATGCTTTGACACTATTGAGGTTTCCCCTAGCCATGGGATGATCATGCAGTAGTGATTGGGTGTGATACAGAAGCATGCGATGTATACATGTTACGTTGTCTGGGAATCGCGTACCCTATGAGTAGGAATGAATATCCGAAAGGGCCTTCCCATAAGGAATGTCTAGTTCTCATGAATCTTTGCAAAGTGGGAGTAAATGAGTTATTCCAAGAGAGCTTGATATCCAGATTATGGGTTATGATCAAGCTACGATCGTATGAATATCACTACGGCGAAAGGATTCTATTTACACGCTAACTAAGCACGTGAAAGGTATTAGTCATTGCGTATTGACTCTTCCGATGATTGAGGGTCATGGACGTGTTGCTAGAAGCTATCTATGATCGTTAGATGTGAATGGCATTTTTGTAATTGCGCCTTATGTCTACGGCCAACATATTTCGGAAGCCTATCGGGTCACACACATAAGAACATCTAGCCGGATTAAATGCGGTTATAGTGATAATCAAATAATGAAAGTTTTATCTCGACTATAAAGTGTTATGGTGAAAAATTAATATGGTGGTATGTATTTATTATGAATAAATATAATACAAGATATTAATTATATTGATTGATTAAATATACATAGTTGATGTATAAGTCGAAATTTATTGTGTATATTGATACACATGTATTTTGCAAATTAATTATTCATAACATTATATTAATTGTGAATATTCCGGATGCCAATTTATTTGCTAAAGGTGGCGCAATTTTAGAGTGTATAAGATACACTTGGATTGTGCAATTTAATTAATGATATTACCATATATTAATATATGAAATTAATATATATATATATATATATATATATATATATATATATATATATATATATATATATAAGATATGCATGTGCACAAATATATATATATATATATATATATATATATATATATATATATATATATTTGTGTCACATACGTGACATGCATATAAGATATATGTATACAATTGTGATAAATGTATATATATGTATAGATTTATAATTGTAATATATATATATATATATATATATATATATATATATATATATATATATTTATTAGTTTATTGCGATATGCACGGGGAGAGACTAAATATATATGGATTGATACTTTATGATAAATTTTATAATGGTCAATTACCACCAAACTCAATCTTGATTTTAATGGTTGAGAATTAATCTACAAACACACAATTATGAATATTATGACATGTGTGTATTGAGTGAATGAGAAGATAATAAATTATTATTGAATTTAGTTAATTTTAACACATAATATTTTCTTAGATATAAATAATTTTTTAGAAATGCGAATCATGTAAAAAACAAACTCATGCGATGCACGGGACAGCTTAAAATATAAAAAACAATGATTAAATTTTCATAAGTGTTCATGCGAAACGATTTTTTTTAATTATACTTCAATGTATGGGCATTGAATAATATGTTTCAATCATAAACATCAAATGCAATCCAAATTTTACTCTATGAACCATACAACAGGAAAATGAGCTCCATCACCATCCGATTGTATAATTTACTTGAAGTAGCAATTGACATGTCAACCAATAATGTCCCTGCTAACAATGAATTTCGGAAACATTGATACTTCCTTATCTTGGGCGGTATGTATCAGGAAGACACTGAAACAAAGCAGGGTTAAAAGTGTTGAACTCTATCGTCTTGGGCCTATCTTTAGTCATGCAAAGCAGGGTCAAAAGTGTTGAACTCTATAGTCTTGGGCCTATCTTTTGTCATCCGTAAACCCATCAATACCATAAAAAATGCATTATTTTGCAGCAAATAGAATCAATGGGTTGTGCTACACAACTATGTAGCACGGTCGTCCCTTCTATAAATTCAAAATCAAGTCTAAAGTATTAAACTAAAAAAGTGCTGGCAAGTGATGAAGAAACAATTTATCAAAAAAGGTACATTGAATGATGACAAACATGTCAAAAATCAATTCAAGTATATAGATATTTTGTAATGAGGAGTACCGTGTAAAGTACAATCCAAACGTTCAACTGTACAAACAATCATAAAAAAAATCCTAATCAAGTGACTTGTTACATACATATTTCAACAGTGTCAATCAATTTTTAAGAATGAAAATTCGATAGTGCACCTACTACCCTAAAAACGGTTACACTCTAACCGGAAGGGTCCCCTGGCCCCCGATCCCACAGGAGTGAGAGGAGAGGTTAATCAGGGACCTAACAGCTCGGAAAAGAGGCTTGCTGTTTTTTCCGTTTACCGAAAGGGGCCGGCCCTTTACGGGACTCGAACACCCGCACTTCGGCTTTCGGTCCAGCGTGGCATTATACCACCCCAACCGGTTACCCTAAGTAGAACATGAAGATGTAAAGCTACAACAAAACATAAGTACATTGCCAAAGATCATGGAAAGTGTAAAATTCAAAATGAAAATCATAAACTGATTTAGTTTAATGAATAAATATATATATATATGTACAATGCGAAAGAGGAAAAGGTTGAAAAGGCAAATCAAAGAAAAATAACATCAAACATCTCATTTTACATTTAGCTTATACCAAAACTCTCAAGGCCACAAATAAAACTAAAAGCAAGTACCATTTTAGTCCTCTTAGTTCTATACAACATTGAGAGAAAGGAAATAGTGAACAAAAGGTACATTGGAATGCTCAAGCTGCTAGACAAAAAAATGAAATGAAAAAAAAAAGGAAACACAAATTCAGAATTAGTTCAAGCAAAATAATAATAATAATAATAATAACAAATGATTCGGTGCTCCTAAATGATCAAAAGGCCTATCAATCAACAATAAATCTCTTTCGTCACACAACATTAAACAAACCCGTTAAACCAACACTTATACTACATAAAAAAAATACATACGATAGAAAAAGAAAAATACATATGATAATATATATATATATATATACTAAGCTGAACTAAATGTTGCCATTCACGAACACATGACCATAATTTAGAATGAAAAAAGAGGTTCATCTGAAAACAGGGGTTGAATCACTCAACACGCAATATAAAAACGGTGTCAGTCATATGTGATCTTCAGGCTCCGAGGAAAGGCCTGGTCACTCAGGCCTAGTGATGGAGGACCATCCAAAGAGCTTACAAAAGATCCTTTGAAGATAAGAGATGGACCAGTGACCAGATTTCAAGCCAAAAGGATGAAAGAAGCATTAACTGCGCTTGTTGTTGAGTTGCATGACAAGGCATCAATGGTAGAAGAAGATCCACCGAAAGAGCCACTATTGGTGAATATAATCCAAGCTCGAGAGGGTCAAAATGATGATTGGGCTATGCTAGAGCAGCTGGAGTGAACAGAACACAAGTTTCAAGCACAATGGGCTATAATATGGGTTTGGCACCACTTAGCCTACTTTTACTAGTTCTTGGGTTTGTAATTTGTATTTTATTATTTCTTATCATATTATAATAGTCCAATAAGGCCCTCTACACTTGGAATTTCGTGCATTAGGTGTCCATTAGCGTTTAGGGTTCAATCAAATCTTCATCTTATTTTTGGTAGATAATCAATCAATCTGATTGGGGGATAATTTATTAATTTGTGATTTGAAGATCTTTTTTTATTTTTGGAATTACCTTTTTCTTTATTTCATCTAGACTTAGGAGTTGTCTAGGTTCATTTTTATTTTATATTTTCTTATTTTGTTTTCATTTTCTAGAAAATAAAATGCCAACATCCTTAGCCTATAAAAGGAGGGGCACACCATATGTATTTGACACCTTGAATTATAATTATACTGAGAGTTTTCTCTTGGAGTTTTTACAACTTTTATTAAGTGCATTTTAAGTTTGTGAGCATAGCTTAAAGTGTTTCATTGTAGTCTTTGGTTTAAGGATCATTAGAAGGGTCTTGGCTTCTTCATAGCCATTGGTTCTTCTAGTCTCATCCTTGAGGTAAACTACTTTTGCTCAAGTCTTTTCCTTCATCTAATTCTATTTTCCTTTTTATTTCGGGATATTCATTGTATTACTTAGGGTTCTTAACAATTTCATTGTTAGGGGTCCAAGGTATACATCAGTTGGTATCAGAGAAAGTGGTTCAATCCATTTGTTTTGGTGTTGCTGATTTGACACCCGTTTTTATTTCAATTCGTTTTATACTCATAAAAATCACCAATTGATCTTGATTTTCTCTTTTTATTGTATCTCAAAATTCGAATAAGATCATCGAAAACTCGAATTGCAACACGTAATACTGCTCGAAATTCTGCGTGATAGATCTTCTTTCGAATTTCGTTTGAGTGGGTTATCAAATTCCAAATTCATTGAACATTGGTGGAGTGATAGGAAATTTCCTGTTCTACAACTTTCATCTTTTGAGTTTTTCCATATTCGTTATAGTTTGATCACAATCGCGAAATAAGTCACTGCTACAACTCTGGAAAATTTTGTGATTGAGTTAGTTGAAAAGAAACGATTGTTTGTTCAACCTATAAAAGTCCAAAAATCTGAATTGTGGGTATCATCTACATAACTCATTATTCTACAAATTTCCTTTTGCTTTCTGTTGAAATTCGTTTTTGTTTGGGCTGCACATGCCAATAAGTGTGAGGCTGAATTTACAGGTAAAATTAGGAAGTTGTCACCGAACTCAGTTGAAGTGCTAATCGTTTAGGCACCGATTAAAAGGTGATAACCTGATCTAATCCAAGTTCTTCAGAGTTTTTTTGAGTCAAAAAAAAAAAAAAACACACAAAAAAAAATATTAAAAAAAAAAAAACAAAAAAACAAAAACAAAAAATAAAGGTGCCCCAAGTCTGTTACATCTTTGGTCCCTTCCACATCCCTTCCATTATTTTGTCTTTTCTTCTTACTTTTGAATCCATCCTAGCCTTCTCTTCTTGTGATTTGAGGACTAAGGATACAGTGATTCACAGAGCATTGCAAACATATTATTGTGCACTTTTTAATCGTTTAATACTCTAATTGAGAAAGAGCGGTAAAAGGCAATTGTGTGGTGAGTCTATAAGAGGGGAGAGAAAAGCCAGAGTGAATTTTCAATCACCCCACAAAGAGCGTAAGTGAGGTTTTATTTTCCCTGTTTATATTTTGTTTGCAAAAAAAAAAAAAATATCAAGAAAAAAAAAGAGGCCGGACACCGAAAAGTGCCTTATAATTTTATTTATTTTTACTCTTTCTAAAAGAATGTCAAGTGAGAACGGTCAGAAAGTTGAGGCTTCCTCAACTAAGGGAGTAGATTCTAAGTTGTCACTTGAATGCAATCGTCAACAAGTTAATCGACTAATGGAAGAAATGACTGATATGAAAAACTTGTTGAGGGAATCGAGAGGACAAACTAATGGTCGGAGAGCTGCTAATGCATCGATCACAAACAATGCAAGAAGACGCATTAATTTTGAAACTGAACATGATAATGAACATGAAGTTGATCAGGACCTTGATCCTGATGATATACCAGACGAATATGATGAGTTTACGCTTAATCAGGTGCAGAGTCCGAGAAGGAATAATCATCAAGATGGTATTCGAAACATCAAGATGAAGATTCCTCCTTTCAAGGGGACTAGTAATCCGGAGGAGTATTTAGAATGGAAAAAAAGAGTCGAGTTTGTATTTGATTGTAATAAATATAGCGAGACTCAAAAAGTAAAGTTGGTGGCATTAGAATTTTCTGATTATGCAATGTTCTGGTGGGATCATATAGTGACAACCAGAAGGAGAATGGGCGATGTTCCAGTTGAGACGTGGAGTGAGATGAAAAAAATAATGAAAAAAAGATTTGTACCTAACCAATATCATCGTGAAAGTCTTCAAAAGTTCCAGGTACTCCTCCAAGGATCCATGACAGTCAATGATTACTACAAGGAAATGAGGGTTTCCATGATCCGTGCCAATGTGGAGGAGGATGAGGAAGCCACAATGGCCAGATTCCTTAGTGGGTTGAATAGTGAGATAGCCAACACTGTTGACTTACATCCCTATTCTGATCTACAAGGAATGGTGCATATGGCTATTAAAGTTGAAAGTCAACTCAAGAAGAAGAATTCCTTATCCAAAGGGAATTCCTCTCACTTTCAGCCTTATGCCAAGTCGAAGGGGATGCCCCCTAAGACTCTTACTAATGCACCCAAAGGTCAAGAAAAGTCCAAGGAATTGGAAAAGGGTAAGGAACGAAATTTTAATGCTAATCTTTCTAGATCTCATGATATTGTGTGTTTCAGGTGCAAAGGAAGAGGACATTATTCCAACAATTGTCCAAACCAGCATGTGATGATTATACGGGGAGATGGCACCTATGAATCAACAAGTGAGGAGGAGCAAGAGCATGAAAGTGGTAAGGAAGAGGATCAAGACATTACTAATCCAATTGAGGACAACGGGGAACTACTTGTCGTAAGGCGGGCCTTAAGTGTCCAACCAAAGGTAGTGGCTCAAGAGGACCAAAGAGAAAACATCTTTCACACAAGATGTATGGTTAAAGGTAAAATTTGCATGATTATTATTGATAGTGGCAGTTGTGCAAATGTGGTAAGTCAATAAATGGTAGATAAACTTGGTTTAGAGACTATCAAGCATCCAAACCCGTATGTTTCGCAATGGCTTAATGAGTGTGGGGAGCTTAGAGTTACTAAACAAGTTCTTTTATCTTTTTCTATTCGCAATTATGAGGATCAAATTGTGTGTGATGTGATTCTATGCATGCTACACATATTTTACTTGGTAGACCCTGGCAATTTGATAAGAAAGCAATTCATGATGGTTTTCTGAATCAATACTCTTTTGAGCATAATAATAGAAAAATTGTCTTGACTTCTTTAAATCCAGAGCAAATCCATGAAAGTCAAGTAAAAATGGCTAAATCTAGAAAAGAACATGAATCGAATCTAAAAGAAAAGGCAGTGGTGAGTAGTGTGCAAACTGAGAGTGTTGCGTCTGAGCTTAAGGAAAAGAAGGAAGCATCGAAAGCACTTAAAAATAAACCATACTTCTTTGCTAAAACAACTCACGTGCATAAGGCAATTCACGAAAAGCGTCAAGTGTTTGTCATAATATTTAAAGAATGCTTGTTAAATGCACGGGTGATATATCCCCGTCTATGCCTGGTATGTTTGTTGAGTTGTTGCGGGAATATCAAGACGTGTTTCAGACGAGGAACCATATGGATTACCACCCTTACATGGTATTGAACATCGATTGACTTTGTTCCTGGGCGTCATTGCCCGATAGACCCGCCTATAGAGCAAGTCCAGAGGAAACAAAGGAAATCTGAGCCTTGAGTAAGTGAACTATTGGAAAGGGGTAAAGTGAGGAAAGCACTAGTCCTTGTGCCGTTCTGTCATTTTAGTTCCAAAGAAAACCGGAGAATGGCGTATGTGTGCGATTGTAGAGCAATTAATAAAATCACAATCAAGTATAGATATCCCATTCCTCGGTTGGATGATATGTTGGACGAGTTACATGGTGCTATACTTTTTACTAAAATAGATCTAAAAAGTGGATACCATCAAATAAGAATAAAAGAGGGAGACGAATGGAAAACTGCTTTCAAGACCAAGTTTGGTCTATATGGTAGCTAGTTATGCCATTTGGACTCACTAATGCACCGAGTACTTTTTTATGCGCTTAATGAACCATGTTTTGCGTGTGTATATTGGTAAATTTGTGGTAGTCTATTTTGATGATATTTTGATCTATAGCAAGAGTCAAGATGAGCATTTGCATCATGTACGTGTTGTTTTGGACACACTTAGAAAGGAGTCTTTGTATGCTAATTTTAAAAAGTGTTCATTTTGCATGGATAAAGTGGTATTTCTTGGGTTCATTGTTGGAGCCAACGGTATTGAGGTTGACCCGAAAAGTCAAGGCCATTAAAAGTGGCCCACGCCTAAAATCATATCTTGAAGTGAGGAGTTTTCATGGCCTAGCTAGTTTCTTTAGGCGTTTGTGAAAGATTTCAAGCACTATTGCATCTCCTTTAAATGAGTTGGTTAAAAGGAAGTTTCTTTTCATTGGGGAGTAAAACAACAAGCTTTTGAACTCTTAAAAGAAAGGTTAACTAGTGCGCCTGTCTTAGCATTACCTAATTTTGATTGTGCATTTGAAATTGAATGTGATGCTTCAGGGATTGGGATTGGGGCTGTTCTTATTCAAAATAATCGTCCCATTGCCTATTTTAGTGAGAAGTTAAAGGATGCACAATTAAATTACTAAACTTATGATAAAGAGATGTATGCGTTGGTAAGAGCATTGAAAACTTGGCAGCATTACCTATGGCCCAAAGAATTTGTGTTTCACACGGATCACGAATCCTTAAAAGTACCTTAAGGGTCAAGGGAAGTTAAATAAGAGGCATATGAAGTGGGTAGAATTTATTGAAACATTTCCTTATGTTATCCGGTATAAATGTGGTAAAGAAAATAAAGTAGCTGATGCATTATCTCGAAGGTATACTTTAATCAGTACTTTAGATTCTAAACTGCTTGGGTTTGAAATGATTAAGGAATTGTATCATAATGATGTTGACTTTTCTTCTATACATGTTGCATGTGAGCAATCTGGTTTTAAAGATTTTTATAGGCATGATGGTTATCTTTTTCGTGGTAAACAAATTTGCATACCTAAATGTTCTATAAGAGAGTTGTTGGTAAGTGAAGCTCACGGAGGAGGTTTAATGGGTCATTTTGGGATGAATAAAACGTTAGAAGTCCTAAAAGAACATTTTTATTGGCCTAATATGCGTGTGGATGTTAGTAGAATTTGTGATCATTGCATTACATGTAAACATGCTAAATCCAAAACCCAGCCTCATGGTTTGTATCAACCACTCCCAATTCCTAATAAACCATGGACAGATATCTCTATGGATTTTGTTCTTGGTTTACCAAGGTCTAAAAGTGGTAAGGATTCGGTCTTTCTAGTAGTGGATGATTTAGAAGATGGCACACTTTATTGCTTGCACTAAAACAAATGATGCGACATATATTGCTAATTTATTCTTTAAAGAAGTTGTGCGTTTACATGGAGTTCCACGTACTATTGTGAGTGATTGTGATGTGAAATTTTTGAGTCACTTTTGTAAAGTTTTATGGAGTAAGTTAGGTACTAAATTACTATTTCTACTACTTGCCACCCCCAAACTGATGGTCAAACTGAAGTGGTTAATAGGACTTTAGGACAATTACTTCGTTCAATAATACAGAAGAACCTTAAAAATTGGGAAAATTGTCTTCCTTTTGTTGAGTTTCCGTATAACAGAGTCCCGCATAGTGCGACTAAATTTTCACCATTTGAAGTAGTGTATGGCTTTCCCTCTTGATTTAATCCCCATACCTTGTGAAGAAAAAGCAAGCTTGGATGGGAAAAACAAAGCTGAGTCTATTAAAGCACTGCATGAAAAATTTAAAGCTAATATTGAGAAACGGACTCAGGTTTACTCCAAACAGCACAACAAGGGAAGGAAAGAGGTTTTATTTGAACCCGGTGATTGGGTTTGGTTACATCTTCAAAAGGATAGGTTTCCTATTAAACGGAGATCCAAGTTGCAACCCAAAGGAGATGGACCATTTCAAGTTGTGGCAAAAGTGAATAATAATGCCTACAAGCTGGATCTACCTGGTGAATACAATGTAAGTGCTACTTTTAATGTTTCAGACTTAACCTCATTTGATGTAGGAGATTTGAGGACAAATCCTTTTCAAGAGGGAGGGGATGATGGAGGACCATCCAAGGAGCTTACAAAAGATCCTTTGAAGATAAGAGATGGACCAGTGACCAGATTCCAAGCCAAAAGGATGAAAGAAGCATTAAATGCGCTTGCTGTTGAGTTGCATGACAAGGCATCAATGGTAGAAGAAGATCCACCGAAAGAGCCACTATTGGTGAATATAATCCAAGCTCCTGAGGGTCAAAATGATGATTGGGCTATGCTAGAGCAGCTGGAGTGAACAGAACACAAGTTTCAAGCACAATGGGCTATAATATGGGTTTGGCACCACTTAGCCTACTTTTACTAGTTCTTGGGCTTGTAATTTGTATTTTATTATTTCTTATCATATTATAATAGTCCAATAAGGCCCTCTACTCTTGGAATTTCGTGCATGAGGTGTCCATTAGGGTTTAGGGTTCAATCAAATCTTCATCTTATTTTTGGTAGATAATCAATCAATCTGATTGGGGGATTATTTACTAATTTGTGATTTGAAGATCTTTTTTTATTTTTGGAATTACCTTTTTCTTTATTTCATCTAGACTTAGGAGTTGTCTAGGTTCATTTTTATTTTATAATTTCTTATTTTGTTTTCATTTTCTATAAAATAAAATGCCAACATCCTTAGCCTATAAAAGGAGGGGCACACCATATGTATTTGACACCTTGAATTATAATTATATTGAGAGTTTTCTCTTGGAGTTTTTACAACTTTTATTAAGTGCATTTTAAGTTTGTGAGCATAGCTTAAAGTGTTTCATTGTAGTCTTTGGTTTAAGGATCATTAGAAGGGTCTTGGCTTCTTCATAGCCATTGGTTCTTCTAGTCTCATCCTTGAGTTAAACTACTTTTGCTCAAGTCTTTTCCTTCATCTAATTCAATTTTCCTTTTTATTTCGGGATATTCATTGTATTACTTAGGGTTCTTAACAATTTCATTGTTAGGGGTCCAAGGTATACATCACCTAGTAAAAGGAAAAAGATATCTTGAAGAATTGACAGGGTATTTGCTTGCAACTTGACAAATTGTCTGTTCAAGATACATTGAACACGTTACCAAATAAAATGCATTCTATCATCCAAAGCGTCCGCTTTCTCCCAGAGCATGATATTCTAGGATTACTTATCATCTAAAGAAGAGGATTACTTACATTTTTTCCCTGAAAGCAAAAGATTGGTCCAAATTTGCAGTCCTTCTTGAGCACCAATTGTTGCAGGCACTTCATAGTTGACAATAACTCTACGCGTTGTCATCCACTGCATAAATCAAAATAAAAAGATGAGAATATGCTGTTCAAATCAAATTTAAGACTCTTTTCATGTGCGCATCACCGCTATGAATTTTACCCTTGTAAGTTGTGACCATCAATGCAAATTTAATGTGAAGAAGCCAAAATGAGACAACAACAACAACGGGTCTCTTCCGACTGCATCAGTCTGTTTGTCATTAAAACGCTTCAGAAGGTGGACATAGCTGGAATGGTTGTCTCAAACATAAAGTCCTTTATAAACTGCTAATTCTCCACCATGAATCGGTCTCGGTCTCGTGGATAATCTAATCAATCTGAAAATAAGTTAAAATCAACTTCCAACAACTGTTTCCAATCAAAACACCACACAAATTCTTCTCAATCTACATTCTTATAAAACGGTTTAATGCTCATCCATGCTTTGTATGGAAGTTACAACTTTTTGAAGTAATATAACGCAAACAACAATAGGAGAGAGCAAGCCAAAACTTATACGTACCAGAAGACTTTGTTTCGCCAGGACCTTTTAAGCTTGTGAATCCTCACGTGCCAATTGGCATTTGTGCTAGTCTTAGTCCCTGTACCAACAAAACGGAGTTGCCTCCTATGCCTGAAAAAAATGAATAAACCCGCTTTTAGTGACTTTAAATTCATGTGTCTCAAGCACACTAATAAAAAGTAACCTACATGGAAAGAAAAAAAACATAAACAAAACAAAACGAATTGCATGAAAGAGTTGGGAATATTGTGTATCGTCAAAAGACTGGATTTTCTATCCGAAGTTGTCCTGAAAAGATACCTGTTAGTAAAAGTGGAGAATCCCAAATTTCGACATGCAGTAGCAACATTGTTCGTCCTCTCACGATCTCAACAATGTCCGTCCTAACAAAAAATCAAATCCCTGATATAGAAAATATTGACTCGGCACCCTTTGATGTTTCACATAAATTTGCTCTCCATCTCGCCACACTTTCATTCAAGATCATTCTACAAATTCTCAAATTTTGAAAAATAAAATAGAAAGAAAAACAATACAATCGCATCCAAAATAGATTGTTGGAATAAATGGAACACTCAACAAAAGGGTTTTCCAAAAGAGTAATGATACAACAGAAGTTCAAATGCATAATAAAAATCTTACTAGAAAGAGGCAAGAATATGAAAGAAGATATGTGAAGAAGAAATTGTGCAGACTAACCGTTCCTCCGATTGCGCAAACTCTGGCCGCAATTGTGCATTTGTTTCATCACTTGCGCAAACACTGGGCGCGTATATAATATTTTAGCTAACTTCTAAAATTCAAAGGGAGATCGAAAATCTGTTAAGAATCATTTCCGGTACATCTACTGATCCGAGATATTGAACGGATTTTGCGAAAAATGTGATTTGGAGAGCCGTATAGGATGAAATAGTGTGTGAAATTTCAGCGGATGGAATTTTTTTTTGTTTTTCCTTAGAGATCCGCTTGTTTATATGTCGGATTTTGGGTCATTTAATGGGTAATCGGGTTAAATGTTCCTTTCAAATATATATATATATATATATATATATATATATATATATATATATATATATATATATATATATATATAAATAGATTTATAGATTTAGTAATAATATAAAGATATATTTAATATGAGATATTGTCAATATATATCTTGAATAAATATTTAATATAAGATATTGAATATTAATGAGATAAATCAATAAAATATATTTTTCTTTTTTTATTAGAAATATGTTTTCTTTCTCCTTAATGTACACAGAAGCTAATCCTATTGGGAATAGGATTGAAGGGGGGCGCACCCCACCTCTATTTAAGAGGAGGTTGGCTAGCTCTTTCGACACACCATAATTCCAAGAGCTAATTATTCTTGTGAAAAATAAGAGAGCTTCTTAGAGAGAGATTATAGAGAGAGAAAATGTCGACCTAGCAGTCGAGCTTTTCTAGTAGAAATCCTTCGCAGGATTCCGGCGAGATGTTCATGTGGATCACTGGTAGAGGCCGTACACGTGGACGGCTCGAGCACATCTACTCCTACCGGGAGGTCAAAGCATCGATCTTTTAGATCAACCAAGGTAATATTGTTAGGAAATCTACGCGGGAATGGAGCGGAATTCAAAATTTATTTCCTATTTAACCATGATCGACTTCATTTAAACAACAAGCATAAAAGAAGTAGACGGTGGTTACCATGCCTGATCTAAAAGATCGACGCCTTGACCGTCTAAGGAGATTAGTGGTGCATAGAGTTGCCCAAGTGTTCGGCCTCTACCGGTGATCCACATGAATAGCCCACCGGAATCCCATCATGGATTGCTACCATAAAAACTCGGTTGCTAGACCGACCTTTTCTCTCTCTCAAAACTCTCTCTAGGAAGCTCTCAATTTTTCTAGTAAATTAGAACTCTTCTAATTCTGATGTACAAAAGAGCTAGCCAAGCCTCCCTTAAATAAGGTGACATGCGCCGCAGATTATTGAAATCTGATTGGGAGAAGCTTGCTAGTAGATTGAGGAGAAAGAAAATATTTTCCTAATAATATAAGGAAAATACTTTTGATTGATTTGTCTCATTTAATTTAATATCTTATATTAAATATTTCCAAGATATTGTCAATATCTAATATTGACTATCTTTATCTTATTACCATAAATCAATTTACACATGTATATATATATATATATATATATATATATATATATATATATATATATATTACAAGTATAAATCTATACATATATATACATCTATCACAATCGTACACATGCATATCTCATATGCAAGTCACGCATGTGACAACAAATATACATATATTAATATCATATATTAATACATGGTAATACCATTAATTAAATTGCACAATCCAAGTGTATCTTATACACATGTAAATGGCGCCCCTTTAGCCAATAAATTGGCTTCCGGAATATTCTTTAATTAATATAATGTTATGATTAATTACTTTGTAAAATACATGTGTATCAAATACATATATATTTTCGACATTTACATATACATTATATGTATATTCAATTAATCAACATAATTAATATCTTGTATTATATTTCATTCATCAAATAAATAAATATTATCCATACTGAAATATATTAATATTATGGTTTATAACATATTTTAGGTAGAATGTTTGAAGTTTTAAAGTTTGAGATCAAATTCTTCCGAATTTGATTTGGTTATCAACAATATAAGAACCACTATTGATTCGATCGAATTTAGGATAGAATATTAAAATTTTAATCGAACTTTTGATTTTTCAAAATACTAGAATGTGTGACCCGATAGACTTAGAATATATTTTGACTCGTCGATAACACAAAGTGAAAATTACGAAAATACAACTTCATATACCAACGATAACACTTTAAAGTTTGGATAAATTGTCTAGAAGCGATTTTAATCCGACTTGACACCGTGACCCTCAATCATCGAAAGAGTCAAATGCAACAACTACTAAATTTCATGTGACACGGTTACCGTGTAAATAGAATCCTATTGGTGTAATAATATCCATACGGTCGTCCGTCGAGTGTCAAGAATCAACGACCGTATCCTATAATCTGGATATCATGCTATCTCGAAGTAACTCATTTACTTCCACTTTGCAAAGATTCGTGAGAGTAAGACAATCCTTATAAGAAGGCCCTTTTGGATATTCAACCTTACTGATAGGGTACGTGATTTCCGGACGAACAAACATGTATACTCCGTATGCTTCAGTATCACACCCAATCACTACCGCATGATCGCCTCATGGCTAGGGGAAACCTCAATAGTGTCAAAGCATGACAATCACACCGTGATGCCATGTAGACTCCAGTCCAAAGGATAATTACACAATCGTCACATAGTGTGACACTTAATAGTGTAAGTGGGTCAGTCTAACATACGCATTCTCTAATACACATCCACGTACAATACAAGTGTCTCCACACATCAATAGACGAGATCTATCCCTGCCCTTAAGGACATAAGTCATCTAATACGCGCTAGCCTGTTTGTACTATCAATGCCCTGTTTAATAAGACATAAGCCTAGAGACATTTAAGTATCAAACTTATTAAAGTGATTAGAGATCTCATCAACCATAATCACCTAGCATGGTTTCTCTATCACATTTTAATACTAAGGACGTTATCATATAACAATTCATAATTGGTTCTTTAAAAGAACAAATATATGACAAGAGAAAAGTCATTTATTATATGTGTATAATCATAAAGAAATAGTAGAAATGATCCGACCCGGTCGGATCTGGTCCAACCTGATTAGGTTTAAGACACTATTTTAACAATCTCCCACTTAGCCTAAAACCAATCACAAGTACACAAAAAACCAAGTTGAAACACAAGAATCTTGTGCAATACTCGCAACTAGCCCTAGCCGTGAACGGATCGCTATCCGTGGGGACTTAGACTACTTTCATACCATGCTCTAAATGTTCAAGTCAAAAGGAACCGCCTCAACACACACATGAATCTCTGACGAGACCTTGGTCCTTGCTTCAAGCAATGAATCCTCTTACTATATCAGCTATATAGAAAAGGTGGAAGAACCATACCTGGTTAATGAATGAACCTTTTAGACCCATGTACTGCTCCCGCTGCGCCTCAATGGGCACTACTGTGCTTTGGCTAAGTTGTAGAATTTATAGTGACCCATAGCCAACAACATTTCCAGCTCACTGTATCACTTAATCAAAGTGACTACAAACCCAGACTGTAGCTTCTACTCGCCCTCATAAGACTCAGGATGCATGTCTGTATATCTACGTTTATTCAATTCCAGGTTTCAGTAAACCAAGAACCCATCCTTAACACCTTTAAGGATATTCTTGACATACACCAGAATCACTTTCATACTTGCTCACGACTCTTAATGGACTATGAACATCTGACATTACTTTTATGATGGTTCCTATCGCAGTAGCAAAGGAAACCTTCCATAAGCATCATCTTTTACCTTATCTTTAGGACTAACGTCCTAACATAGATAGATCTTGAGAACACCGACTAGTAGTATCTCCTGTCGCGATCTATGCTAAACCGTTTTAGCATCACATCTATATAGGTAAACTATAAACTAACGTCAGTTAAATCTTTCACTATAGATTCTTATTTCAAAAATAAGAACTGATAATCCAAGTGCATTCGTAACGACCTTGAATTACCAAACATTAATTGACCGTGACATGGGGTGATAATTCCCGAGAGATATATCCAATACCTTACTAAAAAATTGTAACACACTCTCACTATCTCTCTTGCACATTGGGCATATCCCTTCTTCTGACTAAATCAAACTTTTTTGATTTTCCAACAAATATTGTCTAGAGAAACTTGTTTGATTCCATAAATGGATCTCGTGGGCTCACATATCATGTTATCGGCTATAAACATCGAGTTGTTCGCCCAACGTCTTCAACACTATCATATAGCTATGATACGAAGTTATAACAATCACAGTCTGAATAATTACAAGGTTTACACCCCGTACCCTCCAGCCGTCATAATAGCCTTATGGTAATCATATTACTATACATGTCATCCTTCCAGGAACATTCCCTATAGGTAATACAGACTAGGTTCACAACCTGGTTGTCACTGATGGAATCTAATCCAGATATTATGGCCCCTGGTCATAAATCTCAATCTTGCCTTTCAAACATTCCTTCATCGGTCGTGAAATATTCATTCTTCAAGATGAACATACCAGCAGCCTTTTCAGGCTTGAGGTAATCCATAGACTTATAGAACATTTGTGTTCACTGAGCAATGTTCTACACCTCATCGTTTTGCGGTGCCTGCTCATGTTCTAATGGTTGAATATCTCTCCGTGGTTCTCAAACTCTTTTGAGATTTCAACTTACTCCCACTGTTTCTATTGGAAGAAACACTTCCTCTAAAAGATAGCATGTTTGGAGACAAACACCTTTTGGTCCGTGGACAAGTAAATAATATCCAGCGTGCTAGCTAAGATATTTCTCAAAGTTATGTATGTCATATTAATCTCCAAGCCTTTCAGACATTGCCTTCTTCCTAAAAGAACGACAACCCCAAATCATCGGTTAAGATAGATTTTGATGTTATCGACTTCCATATCTGATATGGAATTTATTCAACCTTTATTCTTTGGTACTAGGTTAAGTATATGTATTATGTAAAGGCACTATCCCGAAATAGGTAAGGGATACTTTGCATGGCTTACGTTACACCTTTATCATATAAAGTCTTGTTTCCATTTTAGAAGCACAAACTCATTGCGTATCCAAAAATGGTATCCTTCAAGGGGGAATCTTATTCCTTTTCAGACAACTTCTAAAGCACCCTTCATGTATTAATTACTTCAATCTAATTGAAGATTAATTCCTAAGTAGTTTATCAATCTCATATTCGAGCTAGCTCGAACTTTTCGGGCTTTCCGAATTACGCACTTCACTGAGTGCACTTGACTATTTCTAAAAATAGTCATAGAGATTAACAAAAGTTATTTGTGGCATTAATTGTCATGAGCCAACAAACATCGGTATGTTTAGGCTTTGGACAACTTTCTAGATTTTATAACCTTTTCATAAAAGGGTATTTTGGTCATCTTTATATAAGATACGTATTACCCACATGATTCATAACCACACGGTTCAGACGTCATCAGAATGACATCTGATCACACGATTCCTCTCTATAGAGACTATGTCTAGAACGACCACCCAATATTAAGGATAACAACCATATAAACATTTAGTTGAGATTTCATCACATAAATCAACTATATAGTGACATCAATCTAGTTTGTTAGATTTAGTGACCTTTCAACTTTATCGGAATAATATTTATTCTTTACAATTGAACATGTCTACTAAAAACCTAACAAGTAACTGAAAATCATGTTCTTCTTATGAATCGGAACATAATAACGTTTATTTAGTTCGCTCATCAGTCTACTAGATTCAGAATACAATGTCGAAAATGTCGCAACGTTTGCTTCAATTTTCGTATCTTGGTGTATCCCGTATTTAATTCTTTTATTTAATCACACTCGTAAGATATCATATATCTAAGAGTTGACTTGAACTTAGATAGATTTATTTCAACACACTTGCCTAGAATAGAGACTTCAGTAAGTTCTCTTACTTAAGCACTTGCCCTATCTTCACCTTTTAATCCTTTAAGCACTCGTAAATATTTCTCAGCTTAGTCTTCATGAGACTTAAGAAAATCACACAAAACATGAACAATTTAACCTATCATAAAGAAAATCTAAAGTTTATCAAATAGTTTATTTATCCTTTTGAATCACATTCAAAACACGAACTATTTAATTAACCTTCATGCAATGATTAAAGAAATAAGTCGATATTAAATCTTTACAATTTTGAAAACAACCTTTCCAAAATTCGATGTGGTCATTCTTATCCAACGTTTGAATTAATTGTCATCGTATGACTGAATGATCATATTGGATCGTACCCAATATCTGATTAATTCTTTGAAACTTATTTCAAGTGATTTAATCATATCATCAACTTCCGTTTTCATTAATAATTAAATCCTTGAAGTACTCAATCAAATATGTAGTCACCTTTTCTCTAACTACTATAACCGGGTTGCTCGTGTCATTGCTTATTTTAAAAGGATTAAAATTACTTAACCAAACTTAAGAACGTTTCTCAAAAGGTAACAATCATTAATTTGGTTTTACTAATCGTGAATAAAAACATAAATATAAAAGTTTGCTAAAGAACTACAACATAAAATAAAGATAAAAGAATGTTGTTGTTTATACATGCCAAATCAAAAATGGTCTTATGGTTTATGATTTTGCTCCAACTAGTCAGCTACTCCCAATTGACTTTCAAGAATTATCCAAAATTCTTTAGTGGCTGGAATCCTATCTAGTCGACTCGATCCCCGATGTGGGCCGATCGCCGGGTCAATTTCGACGGGTAGGTACTTCATACCAATCGCGTCCAACGCGACCTCCAGTGGTTTGACTAGTTAACTCTTTGACAATTCGCATCGTCTATGTGATAGTCAACCTTATGTCTCTAAAATCAGACGGTCCTGACGTGGGCCAATCACCACAAGATTCTTAGTCGAGTCGTAACCCAAATATTCATGACATTTCTTAACGATCATATCTCGATAATGACGATATACCCGAGGTAGGTCAACTCCCGATGTGGGCCGATCATTTGGATCAAAACAAGGGCTCTTCACCGTCACTATAATATTGGGAGATTTTTGTTGTGGGAGGAATTTTAAATTAATTCACTTAATTAATTTGGAATTAATTCTCTTAATTAATTAAATTATGGTCTCATCAAAGATATATCTATCTCTATAAATATACATCCTACACATTTATCTAGATCGAGGCTGGTCATGCTTCTATCGTATCATATAAACTAGGTCACGATCTTCATAACGTCCTAGGACAATTTTTAAACCAACAGAAAAATTAAATCATACACATCCATCCTATCGGTCGAGGCATGATCAATTGGGGTCCATATAATCATATTATATCTACACATCAAATTGATACAATAATATCTTTTGAAAAAGACAAATTAAAATTTAACCACTTGCGTCTTAATTAATTGATTAACGTTTCATCAATCAAATAATTTTATCCAATCAATTAACTAATTAACATTTAATTAATTAAATGATTTTAATCGAAATAAAATTAACGGTTAATTGTAAATGATTTTAATTTTAATTTTAATTAATTATAACTACTCTAAAAATAAATCAAAATTAAAATTAAGTCTATTTTGTTTCTTTCCTTTTGATTCCTAATCAAAATGGATGTCTTTGGTTTCCTAAACCAAAAGGCATCTACAATGAACATTTCCAAAATCAAAATTTTGAAAAGGGGCCTAAGCCTAGGCCTTTTCCAAAATTAAATATTTTGAAAAGGGCCTAGGCCTATTCCAAACAAAATTTGGAATGACCTAGATTATTTAAAGGCAAATCATATTTACCAAATAATGCTATATGACATCCCAATGGTCCAAACTTTTTGAAACATTAGTTAGTTACATGACATCAACTAAACAAAAGATATCAATCACAACTATGAACCATATTGAATCACAAAATACACAAAACAAAAGGAAATGACTCACTGAGCAGCCGCCAGCCGACAACCATGAGGTTGCTGCCGACCGTTGGCCGCCGGACAGTGGTGGTGCCGCCGCCAGTCTGCCGAGCACAACCCGATCTCCATTTTTTCATGTATCATTTTGTGAATCTAAAATCTTTCATCTTTTAATTACACGATTTAAACGATAAAATTAACTACGCGTTTTAACATGCTTATTGCGTAATCTCAAAACTCGCTCTGCTACCACTGTTAGGAAATCTTCGCGAGGAACGCAGCGGGATTCAAAATTTATTTTCTATTTAACCAGGATCGTCTTCGTTTAAACAACAAAAATAAAAGAAGTAGACGGTGGTTACCTTGCCTGATCTAAAATATCGACGCTTTCACCGTCTAAGGAGAGTAGTGGTGCACAGAGCCGCCCAAGTGTTCGGCCTCTATCGGTGATCCACATGAACAGCCCGCTGGAATCCCATCATGGATTGCTACCAGAAAAACTCAGTTGCTAGACCGATGTTTTCTCTCTCTTAAAACTCTCTCTAGGAAGCTCTCAAATTTTCTAGTAAATTAGAACTCTTCTAGATGTACAAAAGAGCTAGCCAAGCCTCCCGTAAATAGGGTGACCTGCGCCGCAGATTATCCCAATCTTATTGGGAGAAGCTTGCTAGGAGATTGGGGAGAAAGAAAACATTTTCCTAATAATATAAGGAAAATACCTTTGATTGATTTGTCTTATTTAATTTAATATCTTATATTAAATATTTCCAAGATATTGTCAATATCTAATATTGACTATCTTTATCTTATTACCATAAATCAATTTACACATGTGTCTATATCACATATATATATTACAAATATAAATCTATACATATATATACATCTATCACAATTGTACAAATGCATATCTCATATGCAAGTCACGCATGTGACAACAAATATACATATATTAATATCATATATTAATACATGGTAATTGTAACGCCCCATTCCCGGACACCGAGTCCTTATCCGGAAATCGAAACGTTCGGCACGCATAACATTAAATGAATAATATTACACGTAAGCCTCTACTACGTCGTATCAAATAAAAGCAAACGGAAGCAAAGACTCGGGTAAATTTTTCCAAACATTAAAGAATAGAAACAACTAAAGATAGAATAAATGTAATACTTATTACATTCAAAGAAACCAACGAAATCCAATGATACTAAGATAACTATTACATCCAACTAATCCAAGTCTATGAAATAGCATAAATGAAAGAACCAAAATAAATAATAGTCTTCAACTCCGGCGTCTTCAAACGTCGTCATCAAAGTCCTCCTCGAAACCTTCACCAACCTGTTCGTCTTCTCTCCCCCAAACACATAAATAAACATGCATTTGAGGTAAGTACAATGTACATAGTAAGAAGTAGAAGATACAATTTAATTAAGGTTATTATTAAAAGCTTATCTTGGCGAGAACGACTCAATCTAGGGTTCACTTCATGCCCATCGACACGTCGTGACTATACGTTTCTACTTAGCTTATCTTTGTTACATCACTACCCAAGGACACTGCGCATGGCGTTCATCAGCCTGAAGATATACTTGCTAACTAACGGTGATTAGCACCGATTAGCTCCGGGGTCTCCCCGGTATGCGTACACGTCCGATGGATTTCTCCACTACCCTTCACCGTTTAAGGCCAGCAAGTGTTGTCCACCTTTTATGGACGTATCACATCGCCGATATGAAATAGTGTCTAACCGAGAATAGATGATGTTTTATCTTTTACTACACATATGTATGTATTGATGTGAATTAACTAGCCATCCCTAGTGTTTTCAAGTAAGCTCCTCACATCTCTACTCTCGTACTTAGACCACTAGACGCGGACAAGTCCTAGCAAATACACCGACATTGATGAACCCTAGTTCACCAAAGCACAAACCCTTTCATGCCCTTCTAACGGATCCGAACTTCAACTCCCTTTAAGAGTACATTCGGTGTTTTAACTGAACGCATCAGAAGTACAATCGAAGCTTGTTTATGTTTAATTAATCTTAATACATCGTGATTAAGAGTTTAAAACAATAAAGGACATGATGATCAAGCTTGAAACAATTAAAGTAATAGAAATAAGGTAACAAATCCAAACGCTCGTTTAAGCCTTATGAACGCCCGTCCACTAATACCGGACGCTCGTCCACTTAAAATCGCTACAACCTGTATGTAAAATCACCCCTCAAACGCCCGTCCGCTTAAAGCAAACGCCCGTTTGAAACTGGACGCCCGTCCACTAATCCCGGACGCCCGTCCTCCTAAGAACGCTACAATCCTGAATCAAAAATCTACTGTCAGACGCCCGTCCAGCTAGTCCGGACGCCCGTCCGAACTACCAAAATCACAGGCGCCCGTCGACTAGTTCGAGACGCCCGTCTCGCCTGGGTTTACCCAAAACCTAAAATCTTCAAATACGATTTTCAATCCGTTTCTAACCTAAATAACAGCAATTTCAACACATAAAATCACAGGGAAACATATCTAACCATACCATGGCATCTAGGACCATTAACCAACTAAAAAGCCATAACCTTCTTACATCTAAACACTTAAAACCTTAATCTAAACCTTAATTAGATTGTAGGAAGAGCTTCTTACTTGTCTTGCAGCCAAAAACCAGGTCTGATCAGCCTTGAAATCTGCAGCCTTTCCAACAAAGCTGCTATCCAAACGATGCTCTTCTCACGACGATTCCGGCGTTCGAAACTGATCTGAAAACGATTGAGATTTGCTTTAGATTTTGGTGAAACTGTTCCAACCCTTTTTTTTTCTCCCAAGTCGACGGCAAGAAGAAAAGAGAGGCGCTTGCTCTCTTTTTTTTGACTAATGATTTAGGTTAGGGATTAATGTGTATAATAGATCCCTTATATAGTTAATCCCAATTAAATCATTTTTCCATAAAAAACAGAAAATCTCTTTTATTATATACATAATTATCTTGAAAATTACATATATAAATATCCAATTATTTAAACTCCAAATAAAAGGAACCGAACCCAATATTTCGTTTTTGCAAAATGACACGTCGCTCTTTCCGAAAATCGGAATATTACATTCTCCCCCTTAAAGGAGTTTCGTCCTCGAAACTTAGAACATACAGTAAGTCCATTAAATTTGGGAACTCATTGATCATCTCATCCTCGACTTCCCACGTAGCTTCTTCCGGTGAATGATTGCTCCATTGCACCAAAATCAAGGGAATCATTCTTCTCTTAACCATCTTTTCCTTCCTGTCCAAAATTATGATCGGTTTCTCATCATACGAAAGGTTATCTTGAAGGATCTCCGGATCAACCGTAGTCTCAACATCCGTCTTGGTCAAACACCTTTTCAACATCGATACGTGGAACACGTTGTGGACTCTTGACATGGATTCTGGTAGCTCAAGCTTATAAGCCAACGGTCCAATCCTTTCCAGAATCTCAAATGGTCCAACATACCTCGGACTCAACTTTCCTTTTTGTCCAAAACGTCTCACTCCCTTCATTGGTGAAGCTCGTAGATACACTCTTTCACCAACTTCAAACTCTAAGGGCCTTCTTCTAACATCTGCCCAACTCTTCTGTCTATCTTGAGCTGCCTTCAGATTCTTCTTAACCAACTGAACTCTTTCCTTAGCCTGCTCAACCAATTCCGGTCCGGTGATTTGTCTTTCTCCGACTTCATCCCAAAACAGCGGCGTTCTACACCTTCTTCCATACAACGCTTCAAATGGCGGCATGCCTATACTTGCATGATAACTGTTGTTGTAGGCAAACTCCGCTACCGGTAGGTAATCATCCCATGATCCGCCTACTTCCAAAACACATGCTTTCAACATATCTTCAAGTGTTTGGATGGTTCTCTCAGATTGTCCGGCTGTCTGAGGATGAAAGGCCGTACTCAAATCTAACTTGGTTCCGAAAGCTGTTTGTAAACTTTTCCAAAATCGACTGACGAACCTCGAATCACGATCCGAGACTATCGATATAGGAACTCCATTTAACTTCACTATGTTATCCAAGTATAGTGTCGTCATCTTCTTCAAGGGCATATCAACCTTATACGGTAAGAAATGAGCGGATTTGGTCAATCTATCTACAATCACCCAAATTGCATCATGACCGCCTCTTGTCTTAGGTAAGCCGGTAATGAAATCCATCGTAATCTTATCCCACTTCCATTCAGGGATATCCAATGGCTTAAGCATTCCTCCTGGTCGCCTATGCTCCGCTTTTACCTTCTGGCAGATATCACACTCTGCCACGAACTTGGCTATTTCCAGTTTCATCGAGGCCACCAATACTTTTCCTTCAAGTCTCTCAGACATTTTAGTGGATCTGGATGAACCGAGAATGCAATCCTATGTGCCTCTTCCATAACTCTTTGCCTCAAATCCCCAATATTAGGCACACACAGGCGATCCTGGTACCAAAGGTTCCCGTTCTTGTCTAGCACGTAACCCACTGTAGGCTTTTCTCTTGCAACTCGCTTTAAATCAACCAAAACCGGGTCTTCATCTTGTTTTTCCCGAATATCATCCATCAACTCAGACCTTGCTAACAACGGCGCCACAACCGCCGGTCTTCAATCGATCAAAACTTGGATTTGCAGCCCGTCTAGCCTTTCTGCCACAACTTCAACACTTGAAACCGCGAACACGGGTTTTCTACTCAAAGCATCTGCCACTATGTTGGCTTTACCCGGATGATATTGAATATCTAGGTCGTAATCCTTTACGAACTCTAGCCATCTCCTTTGTCTCATATTCAGATTCTCTTGGGTAAAGAAGTACTTCAAGCTCTTGTGATCGGTGAAGATCCTCGCCTTAACTCCGTATAAGTAGTGCCTCCAAGTCTTTAGGGCAAACACTATCGCTTTGCCAATTCTAAGTCATGTGTTGGGTAATTCTTCTCATGCACCTTCAATTGTCTAGATGCATAAGCAATTACCTTTCCTCCTTGCATCAACACACAACCCAAAACCTGTCCCGAAGCATCCGTGTAAACGCGTCATAATTATCAAAGATCTCGGAGCGCCAAAATCGGGGTGTAGTCAACTTCTTTTCAACGTCTGAAAGGCCTCTTCACACTCTTGGTCCACTCAAACTTCACATTCTTCTGAGTGAGCCGGGTAAGTGGTGTAGCTATCCTTTAGAAGTCTTGAACAAACTTCCTATAATAGCCAGCCAGACCAAGGAAACTTCTAACCTCTGAAACTGTAGTCGGTCTGGACCACTTCTCAACTGCTTCAACCTTCGAGGGATCAACTTTAATGCCATCTCCAGAAATGACATGACCCAAGAAACTCACTTGATTCAACCAAAAGTCACATTTGGAAAACTTAGCATACAACTGATTCCTCTTCAAAGTCTCCAACACTATCCTTAAGTGTTCTTCATGTTCTTTCTCATCCTTGGAATATACTAGGATATCGTCTATGAAGACTATCACAAACTTATCTAAGTATGGCATGAAAACACGCTGCATTAAGTCCATAAATGCAGATGGAGCATTAGTGAGTCCAAAAGGCATAACTAAGAACTCATAATGTCCATACCTCGTACTGAAAGCCGTCTTCGGTATATCTGCTACCTTGATTTTTAACTGGTGATATCCCGACCTAAGATCAATCTTAGAAAACACACTCCTTCCTTGCAATTGATTAAACAAGTCATCAATTCTTGGCAGAGGATATTTGTTCTTGATGGTGAGATTATTCAACGCTCTGTAGTCGATGCACATCCTCATGCTACCGTCTTTCTTCTTGACAAACAACACTGGGGCTCCCCAAGGCGAAGTGCTAGGTTGAATTATATTCCTCTCGAGCATGTCCTTAAGCTGAGCTTTCAACTCTTTCAACTCAGCCGGCGCCATTCTATAAGGTGCCTTGGCAACTGGTGTCGCTCCCGGTATCAACTTGATCTCGAATTCGATCTCTCTATCCGGCATGTTCCCCGGTAACTCTTCCGGAAACACTTCAGGATACTCCTTGACCACAGGGGTCTCCCTTAACTCGGGCTTTACTTGTTCCACATCCACTGCGTACAACAAGTAGCCTTCACAGCCTTTCTGACAAGCCCTTATAGCCTTAACCGCTGATATTATCGGATGTCGCTTCTTGCTAGGCTTGTACACATTGCCTTGATAAGTCTTATCAGATTTCCCAGGTACCTTAAAGATCACTTTCTTTCCTCGGCAATCTAGATGGACGAAGTTCTCGGATAGCCAATCTATTCCAAGAATCACATCGAAATCCGAAAAGTCTAAAACCGTGAAGTCGCTTTTGCATCGATAAGATCCAACTTGGACTTCCACTTGTGGTGTCATCCTAGTTACTTTCATTACCTTCCCTAACGGTGTGGTTATCTCCAACGTATTCCTTAAAGGTTCCAAAGGTAGACTCAATTTCTTAGCTACTTTAGTCGACACGAAAGTATTAGACGCTCCGTGATCGAACAAAGCTCGACCATAAAATTATTTAACATTATCGTATTTCTACGATGCACATTTATTCAATTAACTCTGATCCACAAAGATGAATAAACATGCTATAAACATAACTTAAAAGAACAAATTAACAATAAGTACCGATATAACGTCATCCTCGAGTTCGCTCTCTAGCATCAGCTGCAAAAACACGAACTGGGCGACTTGGGCCGCTTCTACCACTTCCTTGCTTCTGGTTACCCGTTGGACCCTTGGTCGGACAGTTCTTGGCAAAGTGTCCCATTTCTCCACAGAGATAACATCCGTTTGTATGAACTCGGCACTCACACTGAGTGATTCTGTTGCACTTAGGGCAAAGGGGTGCTCCGGTAGGTGGTTTACTTGCTGCAGGGGCCGTGGTCTTCTTGAAACTCTGATGTGGTGCTCCTCGGTTATTACCCTGGCTCGTTCCAAAGCTCCTCTTATTCCCAACAACCACGGTGGCCTTCTTTCGAAGGTCTCAACTTCCAAAGCTTTATTCAACAACTCCGCCATATTCTTAGCCGTGAAACCTAGCATGCCGATGTATATGATATGCTAACCCTTCCTTGTATAGGGCCATTTTCCTCTCTTCTACCTTCATTAGCTCAGGATAGAATCTTCCCAACTCGTTAAACTTGTTGGTGTCTTGTGAAAGCTGTCATAGTCAAACCTGCGTAAGCTTTAGAAACTGTCTTGCCATATCTGCTGCGCTCAGAGCGGGAAGTACTCATTGTAGAACATGGTCTTGAAACCTTCCCAATCTGTCACCTTACCCTTTGCTACTCAGATCGAATCAATCCAAGCTTCATTTGCACCCAAAAGAAAATCGACCGCCAACTGTGCCATCTCGGCCTCGGGGACATGTATGTTCTACATGCCTTCTCAAAACTCCTAATCCATTCTTCACCTTCGAGTGCTCAACATTTCCAAAGAAATCATGGACTTTGTTCCTTCTCAACCTGGTGTACCAGTCAACTGATGGTGCTTGCTCGAAAACCGGTCTAACTGGTGGGTACTGCGGATAAATTGGAGGGTAAGCGTAAGGCACTTGCTGGTGATACTGGGGTTGCTGGAAACCGTAAGGTGGGTAGCCAAAACCTTGCTGAAAGTCAGGGCGGGGTGACTGTGGTGCTGTAGGTCGTGACGTAGGACCTACTGGAGGTGGATAGGGGACCTGTTGTTGCTGGTGGAACACAATGGGTGAGGTGTGGCTCACTGGTGGAGGGTAAAAGATTTGCGGCTGCGGAGGGTAGCTCACTGGCGGTGGTATCGAACTTTCTTGGAACTTCACCGACCGGAGAAAATGGAACCGAACTTCCCACATGCCACCTGTGGGGTTCTTTGAGGTCGTGGTGGCGAATTCGCCGAGAAACCGGTGAGGGGTTCTTTGTATGTGGTGGTGGTGACAAACTCTGCCGAGGAGGTGGATGACTTGGCCTCACAACACCTCTCCTCCTACGACCGGTGTTGGACTCTCCCGTCGAACTCCCGACGATTCGCACGGCTCCAGTTCTCGTGAACACCATCCACGATGATCAAAGAAAACCGAGCGTTACTAACAGATCTAGAAAACTTATCTTAAAAGAATAGAAGCCTAAAAGACGCTTTGCTCGATACCAATCTATAACGCCCGTTCCCGGACACGAGTCCTTATCCGAAATCGAAATGTTCGCACGCATAACATTAAATGAATAATATTACACGTAAGCCCTCTACTACGTCGTATCAAATAAAAGCAAACGGAAGCAAAGACTCGGGTAAATTTTTCCAAACATTAAAGAATAGAAACCACTAAAGATAGAATAAATGTAATACTTATTACATTCAAAGAAACCAACGAAATCCAATGATACTAAGATAACTATTACATCCAACTAATCCAAGTCTATGAAATAGCATAAATGAAAGAACCAAAATAAATAAGAGTCTTCAACTCCGGCGTCTTCAAACGTCGTCATCAAAGTCCTCCTCAAACCTTCACCAACCTGTTCGTCTTCTCTCCCCCAAACACATAAATAAACATGCATTTGAGGTAAGTACAATGTACATAGTAAGAAGTAGAAGATACAATTTAATTAAGGTTATTATTAAAAGCTTATCTTGGCGAGAACGACTCAATCTAGGGTTCACTTCATGCCCATCGACACGTCGTGACTATACGTTTCTACTTAGCTTATCTTTGTTACATCACTACCCAAGGACACTGTGCATGGCGTTCATCAGCCTGAAGATATACTTGCTAACTAACGGTGATTAGCACCGATTAGCTCCGGGGTCTCCCCGGTATGCGTACACGTCCGATGGATTTCCTCCACTACCCTTCAGCCGTTTAAGGCCAGCAGTGTTGTCCACCTTTTATGGACGTATCACATCGCCAATATGAAATAGTGTCTAACCGAGAATAGATGATGTTTTATCTTTTACTACACATATGTATGTATTGATGTGAATTAACTAGCCATCCCTAGTGTTTTCAAGTAAGCTCCCTCACATCTCCTACTCTCGTACTTAGACCACTAGACGCGGACAAGTCCTAGCAAATACACCGACATTGATGAACCCTCGTTCACCAAACCACAAGCCCTTTCATGCCCTTCTGACGGATCCGAACTTCAACTCCCTTTAAGAGTACATTCGGTGTTTTAACTGAACGCATCAGAAGTACAATCGAAGCTTGTTTATGTTTAATTAATCTTAATACATCGTGATTAAGAGTTTAAAACAATAAAGGACATGATGATCAAGCTTGAAACAATTAAAGTAATAGAAATAAGGTAACAAATCCAAACGCTCGTTTAAGCCTTATGAACGCCCGTCCACTAATACCGGACGCTCGTCCACTTAAAATCGCTACAACTTTGTATGTAAATCACCCCTCAAACGCCCGTCCGCTTAAAGCAACGCCCGTTTGGCGGACGCCCGTCCACTAATCCCGGACGCCCGTCCTCCTAAGAACGCTACAATCTCGAATCAAAAATCTCATCGCCAGACGCCCGTCCGGCTAGTCCGGGACGCCCGTCCGAACTACCAAAATCACAGACGCCCGTCGACTAGTTCGAGACGCCCGTCGCTGAGGTTTACCCAAAACCTAAAATCTTCAAATACGATTTTCAATCCGTTTCTAACCTAAATAACAAAGCAATTTCAACACATAAAATCACAGAAACATATCTAACCATACCATGGCATCTAGGACCATTAACCAACTAAAAAGCCATAAACCGCTTACATCTAAACACTTAAAACCTTAATCTAAACCTTAATTAGATTGTAGGAAGAGCTTCTTACTTGTCTTGCAGCCAAAAAACCGGTCGATCGGCCTTGAAATCTGCAAGATTTCCAACAAAGTCGCTATCCAAGCGATGCTCTTCTCACGACGATTCCGGCGTCAAACCGATCTCAAAGCGATTGAGATTTGCTTTAGATTTTGGTGAAACTGTTCCAACCCTTTTTTTTTTCTCCCAAGTCGACGGCAAGAAGAAAAGGGCGGCTGCTCTCTCTTTTTTTTGACTAATGATTTAGGTTAGGGGATTAATGTGTATAATAGATCCCTTATATAGTTAATCCCAATTAAATCATTTTTCCATAAAAAAACAGAAAATCTCTTTTATTATATACATAATTATCTTGAAAATTACATATATAAATATCCAATTATTTAAACTCCAAATAAAAGGAACCGAACCCAATATTTCGTTTTCGCAAAATGACACGTCTGCCCTTTCCCGAAAATCGGAATATTACAGTAATACCATTAATTAAATTGCACAATCCAAGTGTATCTTATACACTTGTAAATGGCGCCCCTTTAGCCAATAAATTGGCTTCCGGAATATTCTTTAATTAATATAATATTATGATTAATTACTTTGCAAAATATATGTGTATCATATACATATATATTTTTGACATTTACATAGACATTATATGTATATTCAATTAATCAACATAATTAATATCTTGTATTATATTTATTCATAATAAATAAATACCACCATATTAATTTATCACTATAACACTTTATAGTATGAGATAAATTCTTTCCTTATTTGGTTATCAGCTATAACCATATTTTAATCCGACTTGATGTTAACATGTGTGTGACCCGATATGCTTTTGAATATGTTGGCCGTAGACATAAAGTGCAAATTATGAAAATGCCCTTCATACCTAACGATCATGGGGTAGTGTCTAGCAACACACCGTGACCCCCAATCATCAGAAGAGTCAAATGCAATGACTACTACCTTTCATGTGAAACGATTTCCGTGTAAATTGAATCTTATCGCTGTGATAATATCCATACGGTCATTTCTTTGAGTGTCAAGCATCAACGACCGTATCATATAATCTTGATATCATGCTCTCTCGAAGTGACTCATTTACTTCCACTTTGCAAAGATTAACGAGAGTAAGACATTCCTTATAAGAAGCCCCTTTCGGATATTCACCCCTATTGATAGTGTACGTGATTTCTGGATGAACAAACATGTATACTCTTCATTCTTCAGTATGATATCCAATCACTACTGCATGATCGCCCCGTGGCTAGGGTAAGCCTCAATAGGGTCAAAGCATGATAATCCACACCGTGATGCCATGTAGACTCCGGTCCAAAGGACAATTACACAACCGTCACATAGTATCACACTAAACAGTGTAAGTGGGTCAGTCTAAAGTACGCATTCTTTAATACACGTACGTAAAGACAGTCCAAGTGTCTCCACACTTCGATAGACTGTATCCACCCAACCCTTAAAGACAGAAGACATCTAATACGCGCTAGCCTGTTTGTACTATCAATGCCCTGTTTAATAGCAAATAAGTCTAGAGACATTTAAGTATCAAACTTATTAAAGTGATTAGAGATCTCATCAACCATAATCGCCTATCATGGTTTCACTGTCACAGTTTAATACTAAGGACGTTATCATATAAAAATTTACTAGTGGTCTTATCGTGCTTTGCACGATGAGGCCCTCGGGTTTTTTTTTTTGCGTGTTCGAATGGTTAAGTTGTTTTTTTTAATGTCTTGCGTTGTGGGGTGTAATACGGAAAGTTTGTGGTTATAATATGTCAAAGAACGTCCATTATGATTTTTATGTTGAAAGTAGGTGTGCCTGGAAACACGGTGTATATTTATCAACGTGTTTCAAAATACGTTGTTCCAAAATACATTGTGGTTTTAGTTAGTAAAATCAAATATGTACCTAGGAAATAGTGATTTGAGTTTTACATTGTTGGGGATTTTTTTGAAAGTAGTTGTGGTTGGAACACGGTTTATATGTATCGATGTGTTTCCCAAAAACATTGTTCCCAAAAATCATTGTGGCGATCTGATCCTTACATATCGTTGAACTTCATTTTTTTATGGGTGTTACCGGTGCGAAAGATTTTGCATTTCCATCTTTTTCGGTGTTGAGGTGCACTTTGTCTTGCGAGTCTGTCTTTTCTAGTTGATCTTTGCCGTCTTCGGTTTCGTGTTAGTTTATGGACGTTTTTCGCTTTGTGTCGCGCAAGTTAAGGAAATGGGAAAAGCATCTTATATACATACTTTGGCACAGGAAAATTAAAAACACAGAGTTTTTAAGGAAGTGAAAGAATGAAACATGTACTCAAATAATAACACCTGCAACCACAAGTAACCATAGCATAGAGTGAGTTTAAGGTAAAAAAACATGAAGGTCGAAGTGCTACAATGAGAGGTGCATGGAAAGAATGGTCGGATAGAAAATCAAATAGAAAAGCTGTACAAAATTGTAATTGCAAAGGATTTCGTTTCTAACGAAGAATTGAACCTAAGATGCACCCCTAAGAATCGAGAACTTTGTGGATTGAAAGGGCAAATATTGTATAACATTCACAAAGATGAAGCGAAATGATACATGTTTTGCACACATGTCTTTGAGCGCTAATTGTTTTGGAGAAGGTCTTATCAAGTATGCATAAGAACAAACCAAATCATTGGACAACTGGGCAACCAATTAAATCGGATAAACTACCGAAAAAGAACAAATATACAAAGGTGGTAGAGTTCCTGGCATGGCCCCATATAAGTATATTAGCAAAACATGAATAACAAAGTTAAAAGAGAGATAATTATTAAAATCAAGGAAAATAACAAAGGAAAATAACGAAGGAAAATTAACATCATCTAACGTAACAAGAGTCGAGCTCACCACACTATTGGCATCCCTTACACCACAAAGCAGAAGTAGACCGTCAGATCTTGCCTCGGCGATTGCATACTGTCGACAAACGACATCCAAAGATTGAACGATCCGTGTTCGAGATGCCTCACTTGTGTCGATAACATCATCCGCACATAAGTTGATAGTCCCTGAAAGAACATACAAAAAATATACTTCAAACATTTCAGGGTAAAGGTAGTGAAATAAAGAAATAACTACACTTTTGGTTCCTTTTGTTACCCCTCATCATGCATTTCTTTTAGTCCAAAATGCCACTTGTCAAACTTGACGCAAGGGAAAAAAGGACTGAAATGGTTAAAATACGCATAGCTATTGGACAAAAGCGTTGGGATGAAACGTCGGTGTTAAAATTGTGAAAATCAGGGAAAAAAGGGGCCAGAAAGTGTATTTGTCCCATAGGATAAAATAAGTAACAATATAAGGGCCATGAAGCAATTGAAATTCCATCAGATAAGTCGACAAAAGACGAACCTGCAATAAGTCCCACACTTGAAAAGGGGTATAATCTGGAGTAACACTATTTGGAAATCCCTGAAGTTGAAAACATTATTACTTTGAAAATTTAGCAGAAAAATAGAATCAGCATTGTAATCAAAGAACAAAGTTAAGACTTCAAAAACCAGCATTGAGCATTCTCGAAACCAAATAAAGGAAACATGATTTCTTTCAAAACATATTCTTTAACATCAAAGTAACCTTTATTCTCAACATTTCTAGCCTAAACAAAGAGACGTTTCAAGAACTCAGAGTCCGATTGGAGTCACTCCATCCTATCAAACGGCATAAGTAGAACTACATATGCAAGAAAGCATCCATCATTTAGACACAAAGAGCCTTAATCCATGACAACAAACCACAGACATGTTTAAACATTAAGCTCATGTGGATATTTGTCTCAACTCGATTCAAAACATGTGTAAAAAGAGATAAAAATTGAGCATAAATAAAAAGGCCATCCATCTAGGGTTGCTTCTTTCACATGATGATGTCATCCCATGAAAATTTGAGCTTAGGATTTGCCAACCCAAAATCAAGTCCGTCATCAGAGCTTTGTTGATAGCGATTTTAAAACACATTGAAGTAATAGCATTCCGGAGGAACGTCTCGAACTCTTCAATCGATTGCGGTGATATATATGTATAATCATCGGAAAGAAAAACTATAAATGTAACAAATAACTAATGCAAATTGAAGACGAGTAAAAAGTTGGATCCGGTCCAACTGATTGGGTTTAGGACACTATTTCAACAAATATTACCAGCTATCCCCTCTGCTTGGTGATCGAATTGATTAGGAACAATACGTTTATTATTTTTAAACGAAGTCAATCCTAGATTGGGAAATCAATTTTGAAATTACGAATTTAATAGGAATATTCATGAGAGCGCTACTCGATTGATTTCTTACATTTATGAGGCACACGGTAGAAAAGCGCCTTCAATCATTACAAAGTGAAGGAAGGAGTGAACTCACTATTTTGGATGATGCCAAATAAAATGGGGAAGATGGACAAAAAAGCATTTATTATATATGTATAATCATAAAGAAAAACTATAAATGATCGGCCCGGTTGATGATGGACGAAGTCAAATTGGGAAATCAATTTTGAAATGATGATTGATTTCCTTACATTTATGGGCACACAAACCGCTAGTGAACTCCCTTTTGGATGATGAAAATGGAAAAAGAAATCGATGATGATTTGGAAGATGGAAAGTTGTTTTGATAAGTTGTTGTGAAGATCTAAGGAAGAGGAACCGGTTCTTATAAGCTTTTGCAACAATGACAGATGGACAAGAGTCCGGGGAAGATTGAAGAATCCAGACTAGTGTTTTAGGTTTTTATTCCATCAATACCATTTTTTAATTTGTAACAGAGTCCTCTGATCTATTTTTTATAAAATATCTATATTTCTCCACAAGTCAAATTCTCTTTGACTTCATTGCTTATGCTTGAACTTTATGTCATTTATCTTTTACTTGTGTTGGTCCCTTGAAAAGGCTTTGGTTAAGTTTAGATGGGGGGTGAATAAACTTAACACTTAAAAACTTTTGGAGTTAACAAACTTAGCAATGCTGTATTGATTGCTTCAGCCCAATCTTTCAGGTAATAATGCTTTACAAATCATAGTCCTCCCTGCTTCTTTCAAGGTCATGTTTCTTCTCGTAGTAACCCTATTTTGTTGAGGTGTACCAGCAGCTGCTAATTGATTCAGCACACCATTTTGTTCACAATATTCTCTTATGACTTTATTGAGAAACTCAGTACCCTTGTCTTATCTGATCTTCACTACTGTCAAACTTTTCTCATTTTGCAATCTCTTCAAAATTTCAGGCATCTTTTGAAGTGTTTCACTTTTCTTGTTCTTGAATACTACCCATGTGTATCTTGAATAATCATCCACAACTACCAGAGTGTATTTCATTCTATTTACACTTGTTGGTGTTACTAGTCCAAATAAATCCATGTGCATCAACTCCAAAACTCTTTTAGTTGATTGTTTGGTCTTTGACTTGAAGCTTGACTTTGTTTGTTTACCTGCTGACATGCATCACATATAGCATCCTTTTTGAATGTGATCTCAGGCAAACCAATTACCAACTTCTTTTTCACCAATTGATTGATATCATCAAAGTTGAGATGATTCAACTTTTTATGCCACAACCAATTTAGTTCTGACTTGGTTGCACAATCAGGCATGTCTCTGGAACAACAGTAGACCAATCCACAACATACATGTTTTGTTGTCTTCTTCCAACCAACACAACTTGTTCACCTCTTTCACTGATGACAATACAGCTGCCTTTGTCAAAAGTGACCTTGTAACCCGTGTCTTAAAATTGTCCAATGCTCAGTAGGTTGTAGTCCAGTCCTTCCACAAATGCAACATTTCTGATAGTTAATCCATTCCTCACCAGTGTTCCATATCCTCTTGTGTCTCCTGGTGTGTCCTTGTTGCCAAAATTCACTCTTGGACCATCCTTTGCCACATAATTTGTCAAACAGTGCTTATTCTTTGTCATATGTCTGGAACATCCACTGTCAAAGTACCAGACACCCTACAAAACAAAGTTAATGTGTTTTAGGTACCCAAAACTGTTTGGGTCCATAGTGGTCAGTGGTAAGCATGTCCCTTGGCAAATTTCCATAAGGTCTTCTTTGAAAAGAATTACACTTTTGTTCATATATGTATCCTACATTTCCATAATATCTAACATTTGGTTGTGTAGGATTCGCATATGCTTTCTGGCCTTTTGGTACATAATGTTGTTTGAAGTGATTTTTATTGTTAGAAGCACTAGCATAACCATGAGTTTGCTGTCTGTTAGGAGAAGCCCTGTAATATGGAGTCTGCTGAGGTCTTGAATAAGTCCTCTACTATGTCCTCTGCTGATCCCATTGCTTAGGTTTTACCCTAGCATTATGATTATGACTATTGTTTCTAGCAGTAGGGGCAGGAATATTCCAGTCATCATCAGTAGGGAACAATCTACCTTTCCCCCTGAGATAAGTATCCCTAGAATGATTAACTTTTTTAGGTTTAGGATTCTTATTCTTGGAATATTTAAGATTTTTGCCTTTTTGTGGTCCAGCAGACTTAGCAGCAGGTCTGCTATCAGCAGGTCTAGAAGGCCCAACAGTCCTACTCTTGGATTTACCCCTTTTGTTAGGTACTATTGACCTTTTAGGCTTCTGATTTTTCTTCTTTGAAGTCTTCTCAGTAGGCTTTACTGCCTCATCAATCCTTTTGGGAGTTGGATCTTGTGCAGGCACAAACTTAGGACCAATTCTGGTACTAGGTTCAGTAACCTTACTGGATCCATTCTTAGTAGATTGTTGAGTTCCAAATCCAAGGCCTGTTCTATCACCATAAGGCTTTCGAGATTTGAATGCAGTGGTGGAACTATATTGTTCAGCAGATTCAACAGTTACTGAATGTATAACATACTTATATTGATTCTGTTCAAAATCTTTTTCCTTTCTTTTGTGAGTTCTTAATTCAGCTTTTAACCATTCAATTTCTTCTTGAAGAGCTTATTTTTCAGCCTTCACAATCTCATAACCAGATTATATTTTCCTCAGATAATTAAGGATGGCATCCGAAGTTTCTTCATTGTCAGAATTTTTAGGATTTGAACCATAAGTAGATTCACAATCACTTTCAGCAGGAGTATTTATAGATACAGAGTTGTATACCTCCTCAGTCTCTTCCATATTTGCCATCAATGCATAATCATCCATGTCAGCAACAAGTGCAGTATCATCAGATTCATTTCCTTTTTCTGATTCAACTGCATAGCCTGATTCATCATCAGCAACCATTGCTTTCTTGCCAGATCTACTTTGCTAATTTTTGTTCTTCAGTAGGTCTGGACAATCAGGCCTGAAATATCTAGGTTTCTTGCAGTTGAAGCACAGATAATCAGGTTCCATTTTCTATTTTAAATCAGGACAGTCAGGTTTGAAGTGTCCTGGTTTCTTGCATTGAAAACACATGTAATCATTATCTTTCATGGTTCCATTTGTGAAATTCCTTGGAGAACCCCTTCCTGTTTTCATCATTTTGATCTTCTTGCTCAGAAGAGCAATTTGCTCTTCCATCTCATCCAGCAGATCATCTTGACCACCTGATGATTCTTCTTTATGTGCAGCAACCAATGCAGTAGTCTTTGGTTCTTCCTTTTCAGTCTTAGGAACAAGTTTCTTACTGATTTCATATGCTTTGAGATCTGAAAACAATTTGAAGGTGTGTTCTGCATGTAGACTCCTGGATTCTTCTATGGCAGTAACCTTCATCTCACAAACATCCTTTGCAGGTAGGGCTTCTAAGATTCTTGTATTGATCACTTCTTTTGTATAGATTACATTCAGTAGGGTGAGTTCATCAATGATAGCATTGAATCTTGACTCCATTTGCTCAATGGTTTCATTTGATTTCATTTTGAAATCTTGGAACTTTCTTTTGGCTACACTAACATTGTTTTTCTTTATAGCATCAGTGCCTTCACAGATAAGTTGTAATTTTTCCCAAAGTTCCTTTGCAGCTTAGCAATCCTTCACTTTCATTTACAAATTGCTATCCAAGGTTTTGTATATTATATCAATAGCAATATTGTTGAGGTTTCCTCTTTTTCTATCTTCAGCACCCCACTCTCCTTTTGGCTTTGGAACATACTGAGTTTCACTGCCCATAATTATGGCCTTAGTGATCTCCAGTGGTCCATCAGTCACCACATCCATCATCTCATCATGTGTTGCAGCTAGATAAGCCTGCATACGACGTTTATACTCATCAAAATGATCTAAGGAACACATCAACATAGTCCTAGCATACTGGTTGATATCCATGATGCAAAGCTTTGAAAATCAGAAACTTGAAAAAGATTTCAAAGTATTTTCACAAGCACAACAAGTAGGATTACTTTAGAACAGAAGCACTGCTTTGATACCAATTGTTGGTCCCTTGAAAAGGCTTTGGTTAAGTTTAGAGGGGGGGGTGAATAAACCTAACACTTAAAACTTTTAGAGTTAACAAACTCAAGAATGTCGATGAGTCTGCCGACTTCTCGATGAGTCTGCGACCACTCGATAGTCTGGCGACGATAGATATTCTTGAACTTGTTGCAGCGGAATATATTCAAATTAAGCCTTGTTACTTGTTGTTATAAAGATGGTACTAAGTATTAGATATTCAGTAGTGTAAGTGTGTGATTCAGTTGCTTGTTTCAGTAAGTTGATATGATCGGTATACTAAATGCAGAAAGTAAATGCAGATAGTAAGTAGGCAAGTTTTTATAGTGGTTCCAGGTGGTGTAATCCTGTCAGTCCACTTTTCTCCTGTGATGTTGGAGGAAATTCACTAGAGATCTTCGAGGTTGCAGTTAGAAAAATCCCTAAGTTGTCTGTCCTTCACCAATAACTATGGCTTCACAAACTGAACATTTGAAACAGGTAGGATTGCTGCTCCAAAGTATTCCTGATAAGTCCACCATACGTGGTTATTCTTGGATCGCTTTGGCCTGTTTTAATGTCTATTTTGTGATATTCGTATGATAAATTGTCTTTTTGGACAAGATTACTGCTATGGCTTTGATATCTTGCAGATATGGTTGAATCTTGGAATCTCGATATGTTACGAGAGTAAATATTGGTTTCTTGGATTAGGAAAAGCCGGCGATGATTATATAGTTTTAAAGATACAATCTTTTCATTGATAGGATTTTTGTCATGTTTATGCTTATTGATGTAATTTTGAAATAAGATCACGAAGGAGTGAATGATCTGTATGAGAAACTCCATTCGATTAATTGATGATGAAAAATTATTAATTAATCGATAACCTAGAAACCAAGATCGAATCTTTAGGGATTTCTTGAATGAAAATTAGGTTAAACCTAAAGTGGCCCTTTAATTATGGTAATTCAATGGACCTAATTTTATTCATCATTGTAGGAAACTGAATGTTGGATAAAACTAGGTACAATCACGATAATAGTTCGAAAGAATGTTTACGTGTAATATTTGATAATTGGTCTTCATAAATGGAAGATTCATATTGATAGAAAGATTGTTGAAATTCTATGTAAACAACGCCGTGGTGGATCCGAAATCCAAGAAATGCCTCTAAACCTTGAATCCTATTACCTAAATCTTGAAGTTCTTGGCTATTAATTAGGTTATCTTTATTTTATTTAATTTTAGGATTTTTAGATAAAAAAACCTACAAATATTTGATTTGTCTAGCCAATATAAATCAGGAATTGTTTGGTGATTGACTACAAGTCCCTGTGGGATCGACATCCTAAGTACTACTCGATAAGCCGTGCGCTTGCGGTAGCATTTAGTGATTATATTGAAAATCACACAACAAGTTTTCTGGCGCCATTGCCGGGGACTTCGGTGTCAACATCGAACGTGTTTTTGATTTTGTTAGACTAGACTTTTTTTCCTCACCATAGCAAGCTGCACCTTGCTACGGTGAGACCTTTTTGCTTTTGATTTTTTTCTTTTCTTGTGTGAGAAATTTGAAGTGCCAGGCTTTCATGGATTCATTTTACTCTAGATTCGAGTGCTCAAGTGACACCAAGCTGATGAGAGGATATATGGAAATAGACTTAACCAATTTAAAGTGAGATGTTCATATTGTGGTGGAAACCATTGTGAAGCTCGAGTGCAATGGAGGTTATTCATCCCACCAATGGAATACTTATGACAATTATGGTGCAAGTCATGAGAATCAATTCCAATATAGCCACAACTATGCATCAACATACAATGGTGGGAGGAGTAACTATCCTTATTCTCCGTGGGGTCAAGATCAAAGCAATTGGAAACAACAAGTGTTCCTCACTCGGAGTCCAAGTCTAACATTGAAATTTTGTTAGAGAAATCTATAGAGAGCAGAGAGAAATTTTCTAGAGAAATGGCACACCTATTGTGTCTGCTCCACAAAGAGGCTGACTTTGGGAGAATTAGTTGCACGTAATCACCATGTTCTTGAAGATGAAAGGAAATGGAGAAGGTGATTCAAGAGCGGGAGGCCGACCTTGAAAGTCGGGGATGAAAGCTGTGATCCTTATGAGATCCCACATTGTCTTGATCTAAATGTTTTGGTGATTCTTTCTCAAAGATTGCAGAGTGTTTGGGCCTTCAGATTAACAAGAGTGAAGCCACATGGAAATTCGAACCATCTCCACAAGATAACGGTGCAATAATTCCAGATTCAACATTGATGAGCCAAGAAAAGGATGAAAATGGAGGTAAAAATATTGCGTTTGATTTGAATGCATTTGATAATGATAACCCCCCTTCATTGTATAATGATGTTGAATTTATGGATGTTGAGCATGTAGAGTATATAGATGTTGCACCTCTAATAGTCCATAATTCTCTTATATTTGTCATGAGCATTGATAAAGAGATTTATAAATTGTTAAGTGGCACTTCATATTTTAGAGCTAAATTGATTAATCGCATTTTAAGAAGGCATGATTATAGGCTCCCAATGCTATATTTGAAAATCCTTGTTAATATCCTTGATATGTGGAGAAAAATGCAAAGGGATGCCCTTCTTTGGTTTAGTCCTCCTTGACAATGATGTTTAAAGATAGTCCAACTGAAGACTATAAATTCAGAATGTTTTTTTTTATTTTTTATTTTTTCTTTCTTGCTTAATGAATAAATAAAGGAAGAGAGTTGTCCTCTCGGTCATTTAGTCTTGGTTTGTTTTGTTTTTGGTGTCGGTTTGCAGCCAGATAAATTTGCACAAGAGGAACTTCATGGATTTTGATGCCATGGTGTGGAATATTTGGTATGGAGAAAACCACGATCGAGGTGAAAGGAAATTTTGAGGTGCGATTTGAGGCCATCTTTTAAAGCTAAACGGGGAGGCGGTTTCTAAAATTTTTAAAAAAAAAAAAAAAGGGCTTGAAAATGACGCGAGATATCACACCAGTGTGATTTTATCACACCAGTTGTCATTCTTCGTCCAAAAAAAAAAAAAAAAAAAAAAGTGCCTAGAATTGACGCAGGTATCACACCCTGTGATTCTCCTGTCCAAAAAAAAAAAATTTTTTTTTTTAATTCTTGCCCTCTTCCTCACTTATCACCACAACTTTCATACCCATGGACCACCATCTCCTACCACCACCTCCCACAACTCCGGCCAACCATCACTCCGGTCACCGGAAAATGACCACCCTGCCTTTCCGACCACCACCTCTTGCCGGAGTCCGGCGAATGACCATCATTAACACAGATTCTTCGAGAGCTGAACGACGTGCTTGCCCCCTAATTGCTCGTGCTCCCTCTTCGATCTGCGTGACCTTCCGGTGTCCTGATTTGGTGAGTTTCTTTCCTACCCTCACTTGCTTTTCATTTATTTACATTGGGGACAATGTAACATTTACGTGTGAGGGCGGGTCAATTGTGTAGTTTCCTTGGTTGTTATTCGAGTCCTTTGTCTTAGGGTCAATAAAAGTCACTTAGGTAGAGTTTATGAGTCGAGTCATTTTGAGTCCGTGTCTTGCTTAGATTACACATAGTCATATCGAGTATGATTTGAAATGCATGAAAATTGTTAGAGACTACTTTGATAAGAAAGATGCAGGATATAATATGTTTGATTCCACTTGATAAACCACACGTAAATGTGCATTGATTTTTGTTGAGAATGATTGAGATTAAGTGAGTAGACAACCTGTCCCGGTGAGATGTTCCGGCCATAATGACTGACTACTTCAGTCTCACCCAAAAATGAGCGTTTATTTTTCTCTTCCATGATTTTGTTCCTTTAGAACTTGTGTTGCATCTTATTGATATTACCATGGTACTTGCATCTATACTAAAATGACTAAGGCACTCGTTTCTTCCTTTACCCACACTTAACACCCTTACTAGCCATATATTATGCCCTCACCCAACAAAAAAAAAAAAATTTGAATAGCCCAAATTCTATTTTGCCCGGCGTTAAGATTAATGGGATGTTGACTATTAAATTCTGAAAACTCGATTGCAAAGAAATTAAGCTTGGGGAGTCCGTTTTGTGTCTTGTATATTATTTTCAAAAAAAAAAAAAAAAAAAAAAAAGAAAAAGAAAAATCAAGAAAAAAAAAAGAGTCAATAAAGGAGTGCAATCCGAAAATAGCCTCCTATGTTGTTTTAGTTTTCGTTGTGTAATAAAAAGGGAGTGACGTCTTTATCCTCCCAAAGTATAAAGTCATGTTAGTGGCTCGTTATTGGAGAATTGTGTAGTTGTTGGATAAACCCCCCATGAGATCACACGAGTTGATGAATTAGTAGTTACATGTTTCACTAGTTCTAAAGGCCTTGAACCACCTACCATGATATATATCCTACACTTACCATTTTTACCACCATTTCAGTCATTTTCCTACCTTTCCGGGCTATTCTCTACCATACCTTCTTCTAAGTCCTTATGATTTGTGTGGTGCATGTTTCTTTGGCGATTGACATGAGATAATATACAAGCATATAGTAGCGCAATTTCATTGGAATGAGCTTGAGAGATTAACCACCTCACAAATATGAGTGTTGAGCTGTTTTATCCCGTGAGGGTCTACTTGTTTGGTTGATCTCATTTTTAATGGAAGTCTTTGTTCATGTTTAAGTGTGGTATTTTGAAAGAGGTTGACCATGTTTATATTATGCATTTGAACTATTGAAGTATAATCTATCGAGGCTCGTGTACTTTGCATCCTACTTGAGATTGTTCCATGTGTGTTCTAAGTTCTTCGTCTTGAGTTGATATTTTGACTTGCTTGGGGACAAGCAAGGGTTAAGCTTGGGGGAGTTTGATAAGTCCACCATACGTGTTATTCTTGGATCTCTTTGGCCTGTTTTAATGTCTATTTTGTGATATTCTTATAATAAATTGCCTTTTTGGACTAGATTACTGCTATGGCTTTGATATCTTGCAGATATGGTGAATCCGAGCATAAAAGGCAATGAAAATGAGCTAAAAATGAGTCAAAGTCATGAAGGCATGATGAATCACACCCAGGTGTGAAAGAATGGAACAGAGTGTGAAAAAATGCGGAAACTATTCAGATTGCAGGCCAACGAAATGTTTTGATTGGTGGAGAATATTTCCAACGTAATCTCAAGATGATGGCGCAAATTTGGAAGGAGAAAGAAGATTTACACGCCATTATCTCCCTATTTTCTAGGAATTTTATTTTAGGAGATAAATTACACAATTTAAATTAAGGAAAATTCCTATTTATCCTAAAATAATTTCCTTAAATAAAAGAAAATTATGATGGACGCATAATTCATCAACATAGTCGGCTTTTGCCTTCTCCTGTTCATCATCATCTCCCATCCCCAATGAACAAGGATTTTTAGGTTTTAAGAATTCAAGAACGAAGTTTTTTCGAGGTTTGATTATTTATGCAATACTTTGACGGTTTCTTTCTATCTCCTTTCTCCTTTATTCTATTTATTTATTTTTCTTGTCAAAGCATGAATTATATGGTTGAATCTTGGAATCTCGATATGTTACGAGAGTAAATATTGGTTTCTTGGATTAGGAAAAGCCCGGCGATGATTATATAGTTTTAAGGATACAATCTTTTCATTGATAGGATTTTTGTCATGTTTATGAATTTGATCTTGTATGCTTATTCATGTAATTTTCCGGAAATAAGATCTCGAAGGAGTGAATGACTGTAGGATTGCATGAGAAACTCCATTCGATTAATTGATGGCAGAAAAAGTATTAATTAATCGATAACCTAGAAACCAAGATCGAATCTTTAGGGATTTCTTGAATGAAAATTAGGTTAAACCTAAAGTGGACCTTTAATTATGGTAATTCAATGGACCTAATTTTATTCATCATTGTAGGAAACTGAATGTTGGATAAAACTAGGTACAATCACGATAATAGTTCGAAAGAATGTTTACGTGTAATATTTGATAATTGGTCTTCATAAATGGAAGATTCATATTGATAGAAAGATTGTTGAAATTCTATGTAAACAACGCCGTGGTGGATCCGAAATCCAAGAAATGCCTCTAAACCTTGAATCCTATTACCAAAATCTTGAAGTTCTTGGCTATTAATTAGGTTATCTTTATTTTCTTTAATTTTAGGCTTTTTAGATAAAAAAACCTACAAATATTTGATTTGTCTAGCTAATATAAATCAGGAATTGTTTGGTGATTGACTACAAGTCCCTGTGGGATCGACATCCTAAGTACTACTCGATAAGCCGTGCGCTTGCGGTAGCATTTAGTGATTATATTGAAAATCACACATAACACCCTTAACACCCTTTACCCACACTTAACACCCTTACTAGCCATATATTATGCCCTCACCCCACGAAAAAAAAAAATCAAGAAAAATCAAGAAAAAAAAGAGTCAATAAAGGAGTGCAATCCGAAAATAGCCTCCTATGTTGTTTTAGTTTTTGGTTGTGTAATAAAAAGGGAGTGACGTCTTTATCCTCCCAAAGTATAAAGTCATGTTAGTGGCTCGTTATTGGAGAATTGTGTAGTTGTTGGATAAACCCCCCTGAGATCACACGAGTTGATGAATTAGTAGTTACATGTTTCACTAGTTCTAAAGGCCTTGAACCACCTACCATGATATATATCCTACACTTACCATTTTACCACCATTTCAGTCATTTTCCTACCTTTCCGGGATATTCTCTACCATACCTTCTTCTAAGTCCTTATGATTTGTGTGGTGCATGTTTCTTTGGCGATTGACATGAGATAATATACAAGCATATAGTAGGGCAATTTCGTTGGAATGAGCTTGAGAGATTAACCACCTCACAAATATGAGTGTTGAGCGATTTTATCCCATGAGGGTCTACTTGTTTGGTTGATCTCATTCTTAGTGGAAGTCTTTGTCCATGTTTAAGTGTGGTATTTTGAAAGAGGTTGACCATGTTTATATTATGCATTTGAACTATTGAAGTATAATCTATCGAGGCTCGTGTACTTTGCATCCTACTTGAGATTGTTCCATGTGTGTTCTAAGTTCTTCGTCTTGAGTTGTTATTTTGACCTGCTTGGGGACAAGCAAGGGTTAAGCTTGGGGGAGTTTGATAAGTCCACCATACGTGGTTATTCTTGGATCACTTTGGCCTGTTTTAATGTCTATTTTGTGATATTCGTATGATAAATTGTCTTTTTGGACTAGATTACTGCTATGGCTTTGATATCTTGCAGATATGGTTGAATCTTGGAATCTCGATATGTTACGAGAGTAAATATTGGATTCTTGGATTAGGAAAAGCCCGGCGATGATTATATAGTTTTAAAGATACAATCTTTTCATTGATAGGATTTTTGTCATGTTTATGAATTTGATCTTGTATGCTTATTCATGTAATTTTCCGGAAATAAGATCTCGAAGGATTGAATGACTGTAGGATTGCATGAGAAACTCCATTCGATTAATTGATGACATAAAAAGTATTAATTAATCGATAACCTAGAAACCAAGATCGAATCTTTAGGGATTTCTTGAATGAAAATTAGGTTAAACCTAAAGTGGCCCTTTAATTATGGTAATTCAATGGACCTAATTTTATTCATCATTGTAGGAAACTGAATGTTGGATAAAACTAGGTACAATCACGATAATAGTTCGAAAGAATGTTTACGTGTAATATTTGATAATTGGTCTTCATAAATGGAAGATTCATATTGATAGAAAGATTGTTGAAATTCTGTGTAAACAACGCCGTGGTGGATCCAAAATCAAGAAATGCCTCTAAACCTTGAATCCTATTACCTAAATCTTGAAGTTCTTGGCTATTAATTAGGTTATCTTTATTTTCTTTAATTTTAGGATTTTTAGATAAAAAAACCTACAAATATTTGATTTGTCTAGCTAATATAAATCAGGAATTGTTTGGTGATTGACTACAAGTCCCTGTGGGATCGACATCCTAAGTACTACTCGATAAGCCATGCGCTTGCGGTAGCATTTAGTGATTATATTGAAAATCACACAACAATTCCACTGGTCCATGAAGGGTAGGATAGACTCTTCACCTGTCCCACCACAAACAATAGTTCTTGACACCTAAGTGCTTATCTGTCTTCAGCAGGTTTCTGGTAAAAGAAAGTTTGAATCAAGTAAATGATTCAGCTGTCAGCAGTTTATCAGGATGAATTGGTCAGCAGCTTGATGTCTTTAAGAGTGTATACTTGATGTAACTTGATAGCAGGTTACACTTGAAGATATTTCTTGATTAGTCGGTTAAAGCTCTATGTAAGTCAGCAGGGTAATTTTCTTGATCAGAAATTTGATAGCTTTGAGTAGATTATTTGTTTTTCATCACTTGTATCTGAATATGGAGTCTTCTATTTATAGGTGAGAATCCTGTGACTTGTGTTTGAATTTCAACATAGCAAATATACTCATCAAATATTTGATGCATAACAACCTGCTATTGTACACATTTCTCAGCAAGTCTAAGTCTGCTGTGTTTTAACAAAACATCAGCTGACTTCTTCTCGTCTAACTTTTTATTGTGAAGTTAGAGTACACCATTTGAACATAATTAAGTTCCGGTCACCACTTAATATATGGAACTTAGACCTTGTACACAAGTTATATCGAATCAGTTTAAGTCATCACAGACTTCCCTAAATTCTGATTCCATATCTTTGACTTTAAATACTAAGTTTGATCCCTTAGCCTTCACTAACTGAGTTTGTACCCTCAGCCTACAGTCTTCAGCAGGTTCCTAGACACTCTACTGACCTAGTTACCCTATTGGTCTAGATAGGTCTACTGATAAAGTCATCTGACCAAAATACAGTGCTTGTTTGATCAAACCTATACAAAGATCAAACTCTAATAAACCTATACATTTGATATCGACATCTTTTTGCCTTTTCTCTATAACAGCTAGTCTGGCACTCATAATTAAAACTTAAAATATGTCCAACAACTTGCTTGTTTCGGCATCATCAAAAAGGGAAATTTGTTAGATCCCTATAGACTAAAAGTTTTGATGATACCAAAATAGTTGGTTTAGAAACCAAGTATAAGTTTTCTTAGTAGTCTAACATACGAATTGTATAGGATTAGTTAGACTTTGTCTTTGTATTCATAATCCAAGGTAGTATAGGCTTAAAGACTTGAAGACAAGAAGACTAGGCTCTTGTCCAATCATCTATCAAGGCTACTCAAGACAAAATCAGCAGAGGCAAAGTAGACATGAAAGCAAAGCAAATAGCAGACGAGTAGAATTATTGAAGACCAGACGAGCTAAGCATACAGATGAGTAAAAGATCATATCAGAGACTACCAAATGCTCTCAAGTTACTAACAGACAAATGAAGTGATAAATTAAAGGGCGTGTAGCCATCCATCAGATCAACATTTGATCTAACGTCTATGAAATTATACAAGTGGAAGAATAGCATTTGATGCTATAAAGTTATCTTCTAGAAGCCATCAAGTACAAGGCTCCAATGGTTAAAAAGCTGAATGGGACGATTTTCAAAATATAAAGGGACACCTCAGCAATCAATCAGAGCCACTCATTCTTCAACGGTACACCTACCCTACGAAGACTATAAAAAGATGAAGAAGGACAACTGAATACAGGGGGTTGAGATCATTTGAAAAGAGAAGCTAAGTATCGAATTATGTCTAGCAAGTCATCTCTCAACAAGATCTTCATCTCAGTAGCTTATCAATCCAAGTCTAGAGATCAAGAAGATCAACAACTGGACTTAACAGAATCTATCAACTGATCTACTTGATCAAGAGAGCTACAATCAAGATATACAAAGTCAAATCCAGCTGAAAGCTGTCATCTTTGTATCATTAACTTGATACAACACCAACTCTACTCATCAAACAAGTTCTCAAGAAAAAGGCAAACCTGTTGAAGCATCTGCGGCGTGTGAAGGAACAGCGAAGAAGACAGACGAGCTGTTGGAGAAAGGAAATTCTTTAGACAAGCTACATGCAAGTAGACCATTGAAGCATCTACGGATTGTGCGGCATTTGTGGGATGTCAAGGATTGGCTACTTAGAGTGTGAAGCATCTGCGGGGTGTGAGGCATCTGTGGGGTGTCAAGGACACTTACCTATTGTATTAGTCTAGAGTACAATAATGATACCTCCTGAGTCACGGGAGAAGTTGTCACGTAGGAGATTACGCCACTCTGAAGATCGATAACATTTCTTGTCTTTTTTACTTTAAACACCTTACATTCAGTACTTTCATACACTACATCACACTATTCGACACTGAAAACCAAGCTCAAGGCTTATTTTAATACATAACATTATTCCGCTACACTTACTTTTAGAGAATAATCAAACCAGTAAAACCAGATGAGCTACTTGCTAGTCTGCTCTTACTAATCAGGTTTGATCTCAAAGTAAGAAACTCCAAAATCAAAGAGAGTTCATTCACCCCCCGAACTCTCACAAGCTTTGTATTACGGACCAACAAGAACTCCAACAGAATTAAAATGAAAATAATTTCTTTAATAAAAAATCACTTAACCATTACAATGATTATTGGAAACTATTTATAAGGAAATCCCAACGGCTTTAAACAAGAAAAGACATGTTACCGTCGGCTAAGATAGCTAACGGTAACATTATAACTAGCGGAGGAGTCAGACGTGAAAGAATTCTGCTGAGATACGGAAGTTGATCAGATCTAATCGACCAGGTTTGAAGACTAGCAAAGATGAATCAGATTTGAATATGAATAAGAATCAAAGTTGAATTCTAACAATGATTAATTCGTTTTAAAGATTTTTAAAATGTTATATTATGTTTGTATTTTATAGACATGTCACCAATGAGCCACGAAGCTTATAAAAAAATTGGTAAACCCTACCATTAAGGGTCCCCTCACCGCCGATCCCACAGGAAAGTGAGGAGAGGTTAATCAGGTAACTTAGTAGCTCCAACATGGGCTGCCTTTGAAACCTCTGCACTGAAGGGTGTTATCAATCGGAAATCAACCCCATTACGGGAATCGAACCGCTAACCTCCAGCTTAGGTTAGAGGCTACACTACGCACCCATGCCTTCACCACTAGGCCATATCCACCCAGCTTATAAATCTTACATGAAGTGGTGAAACCTTGTCTTAATGTTTGCAAACACATAATTTGGATTACTACCCAAATCATATAATGACAGTTTAAATTAAGTGTTACACATCATGCATAAATGCATCCATAAGCAATATGAGTTATGTATATGACTGTTGGAAATAAAATTTATGTTTTGATGATGTTTCATCAGTTATTCAGTTATTGTTTTTAACTCCATTGATGAAGTGTCATAACTAGCTGCTATAGCGCAAAGAAAAAATATGTCTAGATATTAATGTATAGGATTTAATAGAGTCTGATATTTGTATAAGTAAATCAGACAAGCACTGTAATAGTTCTAGGATCAGAACTGATAAAACGAGTAACTGACTTGATGAGACTATGAAAATTGAGTTTACATATAAAGATCAAGATATTGACTCAGAGTACACCTAGAGAAACTGAAGAATGTAAGTTCGCTGAGGGACACAGACTTAGTTGACTTATCTAGAAGCTGAAGACGGAGCGAACAAACTCAGTAGATGAAGAATTGAGGGAAGCAGACTCAGTTATTGAAGAATGAAACTGAGGGATTCAAACTCAGTTTATAAAGACCAAATCCGAGACTATAAAGTTAGAATTCTGGCAAGATTGTGATGACCTGAACTGACTCTATAGATCTTGTATGAAGACCTAAGATACATAAGGATAATATTATCTTGGATAATTTATATGACATGGTGTACATTGATTAAGTCAATTAAAATCAAATGAAGAATAGAGTACTAAGTTTGAAGAAGAGTAAAAAAACTCAGTTACTGCTCTTAAAGTTGAAAACTGACTAGATCACAGAAGATCGGTCTCAAGCTGAAGTTATAAAAATTAAAGAAGAATCTGGCCGTTATAAAGCAAAAAAATTTATTGGATACACAGAAATGTCAGAAAGGACACTGACATTCAACAGAATAAACAGGACCACAAACAGATACAAGAATTCAAATTCAAACAAGATGAACGTTGGGAATACCCATATAAATAGGTCACTTCTACCTCAAGAAGAAGTATGGGGTTCTAAGGAAAAAGATATCAAGAAAGATTCAGTAAGGGGAAAGTAAACTAAAAGAATTCCTGCTTTATGCTTTATTGCAAGATCAAGAAATCTTTAAAGTGTTGTTAAACATTCAGAGAGACATCATGACTCACAATTGAAGAAAACAGAGCTTGTGCATATCATATACATCAAAAAGAAGAAGCTCAAATCACAAGTTGAATCATAGTTATTGATTGAAGTCTCAACTTTGATTTTATCAAAGGGCTTAGACTGTGAAACACCAAGAAGGTGTGAAGGACAGTTGAGCTGCAGTCTGGAAGACTGTGTTTGTGATGAGCTGGTGACGAGGCAACACAACCCTCCAAGGACCAGTGGAACAAGCAGTTGCAGAGCAGCAATCTTACATGATATATAGTTGCTTAGATAGTGAAACTAGGGAGTAGTGAAAGACTATCAGTTTAGGACTTTTTGTAACCGATATACCTCAAAGAGTTCTAGTGGAATTTTCCTCCGCATCACAGGGGAAGAGAGGACTGACAGGATTACACCACCTGGAACCTCTATAATTCTTGTTTACTTACTTTACGCATTTATTTACTACATCGTAGTTCATATCACATTAGATCTTAACTCAGCAAACATTAGAAACTGAATCAGCAGTGCATTTCATCACACTTTACAAACTGATAACTCAAGTTTTACAAAAGGCTTTAATAATCCACCGCTGGTTAACCCAATTCAAGTATAAGTCAGTCTGACTAATTCTTATCTTAGTTAGCTTAATTCCACACAAGTTTGGATTTGAACTCGATCAGTTTTCGGTGACAAGTTTATTCACCCCTCCTCTAAACTTGTGTCAGTGTTTTTTACGGGACCAACAATGACACTTATATATTTTGTGTTACACATAATATAGGGTGCTATGGCCTTTAATTGATTACAAACATATTTTGGGCCGAGCCTCTTAATTTCTGATATAATATTTCACTTAAACTTCCAGCCTACTATATTTTTCGGGTGGGCCTTTTAACCCTTTAGCCCTATGCCTAAATCCAACCCATTCTTTATCTCTTAACTCAATCTAAACTTTATCACAAAACCTAATACATTATACTCCCTCGTCTAGGGGTGCAACATGGTCCGGTTATCCGGTTTTACCACTTTTAAAACCAAAGCATTCTTTACGGTTTTTAAATTCACAAATCAAAACGGAACCATAACTAGTTAAAACCATTTTATTCGATCCGGTTTGGATCGTCTTTGTTCCAGTTTTTCCCGGTTTTTTGGTCTTCTCTATTCTTTATATATATATATATATATATATATATATATATATATATATATACATACTAGCCTTTTACCCGTGCGATGCACATCGGGAGAGATTAAATATATGTGGATCTATACTATAGATATTCGATTTTACACACATGAAAATATAATAATTTTTATTTTTGATTCTAATGGAACACACATATTTTTCCTCTTATCTCAAAATCAGTGCAATGCAAATGCATGGCACATGCTCTAAACTTGAAACTCATCTTGAATCCCTTTTTTTCACAATCATTTTGTCAAGTGTATTAATGTATTTCATGAACGTACTCACCTCAGAGCAAGAATGGTGGATGTAATCTATGACACTTAGTTAAACTTACGATCAAGCATAAGAAATTTCATAATGCACGGTGTCAGCAAAAATATGTAAAATTGGAGAAAATTATAAATAAAAAAAACCGTAAGATGCACGGGATAATGTAAAATTTTAAAACGATTATATCATCTTCATTGAATAAACTAATGGATTGATGCCATAGGATTGTCCAAAAGAATGCAGCAAAAGGGTTACCTTCGTACTTTGAAAAATGATAGTTATGATATAAACTATTCACAATCATTAATAAACAGAACAAAAAGGATAAGAATGACGGCCCAAAAAAAAAAGAAAGAAAACAAATCTAAAGCCTCCAAAAGAACATAGGATTTTGAGAATACAATTCCACTGATCTAATTTCATATTTGAAGCTGTTGTTTTTCTCTAACAATCAATTAAAAAATTACATGGTTTGGTAGAAGCAGCAGGCAGCAGTCAATTAATGTCACATCATCTATTCATTGATCAAAATAAGCAGTAAGACAGAGGAAAAAACCAAAGTTGATTTCTCTTGATATGCATGGATTTAGATTTGGCATCAAATTGTTGAATAAAAGAGTTCAAATGCAAATCTTGAAACACCTACGAAATAGATGGATAGCAGGATAGGTATGGAGAAAATTGATGACGAAAAAGTAAAAGCAATCACCTTGAAGAAACTCTCACTGTAGATGCACCTGCTTTATGATTTAAACCAACAATCTAAAATTAATGGTGTATTGTTGTTATTGGTCTGTCATCTCAGAGCTTGCATACACAAGACAAATAAAAAAATAGCCAATGATCATTTTGCCAAGATTGTAGATGAGTTTAAGAACATTATCCAAGGAACAAACAAAAACATAAGAGATGATCATAACATGTATGACCAATGATAAGTAACTATAAGAAGAAGAATAGAAGTTCTTGATTAGGCAAAAAAGACCACCTTTATGGAAGAATCAACAGTTGGAGATAGTACTAGATCATTGAAATTTGTATATCAATAAAGTTTTGAACAACAAAAGAGCAGAAGACCATAAATAATTAAGAAAAAGTAAAATATTGCAACTAAAAGGAAAAATATTATTGGTATCACCTAAATATGTAAAGTAGATGTCGAAAGAGGTGCCAGTAAAATATATGGCTAGCCCTGATATGATTTTGAGAGAAAAGTCTCCATACGTTGGCCATTGGCGCAACCTATTCTCAACATGGTCTGATCACAATATTTAGCAAAGTCATACTACCATCATAACTATATTTTCAATATATGATAAAGAGAGGGGAAAATAATGAAGCTACACCGAAATCTCCAAGAAGTTGTCTTTGGTAACAACATCTTAATCATTACAAAAATCATCATTGTGTTGGGATGTTGTTCGACATAAAACATAATACCCATTGAATTAGTAATTCTCTGTTGGAGAAAAAGCCTTTTTTGAAGGGTTGAATAGTCAACTTTAGCGCGATTTACGGATAGGCTCCGATGTATATCATCGGGAGTTAATGATATCATTAAATACTTCATACGGAGTGGTTGATGATGGGCTTTTGAATCACTCGATTCGGATATCGGGTGAATGAGAAATTAATGCCTAAAGTTGGTTGAAAATGTGTTGGAGATAAGAGTTGAAGGGAGTACCTCAACTCATTCTCCCACATTGGAAAGATGGGAGACTTGTACTCCATATATAAGAGCTAGTGTATTCTCTTATAGATGTTCCCCAAGGGGCAAGGCACTTTTGTGCAGGAGGGAGGACTTAGATTATTCCACACTCGCGCGCGCGCGAGCCGCCGTCCGTCCGGCTCGGCTCGGCTCGTGCTCAAGCTCGGTTCGGTTCGGTTCGGGTGTTACTATTAATTTTTTGGACAAAATTTCTTTATGAAATTTACCATAAATTAATTTTGGAATATTATTGTGTCATTCGACCAATCAGAATTCATTGAGTCGTCGACCAATCAGAATTCAGACGACACATCATCCGACCAATCAGAGGAGTTGATTATTTCGAAATTAATCATATTAATTTCGCCCAATGACTTTTCTTATGGGAAAAGTCGGCCATTACTTTTCCAAGGAAAAGTTTGATGATTGTCTCGGCCAATCATATTTGAGCATTGGTTCCTCCTCTCCACTATATAAAGAACCCCATGGATGAGAGTTTAATCATCGAATTTTCTTTAGTCTTTCCACCACAAAAAGGTCTAGCATATAGATTTAGTTCTTGAGTCGAAGAGAAGTTGGAGCACTCTGTAAGTTCGCCGGGGCTCGGATTTTTGAAGTGCCTCTAAATCCGAGACGTAAAGCCATTGTATCTTGGGAGACAATTGCTACTACCGTGGGCACCATACCGGAGCAATTTGTCTTAAGGAAAGAGTAACTACTCGCCTCGGTTTGATCTCTAGTCCTTTGATTTATGCATCGTACTGTATATTATTCATTGTTTGAGATTAGATCTGCATGGTAATAGTTGTTGTGTTAGATCGAACTGATTAATCTAATTTCTTGTTTGTATTTATTTTTAATTTAATATTCCGTAAATTCTTCCGTTATTTGCGGATCTGTTTCGTACATCACTCCACACACGATACACTATCTCAACAAGCTTAAGACAAATTTTTTATGGTATTAACGCTTCGTTTGTGGACGTGTTCTATTACTTGTGTAGAAGGTTTAGTTTAAGCTGCTTCTCACCTGCTTTATCCAAAACGTAATTAATTGGTGGACCCCTAATTTGCATGTTGCAACTGCTGTGTGCTGATGGAATATATATTTGCCTGATACCAATTTCATTGTCTGTTATCAACAATATATATTAAAGACTTTACTTTCAAGTTAGAAAAAGTCTTTTGGGCACAGGAAAAAAAAAAAAAAAAAGCGAATCTTGACGTTATTCACTTCAATTTTCCGGAATAGTAAATAGTTCTTATGTGGGAGCCATTTCCCCATCTACCACTTTTGAGATACTCAAATTCCCCAACTACCACTCCATTCCCCAAATACCACCTCTCATATAAATAAATGTTTTATTGGTGTAACATTACCAATATACCCTTTTGGTACAAATTCACAATCCTCCAATTGAACTCAGTTCGATCTCCTCTACTCAATTCACAATCCTCCAATTGAACTCAGTTCGATCTCCTCTACTCGACCCAAATGTCAATTTAAACTCGATTCGACCCAATCATTCTTTCAATTAAAACCCAATTTTTCAATCTAACCCAATTTCTCAAAGCGATCGATGGAAATTTGAGGGTGAAATCCGCGACAAGTTCCAGTCGGCATTGAGAGGAGACAGCCCCTAAAAGGTATTATCATCCCATCCTTTCTCCGAATCATCTGTCTTTATTGAACATTCTCTAAGTTGCCCGATTTATTTTGTTGAACAAGATTCGTAATTTGGCAGAATTGGGTTTTTTTTAGGGTTCTAATTTGTCTAATTTGGGGATTGACGTTCACTTGGGCATGTATTAGGAGTGTTCAGGGTTGTTTAGAACCTTTTCTGGGTTGTGGATTTGGGTTTCGTTCGTATAACAAACACTTTCCTTTTTCATTTTTGAAAGTTTCTCTCCGATGGCAGGGAGGCTTGATGTAGCTCGGCGGTTGTTGATGGAGACTCGTGGATTGGGATGAGGTTGATGGTCAAGGGAGGCTTCTTCCTAAAGCCGGTTTCTTTTCTACAAGGCTGCATCCTTGTTGATTTAATGGTCACCTCCGGCGGTGGCAGCTTGGTAACTTAATTCATTTTTACTTCTTCTATATTTCTTCTTTTTAGCTATCATTTAGGAATAGTTTAAAACGATCCAATTGTTTTTATATGTGTGATGTGTCCTAATTAACATGTTTGGATTATGAACTCTGTGATCAGTGTTTAAATATCCTCAAGGAGTTCACAATGTGGTGAAAGTGAACCAGACCGAGTTCGAGGGATTGCGGCCTCGTAGTTGAGTTTTATGATATCTTGTCATGAATACCCATCATACATGTGGGATGTTCTCGCATATTTGTTCTGGTTTTTTCCTCGCACATCCGATACCATCATGTGCATCAAAAGGATGCTTAATAGTTGCTCTTCATAACCATCTCATTTGCACTCTTCGTCTTTCATTATACTATTTCATGTTATTAGTGTTCCATGGTATCAATTTGGAATGTTATTGTGTTGTATTCATTAGTCCTTGTATAATTCTCTCCTTTTGATTCATACAATTCATTTTTCTGCATACCTTTTTTTTAACTTCATCACTGTACCAACTTGTGCGTTGTAAACTTCGAATTACTTCAGATATTCGTGCCATCATAAATGAGAGAATTCATTTTCTTTCCAACATTTCTCAGATCCTATTCACCTTCTGCACCTGTCCTTCGTAGGATCCACCTTGTGCTAGATTTCTGTTTCCTATGGCATCTGTTTGTTCTTTAGATTTCTACCAGAATACTCATCCGTTCCTATTTTCCTAATTCTGGGCTGTAATTTGCAGTATCCCACATTGGAACAGTGGTTGGAAAAAGTACATATCATTGCATAATACTGATTTGAGTTGACCATGTTAGGCCAATTGATGACAGTGGACATACGTAGTTACTGAATCCATCATGACTCGTGTAACATTGTTCTCACAGCGGAGCCTTTGTCTACCGGCGCTGCTATTTTTTTTAACTTCTTTTCCTTGATGATTGGGGCTTCACTTGCCATCTTCTTGATTTTCTCATCTTAGAGGCATTTGGATATTTGTATCAGTGTTTATAGAACATCTCATATTTCATTTACATGGCTGAACCTAAACGGTAGGCAGTTTGCTTTCCTCTGTGTTTTTAAATCGGAGTATAGAAAAGGGTGGGATGTGTTACTTAAAGCTTACTTGTCTGAATTCTCTACAGATGACGGCGTTGCATTATACTTATTAACCAATCTATACCATTCTGAAGGAGATTTTGGAAACAAAATTGTTGATTTTGTTAAGGACTCGCGGCTTTCGGAACCTGTTAACGGTTGGGCTCCAGTTTATCTAGTTAATGACCATATTGCACAGGTTGATTTGTGCAGGGTATACAAGGCATCTGATGCATTTGTTCTGCCTTCTAGAGGTGAAGGTTGGGGTAGGCCATTAGTGGAAGCCATGGAAATGTATTTACCTGTGATTGCTACGAATTGGTCGGGACCAACTGAGTTCTTATAAGTGAACAAATTCACTGCTTTGTTTTCCTCTATTTAGTGAATGAGATTAATAAAGATAAGCTTCAGCTTGATGATCCATTATCTGATAATGAGGATGAAGACAAATTCGAAAAAGTTGGGTGACAAGGATAGCTTTCTATATAATCGATAATTGACTCAAAAGTTTGAGAAGAAATCTGGTTCTTGGATTCTTGTGTTTGATTCGCAAAGTGTAATTTAATTTTATGGTCTACTTGTGATCTAGAGGATATGGTCTATGTAGTTGTATTTTTCAAAATATTTGAGTTGTGAGTCAGTTTATCATTTATTTTCCTAAAATACCAATATAGTCTCGATTCATCGCTACTTCATTTTTCATTGAAAGAGAAGAAACTTTTTTTCTTGCACTTGCTCAAGTTCCTGTCATATTTAGACATATCTATCATATATTTAGAGATATCTATCATTACGATGGTTTTGTCGCGGATTATCTACTTGTGATTTGATAATTAGGCCTTAACTTCTTAACTTGTGGTAATACAAATTGATTAAAAGAAAATGGAGTCATTAATAAAAATTGATTAAAAGAAAAAGGAGTCATCAATGAAAGATGAGAATATCATATATGAGGCAAATACAAAATATATGATAGAGGCAAATACAAATACAAGGTTCAAACACAAATAAAATTAAAGAAGCATAATACAAGGTTCAAACACAAATAAAATAAAATAAACAAAAATACAAGGTTGTTCATTCACTAAAAACTTCATCCTTCCACTAGAAATCCTCACATGGACAATTCTTATTTGGACATTTATGGCTATAAAGGTCATCATCCCAGTATATTATACATTCACATGTGTAGCCCCTTTCTTCGTCCTCAAAGTCATAATCCGACCCCATGGATCGAGTGTATGCGTTCATACTCTTCTTGAGCTTCAATGTCCCCCATAAGTTCAACTTCATTATCTTCTTGAGCTTCAATGTCCCTCATGAGCGTAAGTTCATACTCTTCTTGAGCTTCAATGTCCCTCATGAGTGTAAGTTCATACTCTTCTTGGAATTCAATGTCCCTCTTACAGTGATACTCTTCTTAGATGAGCCTCAGTTCCCTTTCAAGTTCTTCTAAATCCATATCCGGTTCATTCCATTCCGCACACCTATCCATCTGTCAAAGCATAATGTGCAAACGTACATACATACATTCATACATAAAACCTTCTGAGACAAAAAAACACGTTTGCACCTCAATCAGACAAATGTGCAACAAGTAATATAATCTTTTATCACCCCCCAATAATTGTAAAGTATTCGATGTTCATATAGATTCAAAATAAAACCGAATCTCAATACTGCTTTTACTTTAAAAAAGGAGGATGATACGGGTATCGAAATGGTACCCGATTCGCATCCCCCGAATCATCAGCGCCGTCCCTTTTGTTTTTTTTTTCTTTTCTTTTTCCTGCGGCTCCATCACTCATCCCACGGTTTAGGCGAGTCAGTACCGGGTACCGACTCGGTGCCTAAATCATTTCTGTTAAAAAAAAGAATCGCATTTCAACTTTGAATCGGTAATTTGACAAGAACAGAACATCTGTTCAACACAATAAAGGTGCAGAAATTAGTGCAATTAACAAAACCCCCAAATCAATTAGGGATGTTTTGTCAAAGAAATAGAATTAGAAAAGAAGCAGTTACAAAAAAACAATTAGAGAATCGAAAAAAGGACGATTTTCTAGGATGTTTTGTCAAATAAACAATTACAAAAAAAATGTAATCCGGTTTTCTAGGATGTTTCGATCACACATAATCTCACGTTATATCGAGGTTCGATCAAGGCGATTACTGTGATCCAGTTCGATCACACATGATCGCTTTGAATCTCGGGGTTCGTCATCGATCATTGTGATAGTACTACAATCGCTCATTATATCGTTATCATTATCGATCGCTTTGAATCTTGGGGTTTGTTATCGATCATTGTGATAGTACTACTTGCTATGGATCGTTAGATCGTTATCGTTATCGGTCATTGTGATAGTACTTAAAACTATGGCTCGTCATATCGTTATCGTGATCGATCGCTTTGAATCACGGGGTTCGTTATCGATCATTGTGATAGTACTATATACTATGACTCGTTATATCATTATCGAGCGACCGCTTTGAATCTCGGGGTTCTTTATCGATCATTGTGGTAGTACTACATGCTATGGTTCGTCGGATTGTTATCGAGCGATCGCTTTGAATCTCGAACTTCGTTATCGACCATTGTGATAGTACTACATGCTATGGCTCGTTAGATCGTTATCGTTATCGATCATTGTGATAGTACTGTATACTATGGCTCGTTATATCATTATCGAGTGATCGCTTTGAATCTCATGGTTCTTTATCGATCATTGTCATAGTACTACCTGCTATAATGACTCGTTATATCTTTATCGTTATCGATCATTGTGACAGTACTACGTACTATGGCTCGTTATATCGTTATCGAGCGATCACTTTGAATCTCGGGGTTCGTCATCGATCATTGAGATAGTACTACATGCTATGGTTCGTCGGATTGTTATCGAGCGATCGCTTTGAATCTCGAACTTTGTTATCGACCATTGTGATAGTACTACATGCTATGGCTCATTAGAACGTTATCGTTATCGATCATTGTGATAGTACTGTATACTATGGCTCGTTATATCGTTGTCGAGCGATCGCTTTGATTCTCGGGGTTCTTTATCGATCAATGTCATTGTACTACCAGCTATAATGGCTTGTTATATCTTTATCGTTATCGATCATTGTGACAGTACTACGTACTATGGCTCGTTATATCGTTGTCGAGCGATCACTTTGAATCTCGGGGTTCGTCATCGATCATTGTGATAGTACTACATGCTATGGTTCGTCGGATTGTTATCGAGCGATCGCTTTGAATCTCGAACTTCGTTATCGACCATTGTGATAGTACTACATGCTATGACTCGTTAGATCATTATCATTATTGATCATTGTGATAGTACTGTATACTATGGCTCGTTATATCGTTGTCGAGCGATCGCTTTGAATCTCGGGGTTCTTTATCGATCATTGTCATAGTACTACCTGCTATAATGACTCGTTATATCTTTATCGTTATCGATCATTGTGACAGTACTACGTACTATGGCTCGTTATATCGTTATCGAGCGATCACTTTGAATCTCGGGGTTCGTCATCGATCATTGAGATAGTACTACATGCTATGGTTCGTCGGATTGTTATGAGCGATCGCTTTGAATCTCGAACTTCATTATCGACCATTGTGATAGTACTACATGCTATGGCTCGTTAAATCGTTATCGTTATCGATCATTGTGATAGTACTGTATACTATGGCTCGTTATATCGTTGTCGAGCGATCGCTTTGATTCTCGGGGCTCTTTATCGATCATTGTCATAGTACTACCTGCTATAATGGCTCGTTATATCGTTATCGTTAACGATCATTGTGACAGTACTACGTACTATGGCTCGTTATATCGTTATCGAGCTATCACTTTGAATCTCAGGGTTCTTTATCAATCATTGTCATAGTAGTATGTACTATGGCTCGTTATATCGTTATCTTTATCGATTATTGTAATAGTTCTCGGGGTTCGTTGTGACTATTTAGATCGTCATCATTTATACTTTATAATTTATTTGTTTTTTATGAATTAAATTATATGTTTGACAAAATAAAAATTGTCCTACCACTGTCGACCTAATTTTTTGCTCAATAATAAAATAGAAAGCGGGAAAAACCCGAGATAGAATCTTTCATATCCGCTTATAATTATATGTTTGAGAAAATAAAATTGTCCTACACAGCGCCATAGAATCTTTCATATCTGCTTCCGAGATCTCAAAACAAGATGATGGAATTCTTGGCAATGTTAAACCATATCTGTAAGAATGACATTTGCATTAAACAATTAGCCTTCATAAGGGGAACCTGATAGTACTGCATTTACTACCTAAACAAGTTTAATATAACCAAAAGGTCACATGGTTCTATAAACTTATAATTTAGAGTTTACATATTTCCAACACAAAGGCTGCACAGAGGAAACTTATAATTGTGTTCACCTCATTATTTACTAATCAAATTTAGAGTTTACATAAAAAAACATCAAAAGTACCCTATATGGCATTAGAGTGGCATCCCATTCACATTGTCTTCCACAACATTTTACCATTGAATTTTCATAAAAGTAACTATTTCCCACCAAATTCAACAACTACACATTAAACTGTACCATCAACAAAATCAAATGAAAGACAGAGTTGCAAAAGATTGGATACTTACCACGATCATAGTCCTCTTCAATACAAATCATCTAATCTAGCAAACTTTCTAGTCTTCTTCTTCTTTCGAGGCTCCCGTGGCTGCTCCGGAGAAGCTACTGTGTGTTCATGATGCTCGTTACACGTCTCTCCGGGCTGCTCCCCCGACCCACTACATTGTTTAGCCTTCTTCCACTTTTGAAGCCGTGGCTGCTCCTCCGGAGCTACAGTGTGTTCACGAGGCTCATTACAAGTCTCTCCGGGATGCACCTCCAGTGCTTTAGCCTTTTTCCTCTTGCTTTTCTCTTTAGCCCCCCTCGGCTCCCCAACACCTTTTTTCCTTTTATTTGCTGGTCTTCCTTTTCCATTACTCATATCGGGTGGCACAACATTTCTCGTAAGAACACTCTCCGGATATACAATCTCATTTTCATTAAGAGGAGGATAAATGGATTCAGAATATGCAGTCTTATAAAACGAAGAGTAGTGATATTCACTACAAAGAGTCGGAAAGGGCCTATTTATTTCTATCGCCACAAAAATTGCATGTACACATGGAAACTTCTTCAAATCAAACCGCTTGCATGTACATGTAAGCGCATCCATGTCAACAACGAAAGATCGATCCTCGATCAATACCTCATACTCAGAGCCAGGACGGATTACCTTAGCTTTTAGTTTAGCCTTTCGCATCTGTTTATATCTTTTGTCCAATCTCTTTTGCATTTTTGGGGTGAGAACACCCGTCATTCCTTGAGCTTCTAGATTTCTTTCTGCAAACCAATCTTGCAATATGGAACGTATTTCATTAAGCAAAGAAACTACAGGATACCCTCGCGCCCCTTTTAACCTACTGTTAAACGACTCTGCGGGGTTGGTTGTCATCATATGGTATATGTGGCCATCAAAGTGTGCTCTAGACCAATACCGAAATTCGTCTTTAGGCAAGTATTCATTAATGTCACAATCTTTCTCCGATTCATCAATGTCACGATCCTTCCTCGACTTCCCCGACTTTCTAACCTTCTTACACAATAAATCAAAAAACTCCTGAAATTCGTGAACGGTGTATGCTTTATAAGCCTTCGTAAACAAGTAAGACAAATTACACTTTGGATATCTACTGAGAAGGTTCCTTTTCATGTGGAGGCAACAATTACCATAATGAGCATTCTTAAAGACATTTTCACATCCATTTTTAATGCTCGGAGCTCGGTCAGACAATATGACAACTTCAGACGTGTCACCCGTTATTTTTTTCAGCTTCTTAAAGAACCATGCCCATGATAAGTTGTTCTCCGATTTCACGAGTGCAAAAGCAAGCGGATATAAACCCCTCTCCAAGCTCCCGTCAAGAAAGTACCATCCACACAAATTACTGGCCGAATTGAGGAAGAGTATCCACGTATACATTGTCCAAGTGCCATAAAGCAATATTTAAACACATCCTCACGATCAGTTTCAATGTATGTCTTTGTACCGGGATTTTCCACCTCCAAGGAATGAATAAACTTCGGTAATCTCGTAAAATTTTCACTTGGTGTACCCCGAATGAATGCCTTGGCTTTCTTTTGTGCATTATATGCAACTTTATAACTCAATTGATGTGCAAATTTTTCTTGAAAGTCGCTCATAATTTCCTTCGCTGGATAAGGATGTGTGGAACCTAGGAACTTCCCTGCAATATTGTTGCATACAAAGTTGGAATCTGCTTGTTTGTGGTGTTTATGATGAATAGTCAATGGACAAGAGTGATTGGATTCATATAATGTAACTACAAACTTTTGCGAAGAAGCTTCCCACAGGGTTGCTCATAACCGCCACGAGCAGAGATTGTTGGCACACTTCACTAAAATGCGTTTTCGAATAGATAAATAGCTTCAAAATGATGAGCAATAGCAAGCTCCTTTAACCTTAATACCAAAGCACCCTTTGTCGAGAACTCGTAACCTGAGTGCAATTCTTCATTAGAGGGAATTCTCCACGAATTCACAGGAAGAATATCACTTGAACTTGGGATTATATTATCACATTCTGCCACACCGGTGGATTCATTATCATTCAACCAATCACTCAAACTATCCGCACAAACATACATCATATGTTCACCACACCGGTGGTATCATTCAACCCATCACTCAAACTATCCGCACAAACTTCTGTCATATCTTCAGCTACATGTGATGTATCATTGACTGGTATCAAACACGAGTCATCCACAGGCACCGATAATGTGTCGGATACATCAACTCCAACTCCAACACTTACACTTTCAGTAACTCCTGCTAACGGACTAACTGCTACATCAACATTACCATTCATAATTATTTCAGGCCTCCAATTCGTATCATCATCTTCAACATTGTCATTTGCAATGCAGTTGATATCTTCCCCTTCATTGTGCATGGGAATCACTCTTCTATTATTTCCACCGACCTCATTTGCATTCGACTTCAAATTTACGTGAAGACAATTTAGATGACAATGTGATATCAACCAGTCGACAGTTTCATCATCGTTCATCACATATGGGGGATATGTAGATGAGATTGGGTTGGGGCATCTCAACACCATTTCATATAAGTTCGAATCAATGTTGAGTCTTGTTATCAACTTATCATACAAGTCCGCAAACGATATCTTTTTTGGAACACGAAACGGGAATGCCATTGCTGCACCAATTCTATCATCATTAAATGACAAACGTCCCTTATTGTCGATTTCAAAGCCACCCGGATAACAAACATTCAACCAACCGATTTGTTCCATTCTCAATTATCTTTGCCAATATCTACCTACAAAATAATAAATATAATTGATACAAATGAAACTCAAAACAGATCATTTCAAAGGATTAAAAGGAAATCAATCAATCTGCAAGTGACCTTTTCAATATCTGTTCCAAATTAAAAACATTTAAAAATTACCACTACTCATCCTTCTCTTTCTTTGCCAGTAAAAAATAATTTATTGCTTTCTTTAAATAGTCATCAATCTCAGCTGTGTAAGAATCGATACGAATTTATATACTTTTCAATACTGTTGATTTGAGTGGTCCCCGACTTTTTTTTGTATTTTACTAGTGGTTGGTTGATGAATAAACAAAGTTCCTCTCTCCCACAAGCACCCAAAATTGAATTGAATATAACAATAAACAAAAAATCTAAACAGAAAGGTATTAATACTGCACTTCACTCTGCAAATTCAGTCTAATTGAAAGCATACTAAAAGCTCAATAAGCACAAAACTCAGATTGTTCCCAAATTTAAGTTCAATGGGCATTGAAGGGGATGGAACCAAAATTGAATTGAATATAACAATAAACAAAATTCCAAATACACAAAATTCCTCACTTACCTGAACTAATTCCTCACAAACCCTTTCAAACGCAAACCTTTTCATTCAAACGCAGAATCAATGAAAAGGGATGAAAATGATGATCACTCTCAGTCGTCGTCGTCATCATCATCATCATCATCGCAGAATCAAGAAGCAGCAGCCGGTGAATCCCATGAGTCTCCTAGTTCGGAAGCTACATATATACAGCCACCGCTTTCCGCTCAGCTATGGTTCTCACTAACCAGAAACCCACCAATTAGAAGAATAGCAGAGTAGGTACGGTGTTCTCTCCTTTTACCTTTTCTTGTTTAATATTTTTTGTCAAAAGGGCACTTATGTAAAAGGACAATTACTTATTGCTGAATATTTAAAAAAAATAGCCAAAATGCTTTTGACTATGTCAAAGTGGTATTTGGGGAATTAGGCATGGGAAGGGGTGGTACCACGGGAAATATTAAGATGTGGGCATGATCATGAATCGATCTATAGAAAGTAACTAATTCAGATGTGCAACCGAACTGAAAGTTGGATATATGAATCTTTATTGGTCTAATTAATATATTGGATCCTGTTTGTTAAATATTACGTGCTTACCGTGTCGGTTGCTTTAACCACTTTATGTTGTCGATTTGGATCGATGTATAGGTTGGATATTGCTGCTTTCGAACCTATTAATGGCTCATGCCGATTGGTTTTAGTCTTGTGCTTCCACTTATTTATTAGCAGATCGTTAATTGCTGTTGTAAAATTGTTGAATAGCTGAAAACCAATCAGATTTGATTGATATATTTAATTGAGATCCCTCGAGATCGATTTTTGTTCCCAAAGTTTCACTAAATCTTCTGTAAAGATAGGGGGAAAAATAAATGAAATTATTGGATTTGAGTACTTAGGCATACATGCTTATATGCTCTGGAACACGCAATATATAACACCTTAACTTGGTCTTACCACATGCGTGAGTCAAAGGATCATAGCAGTACACAGCGGATTTATTGTGCATATGCAACTATGCGACTGAGGTACGATTGTTTGATACACGACAATTTGAGTTTGCTCATAATTGATAATTTGTGATGTTAGTTGCATAATTTATCGAGGTAAATAAATATGTGTTGTTCTTATATGAAGTATGCAGTAACTGTATTAGATGCATGCATGATTTATATATATTATATGTTAACAGTGATCTGTTTTCACTTTATGATTTATCATGCATTGGGCAATAATAGCAAAACAAGGAAAAAAATGCAAGTGTGCATATATGCAGATAAAGATTGAGACAGAAGGCATGTTTAATGTTTCCAGTACTATCCAGTGTAGTCCTTTTGGTTAATTTAGTCATGTTGTAGTCGAACTCTAATCGGATGCGTCAGTATGGATTCCGGCCTCAAAATGCTTACAACGTTGGTTTGTTTTTTTTTTCTCGAATTTCATTGTTTGTGGACTGGTAGTCAAGGCACTTTGATGGTTGAATTATGCATATGTAATATATATAATTAAATATTTGAACCTTGGTGCTATTTTATTCTATCCCGTAATAGTTATGAACTAATATTTATTAGTTGGCATCCTGACTGGGTTAGAATTTCGTTGAAATTCTTCTAGAAATCATTCTGATTGATCTGTCTGTTTGGAAGATCACGTCTTAACAAAATTTGAGCTATTTAGTTATAGAAATTTGAGATTTACGGTTGAATTGGTTTGTACCAGTAACTCTGTTGAACACAAACAAGATGCTGTATTATATTCATCTTCTATTCTCTGCACAGAGATGGAAGGAAGCACCAAGGTGTATCCGAATAAGACTGTGTCTTTTGTGACACAAGTGTACATACATGTTGTAGCACTGGACGAAGCATCAGTGACCGGTTAATCTCATCCCTTGGATGGAGAAGTTCGGTGGTGCAACGAATGATCAAACCAGATTAATCAGTATGTTGACAGTGAAACTGTCTGTTAAGCACAAAATGTGATGCTTTATGATCTACTTACAATATTGCTTGTGACACTATGAATAGGACTTGAAATTTGATCCTAATCACAAGTATCTAGTATGTGTTGAAGCCATGTTGGCTAACTCACCGTTTAACCGGTAGAAAGGAACAGAAAACTTCTAGATTCGTGTAAACTAGAGGTGATAAAAGTATGATGTTACTTTTATTGAGTATAGCATCAAATATTGTGATGTTGATATGCTGAAAAGCAAAGATAAGGCTCGTGGTGCCTTGAGGGTTATCAGAATGAAGGTGAAAATAAACATAGCAAACGGATGAGGTGTATCCGTAGTGATTGCGGTGGTGGATATGATGTATTGTTTCATGAGTCTTGCTAAGGGCCCGGCATCATTCATCAAACAACTACACCATACACACCTCAGTCAAGTGGTATGGCTACGTGCAAGAACCGAACCCTAAAAGAGTTGATGGATGCTATGTTGATAAGTTCGAGTTTACATCAGAACTTGTGGGGGGGAAGATGTCCTCTCAGTAGAATTCATTCTGAACAACATCCCTTCAAAGAAGAAGGGTGCTACTCCATATGAATTGTGGAAAGACTACAGATTCTTGGAAATGTGGGGGTGTTTGGCTAAGGTCGAAGTACCTAAAACAAAGTGAGTGATAGGACCTAAGATCATTAGTGCCTATTGGTTTTGGTGCATAAATCAGACATCAATGATGTACATGTACATGTCATCACCGAGTCTAAGAATGTGGTGTTCATTGCGGATATCTTTCCTTGTAAGGAAAGTGTTAAAGAAGAAGCAAGCATGAGTAAGCGGACATATGAGTCTTAATTAGAGTGTGAACCTCAAGAAATTGAGGAGCCTCGTTGTAGTATAACGGCTAGGACTTCCGAGTCCTTTGCACCTGAGTTTCTGACGTATGTGGCAGAAAATGAACCCAGGACATGTGCTGAGGCAATGTCAATTCCATAAGCTCCTTTCTGGAATGAAGCTGTATGTAGTGAAATAATATCCATCATGCACAACCAACGGGAAATAAACCACTCGGGTGCAAGTGGATCTTCAATAAGGAGATAAACGTTGATGGATTTATTGTAAGGCGTTGTTGGTAGCCTGAGGGTATCAACAGAAAGAAGGCCTTGACTTCTTACTCACCAGTTATGAGAATTACTTATATAAGGGTTCTTGTCGGTATAGCTGGAGACTATAACCTGGAAATCCATCAAATGGATGTTTGTGGTGAGTTCAAAGAAGTGTTTTACTTGGAACAACCCGAGGGGTTCATAGTTCCAGGACAAGAAAGTAAGGTGTGTAGACTTGATAAGTCTCTCTGTGGGCTCGAATGTTAGCCAGAGCAATGGCATATCGAGTTTGAAAATGTTATGTTGTCAAGTGGGTAGGACATATATATGTTTACATTAAAAACACACTTATGTGATAGTATGTCTATGAAATGCTGATAAAGGGAAGTATTCATGAGAGTATCATGAATTTCGAATGGATGTTGACAAGGGACCTCAATGTGAAGGACCTGAGAGTTGCAGATGTGAGCACTCCACTTGACCTAAGTATGCACTTAGTCAAGAACAGAGATGAACCTGTGCATCAATTGAGATATTCTCAAGTGATCGAAAGTCTGATGTACATAACCAACTATACACGACCAGACTTAGCATGTTCAGTGAAGAAACTGAGTAGGTTCATGAGTAATCCAGATCATAATCATGGGAAAGCCTTTATAGGTTTTTGAGGTACATGAAGAACACTATGAGTCTGGGACTACTATATACTAGATATCCAGCAGTATTAGAAGGATACTTTGATGCCAACTGGATATCAGATACAAAAGATTCAAAGTCCACCAGTGGATACTTATCCACGATTGGTGGTGCTGTTGTGTCCTGGAAGTCTATAAGACAAACGTGCATAGCTCGTTCCACAATGGAAGCTCAGTTTAAAGCCTTGATAAAGTTGGAGAAGAAGCTGAATGGCTTTGGAATTTCCTAGAGGATATTCCATCCCTGTGGCTGCTATCAGCATACGCTGCGATAGTCAGTCGGCTATAAGAAGGGCACAGAGTAGTATGTATAATGGTAAGTCACGACACATACGCCGTAGACACAATACCATTAAATAATCGATCTCTAATGATGTGATTTCCATCGATTATATAAGGTCGAAGGAGAATCTCGCGGATCCGTGTACAAAAGGTTTAGCTAGAGATCAGATGTCAGTTTTGACAACCGGAATGGGACCGAAGCCTATTACGCATGTTTCCTTGTAGTGGCAACCCAACCATGTTGACTAGAGATCCCAAGATCATGGTTCAAAAGGGACAACTAAGCTATAAGGAACAGTCCAAAGACTTACACATTACGAGAGAATAAAAGTGCTATCTCTGCAGAGGTGTGAGGTTAAGCTTAGCTTTTAATGATTCTTATATCTTGATATTCAAGTGGGGTAGGGCAGAATACCCTTGATAGGAGGTCACCTATGTAAGTGCGAAGTAGGGCCGCTTCTATGCGAATTTTGAGGCTTGAATTCTCTAAAGCACTTTCTGAAACCAAGTGTTGTCCAGGGCCGAGACGGACACAACCATGAGAACCGAAAGGTGCTAGGGGAAATATTGTGTGTGTGCTATTGTCTTGGTTTACACTAAAGGCTGAATAGTTCAAGACCTAGTTCACTGATTAGCCGAGTAAATCCGATAGTACTTCACTAAGGCAGGTTCAAGGCCAGAAGCTACCTCTCCTGATGCAATATTTTTCCGTCTGACTTCTCTTCAGAGTTTGCATTTGCATTTTCATTTGCATTAATTTTAATTCATGTGGGGGATTGTTGGAGAAAAAGCCCTTTTTGAAGGGTTGAATAGTCAACTTTAGCGCGATTTACGGATAGGCTCCGATGTATATCATCGAGAGTTAATGATATCATTAAATATTTCATACGGAGTGGTTGATGATGGGCTTTGGAATCACTCGATTCGGATATCGGGTGAATGAGAAATTAATGTCTAAAGTTGGTTGAAAATGTGTTGGAGATAAGAGTTGAAGGGAGTACCTCAACTCATTCTCCCACATTGGAAAGATGGGAGACTTGTACTCCATATATAAGAGCTAGTGTATTCTCTTATAGATGTTCCCCAAGGGGCAAGGCACTTTTGTGCAGGAGGGAGGACTTAGATTATTCCACACGCGCGCGCGCGCCGCCGTCCGTCCGGCTCGGCTCGGCTCGTGCTCGAGCTCGGTTCGGTTCGGTTCGGGTGTTACTATTAATTTTTTGGACAAAATTTCTTTATCAAATTGACCATAAATTAATTTTGGAATATTATTGTGTCATTCGACCAATCAGAATTCATTGAGTCGTCGACCAATCAGAATTCGACGACACATCATCCGACCAATCAGAGGAGTTGATTATTTCGAAATTAATCATATTAATTTCGCCCCAATGACTTTTCTTGCAGGAAAAGCCGGCCATTACTTTTCCAAGGGGAAAAGTTTGATGATTTGTCTCGGCCAATCATATTTGAGCATTGGTTCCTCCTCTCCACTATATAAAGAACCCCATGGATGAGAGTTTAGTCATCGAATTTTCTCTAGTCTTTCCACACAAAAAGGTCTAGCATATAGATTTAGTTCTTGAGTCGAAGAGAAATTGGAGCACTCTGTAAGTTCGCCGGGGCTCGGATTTTTGAAGTGCCTCTAAATCCGAGACGTAAAGCCGTTGTATCTTGGGAGACAGTTGCTACTACCGTGGGCACCATACCGGAGCAATTTGTCTTAAGGAAAGAGTAACTACTCGCCTCGGTTTGATCTCTAGTCCTTTGATTTATGCATCGTACTGTATATTATTCATTGTTTGAGATTAGATCTGCATGGTAATAGTTGTTGTGTTAGATCAAACTGATTAATCTAATTTCTTGTTTGTATTTATTTTTAACCGTAAATTCTTCCGTTATTTACGGATCTGTTTCGTACATCACTCCACACACGATACACTATCCCAACAAGCTTAAGACAAATTTTTTATGGTATTAACGCTTCGGTTGTGGACGTGTTCTATTACTTGTGTAGAAGGTTTAGTTTAAGCTGCTTCTCACGTGCTTTATCCAAAACGTAATTAATTGGTGGACCCCTAATTTGCATGTTGCAACTGCTGTGTGCTGATGGAATATATATTTGCCTGATACCAATTTCATTGTCTGTTATCAACAATATATATTAAAGACTTTACTTTCAATTTAGAAAAAGTCTTTTGGGCCAAAAAAAAAAAAAAAGCGAATCTTGACGTTATTCACTTCAATTGTCCGGAATAGTAAATAGTTCTTATGTGGGAGCCATTTCCCCATCTACCACTTTTGAGATACTCAAATTCCCCAACTACCACTCCATTCCCCAAATACCACCTCCCATATAAATAAATGTTTTATTGGTGTAACATTACCAATATACCCTTTGGGTACAAATTCACAATCTTCCAATTGAACTCAGTTCGATCACCTATACTTGACCCAAATGTCAATTTAAACTCGATTCGACCCAATCATTCTTTCAATTAAAACCAAATTTTTCAATCTAACCCAATTTCTCAAACTGATCGATGGGGCTGCCGGAGGGCTGAAATCCGGCGACAAGTTCCAGTCGGCATTGAGAGGAGACAGCCCCTAAAAGGTATTCTCATACCCTCCTTCCTCCGAATCATCTGTCTTTATTGAACATTCTCTAAGTTGCCCGGTTTATTTTGTTGAACAAGATTCATAATTTGGCTGAATTGGGTTTTTTTTAGGGTTCTAATTTGTCTAATTTGGGGATTGACGTTCACTTGGGCATGTATTAGGAGTGTTCAGGGTTTGTGGATTTGGGTTTCGTTCATATAACAAACACTTTCCTTTTTCATTTCTGAAAGTTTCTCTCCGATGGCAGGGAGGCTTGATGTAGTTCGGCGGTTGTTGATGGAGACTCGTGGATTGGGATGAGGTTGATGGTCAAGGGAGGCTTCTTCCTAAAGCCGGTTTCTTTTCTACAAGGCTGCATCCTTGTTGATTTAATGGTCACCTCCGGCGGTGGCAGCTTGGTAACTTAATTCATTTTTACTTCTTCTATATTTCTTCTTTTTCGCTATCATTTAGGAATAGTTTAAAACGATCCAATTGTTTTTATATGTGTGATGTGTCCTAATTAACATGTTTGGATTATGAACTCTGTGATCAGTGTTTAAATATCCTCAAGGAGTTCACAATGTGGTGAAAGTGAACCAGACCGAGTTCGAGGGATTGCGGCCTCGTAGTTGAGTTTTATGATCTCTTGTCATGAATACCCATCGCACAGGGGATGTTCTGGCATATTTATCTTTGTTTTTTCCTGCACATCTGATACCATCATGTGCATCAAAAGGATGCTTAATAGTTGCTCTTCATAACCATCTCATTTGCACTCTTCAGTCTTCATTATACTATTGTCATGTTATTAGTGTTCCATGGTATCAATTTGGAATGTTATTGTGCTGTATTCATTAGTCCTTGTATAATTCTCTCCCTTTTGATTCATACAATTCATTTTACTGCATACCTTTTTTTTAACTTCATCACCAGCCAACTTGTGCGTTGTAAACTTCGAATTACTTCAGATATTCGTGTCATCATAAATGAGAGAATTCATTTTCTTTCTAACATTTCTCAGATCCCATTCACCTTCTGCACCTGTCCTTTGTAGGATCCACCCTGCGCTAGATTTCTGTTTCCTATGGCATCTGTTTGTTCTTTAGATTTCTACCAGAATACTCATCCATTCCTATTTTCCTAATTCTGGGCTGTAATTTGCAGTATCCCACATTGGAACAGTGGTTGGAAAAAGTACATATCATTGCATAATACTGATTTGAGTTGACCATGTTAGGCCAATTGATGACAATGGACATACGTAGTTACTGAATCCATCATGACTCGAGTAACATTGTTAGATTCCGCTCACAGCGGAGCCTTTGTCTACCGGCGCTGCTATTTTTTTAACTTCTTTTCCTTGATGATTGGGGCTTCACTTGCCATCTTCTTGATCTTCTCATCTTAGAGGCATTTGGATATTTGTATCAGTGTTTATAGAACATCTCATATTTCATTTACATGGCTGAACCTAAACGGTAGGCAGTTTGCTTTCCTCTGTGTTTTTAAATCGGAGTATAGAAAAGGGTGGGATGTGTTACTTAAAGCTTACTTGTCTGAATTCTCTGCAGATGACGGCGTTGCATTATACTTATTAACCAATCTATACCATTCTGAAGGAGATTTTGGAAACAAAATTGTTGATTTTGTTAAGGACTCGCGGCTTTCGGAACCTGTTAACGGTTGGGCTCCAGTTTATCTAGTTAATGACCATATTGAACAGGTTGATTTGCGCAGGGTATACAAGGCATCTAATGCATTTGTTCTGCCTTCTAGAGGTGAAGGTTGGGGTAGGCCATTAGTGGAAGCCATGGCAATGTATTTACGTGTGATTGCTACGAATTGGTCGGGACCAACTGAGTTCTTATAAGTGGACAAATTCACTGCTTTGTTTTCCTCTGTTTAGTTAATGAGATTAATAAAGATAAGCTTCAGCTTGATGATCCATTATCTGATAATGAGGATGAAGACAAATTCGAAAAAGTTGGGTGACAAGGATAGCTTTCTATATAATCAGATAATTGACTCAAAAGTTTGAGAAGAAATCTGGTTCTTGGATTCTTGTGTTTGACTGCAAAGTGTAATTTAATTTTATGGTCTACTTCGTATCTAGAGGGATATGGTCTATGTAGTTGTATTTTTCAAAATATTTGAGTTGTGAGTCAGTTTATCATTTATTTTCCTAAAATACCAATATAGTCTGATTTACTGCTACTTCATTTTTCATTGAAAGAGAAGAAACCTTTTTTTCTTGCACTTGCTCAAGTTCCCTGTCATATTTTGACATATCTATCATATATTTAGAGATATCTATCATTACGATGGTTTTGTCGCGGATTATCTACTTGTGATTTGATAATTAGGCCTTAACTTCTTAACTTGTGGTAATACAAATTGATTAAAAGAAAAAGGAGTTTAATACAAATTGATTAAAAGAAAAAGGAGTCATCAATGAAAGATGAGAATATCATATATGAGGCAAATACAAAATATATGATAGAGGCAAATACAAATACAAGGTTCAAACACAAATAAAATTAAAGAAGCATAATACAAGGTTCAAACACAAATAAAATAAAATAAACACAAATACAAGGTTGTTCATTCACTAAAAACTTCATCCTTCCACCAGAAATCCTCACATGGACAATTCTTATTTGCACATTTATGGCTATAAAGGTCATCATCCCAGTATATTCTACATTCACATGTGTAGCCCCTTTCTTCGTCCTCAAAGTCATAATCCAGCCACGGACTGAGTGTACGTTCATACTCTTCTTGAGCTTCAATGTCCCTCATGAGTTCAACTTCATTATCTTCTTGAGCTTCAATGTCCCTCATGAGCATAAGTTCATACTCTTCTTGAGCTTCAATGTCCCTCATGAGTGTAAGTTCATACTCTTCTTGGAATTCAATGTCCCTCTTACAGTGATACTCTTCTTAGATGAACCTCAGTTCCCTTTCAAGTTCTTCTAAATCCATATCCGGTTCATTCCATTCAGCACACCTATCCATCTGTCAAAGCATAATGTGCAAACGTACATACATACATTCATACATAAAACCTTCTGAGACAAAAAAACACATTTGCACCTCAATCAGACAAATGTGCAGCAAGTAATATAATCTTTTATCACCCCCCAATAATTGTAAAGTATTCGATGTTCATATAGATTCAAAATAAAACCGAATCTCAATACTGCTTTTACTTTAAAAAAAGGAGGATGATACGGGTACCGAAATGGTACCCGATTCGCATCCCCCGAATCATCAGCGCCGTCCCTTTTGTTTTTTTTTTTTTTTCCTGCGGCTCCATCACTCATCCCACGGTTTAGGCGAGTCAGTACCGGGTACCGACTCGGTGCCTAAATCATTTCTGTTAAAAAAAAGAATCGCATTTCAACTTTGAATCGGTAATTTGACAAGAACAGAACATCTGTTCAACACAATAAAGGTGCAGAAATTAGTGCAATTAACAAAACCCCCAAATCAATTAGGGATGTTTTGTCAAAGAAATAGAATTAGAAAAGAAACAGTTACAAAAAAACAATTAGAGAATCGAAAAAATGACGATTTTCTTGGATGTTTTGTCAAATAAACAATTACAAAAAAAATGTAATCCGGTTTTCTAGGATGTTTCGATCACACATAATCTCACGTTATATCGAGGTTCGATCAAGGCAATTACTGTGATCCTGTTCGATCACACATGATCGCTTTGAATCTCGGGGTTCGTCATCGATCATTGTGATAGTACTACAATCGCTCATTATATCGTTATCATTATCGATCGCTTTGAATCTTGGGGTTCGTTATCGATCATTGTGATAGTACTACTTGCTATGGATCGTTAGATCGTTATCGTTATCGGTCATTGTGATAGTACTTAAAACTATGGCTCGTTATATCGTTATCGTTATCGATCGCTTTGAATCACGGGGTTCGTTATCGATCATTGTGATAGTACTATATACTATGACTCGTTATATCATTATCGAGCGACCGCTTTGAATCTCGGGGTTCTTTATCGATCATTGTGGTAGTACTACATGCTATGGTTCGTTGGATTGTTATCGGCGATCGCTTTGAATCTCGAACCGTTATCGACCATTGTGATAGTACTACATGCTATGGCTCGTTAGATCGTTATCGTTATCGATCATTGTGATAGTACTGTATACTATGGCTCGTTATATCATTATCGAGCGATCGCTTTGAATCTCGGGGTTCTTTATCGATCATTGTCATAGTACTACCTGCTATAATGGCTCGTTATATCTTTATCGTTATCGATCATTGTGATGATATTTACGTACTATGGCTCGTTATATCGTTATCGAGCGATCACTTTGAATCTCGGGGTTCGTCATCGATCTTTGAGATAGTACTACATGCTATGGTTCGTCGGATTGTTATCGAGCGATCGCTTTGAATCTCGAACTTCGTTATCGACAATTGTGATAGTACTACATGCTATGGCTCGTTAGATCGTTATCGTTATCGATCATTGTGATAGTACTGTGTACTATGGCTCGTTATATCGTTGTCGAGCGATCGCTTTGATTCTCGGGGTTCTTTATCGATCATTGTCATAGTACTACCTGCTATAATGGCTCGTTATATCTTTATCGTTATCGATCATTGTGACAGTACTACGTACTATGGCTCGTTATATCGTTATCGAGCGATCACTTTGAATCTCGGGGTTCGTCATCGATCATTGTGATAGTACTACATGCTATGGTTCGTCGGATTGTTATCGAGCGATCGCTTTGAATCTCGAACTTCGTTATCGACCATTGTGATAGTACTACATGCTATGGCTCGTTAGATCGTTATCGTTATCGATCATTGTGATAGTACTGTATACTATGGCTCGTTATATCATTATCGAGCGATCGCTTTGAATCTCGGGGTTCTTTATCGATCATTGTCATAGTACTACCTGCTATAATGACTCGATATATCTTTATCGTTATCGATCATTGTGACGATACTACGACTTATGGCTCGTTTTATCGTTATCGCGATCATCACTTTGAATCTCGGGGTTCGTCATCGATCATTGAGATAGTACTACATGCTATGGTTCGTCGGATTGTTATGAGCGATCGCTTTGAATCTCGAACTTCATTATCGACCATTGTGATAGCACTACATGCTATGGCTCGTTAAATCGTTATCGTTATCGATCATTGTGATAATAATCGTATACTATGGCTCGTTATATCATTGTCGGCGATCGCTTTGATTCTCGGGTTCTTTATCGATCATTGTCATAGTACTACCTGCTATAATGGCTCGTTATATCGTTATCGTTAACGATCATTGTGACAGTACTACGTACTATGGCTCGTTATATCGTTATCGAGCTATCACTTTGAATCTCAGGGTTCTTTATCAATCATTGTCATAGTAGTATGTACTATGGCTCGTTATATCGTTATCTTTATCGATTATTGTAATAGTTCTCGGGGTTCGTTGTGACTATTTAGATCGTCATCATTTATACTTTATAATTTATTTGTTTTTTATGAATTAAATTATATGTTTGACAAAATAAAAATTGTCCTACCACTGTCGACCTAATTTTTTGCTCAATAATAAAATAGAAAGCGGGAAAAACCCGAGATAGAATCTTTCATATCTGCTTATAATTATATGTTTGAGAAAATAAAAATTGTCTTACAGGCGTCATAGAATCTTTCATATCTGCTTCCGAGATCTCAAAACAAGATGATGGAATTCTTGGCAATGTTAAACCATATCTGTAAGAATGACATTTGCATTAAACAATTAGCCTTCATAAGGGGAACCTGATAGTACTGCATTTACTACCTAAACAAGTTTAATATAACCAAAAGGTCACATGGTTCTATAAACTTATAATTTAGAGTTTACATATTTCCAACACAAAGGCTGCACAGAGGAAACTTATAATTGTGTTCACCTCATTATTTACTAATCAAATTTAGAGTTTACATAAAAAAACATCAAAAGTACCCTATATGGCATTAGTGTGGCATCCCATTCACATTGTCTTCCACAACATTTTACCATTGAATTTTCATAAAAGTAACTATTTCCCACCAAATTCAACAACTACACATTAAACTGTACCATCAACAAAATCAAATGAAAGACAGAGTTGCAAAAGATTGGATACTTACCACGATCATAGTCCTCTTCAATACAAATCATCTAATCTAGCAAACTTTCTAGTCTTCTTCTTCTTTCGAGGCTCCCGTGGCTGCTCCGGAGAAGCTCTTTGTGTGTTCATGATGCTCGTTACGTCTCTCCGGCTGCTCCCCGACCCACTACATTGTTTAGCCTTCTTCCTCTTTTGAAGCCGTGGCTGCTCCTCCGGAGCTACAGTGTGTTCACGAGGCTCATTACAAGTCTCTCCGGGATGCACCTCCAGTGCTTTAGCCTTTTTCCTCTTGCTTTTCTCTCCAGCCCCCCTCGGCTCCCCAACACCTTTTTTCCTTTTATTTGCTGGTCTTCCTTTTCCATTACTCATATCGGGTGGCACAACATTTCTCGTAAGAACACTCTCCGGATATACAATCTCATTTTCATTAAGAGGAGGATAAATGGATTCAGAATATGCAGTCTTATAAAACGAAGAGTAGTGATATTCACTACAAAGAGTCGGAAAGGGCCTATTTATTTCTATCGCCACAAAAATTGCATGTACACATGGAAACTTCTTCAAATCAAACCGCTTGCATGTACATGTAAGCGCATCCATGTCAACAACGAAAGATCGATCCTCGATCAATACCTCATACTCAGAGCCAGGACGGATTACCTTAGCTTTTAGTTTAGCCTTTCGCATCTGTTTATATCTTTTGTCCAATCTCTTTTGCATTTTTGGGGTGAGAACACCCGTCATTCCTTGAGCTTCTAGATTTCTTTCTGCAAATCAATCTTGCAATATGGAACGTATTTCATTAAGCAAAGAAACTACAGGATACCCTCGCGCCCCTTTTAACCTACTGTTAAACGACTCTGCAGGGTTGGTTGTCATCATATGGTATATGTGGCCATCAAATTGTGCTCTAGACCAATACCGAAATTCGTCTTTAGGCAAGTATTCATTAATGTCACAATCTTTCTCCGATTCATCAATGTCACGATCCTTCCTCGACTTCCCCGACTTTCTAACCTTCTTACACAATAAATCAAAAAACTCCTGAAATTCGTGAACGGTGTATGCTTTATAAGCCTTCGTAAACAAGTAAGACAAATTACACTTTGGATATCTACTAAGAAGGTTCCTTTCATGTGGAGGCAACAATTCCCATAATGAGCATTCTTAAAGACCTTTTCACATCCATTTTTAATGCTCGGAGCTCGGTCGGACAATATGACAACTTCAGACGTGTCACCCGTTTATTTTTGACTTCTTAAAGAACCATGCCCACGATAAGTTGTTCTCCGATTTCACGAGTGCAAAAGCAAGCGGATATAAACCCCGCTGTCCATCCTGGCAAACTGCCTCAAGCAAAGTACCTCTCCAAGCTCCCGTCAAGAAAGTACCATCCACACAAATTACTGGCCGAATTGAGGAAGAGTATCCACGTATACATTGTCCAAGTGCCATAAAGCAATATTTAAACACATCCTCATGATCAGTTTCAATGTATGTCTTTGTACCGGGATTTTCCACCTCCAAGGAATGAAAAAACTTTGGTAATCTCGTAAAATTTTCACTTGGTGTACCCCGAATGAATGCCTTGGCTTTCTTTTGTGCATTATATGCAACTTTATAACTCAATTGATGTGCAAATTTTTCTTGAAAGTCGCTCATAATTTCCTTCGCTGGATAAGGATGTGTGGAACCTAGGAACTTCCCTGCAATATTGTTGCATACAAAGTTGGAATCCGCTTGTTTGTGGTGTTTATGATGAATAGTCAACGGACAAGAGTGATTGGATTCATATAATCTAACTACAAACTTTTGCGAAGAAGCTTCCACAGGGGTTGCTCGCAACCGCCATGAGCAGAGATTGTTGGCACACTTCACTAAAATGCGTTTCGTGTCTGAATAGACTGTTTCGGTTTCAAAATGATGAGCAATAGCAAGCTCCTTTAACCTTAATACCAAAGCACCCTTTGTCGAGAACTCGTAACCTGAGTGCAAGTCTTCATTAGAGGGAATTCTCCACGAATTCACAGGAAGAATATCACTTGAACTTGGGATTATATTATCACATTCTGCCACACCGGTGGATTCATTATCATTCAACCAATCACTCAAACTATCCGCACAAACATGTGTCATATGTTCAGTCACACCGGTGGTATCATTCAACCCATCACTCAAACTATCCGCACAAACTTCTGTCATATCTTCAGCTACATGTGATGTATCATTGACTGGTATCAAACATGAGTCATCCACAGGCACCGATAATGTGTCAGATACATCAACTCCAACTCCAACACTTACACTTTCAGTAACTCCTGCTAACGGACTAACTGCTACATCAACATTACCATTCATAATTATTTCAGGCCTCCAATTCGTATCATCATCTTCAACATTGTCATTTGTAGTGCAGTTGATATCTTCCCCTTCATTGTGCATTGGAATCACTCTTCTATTAGTTCCACCGACCTCATTTGCATTCGACTTCAAATTTACGTGAAGACAATTTAGATGACAATGTGATATCAACCAGTCGACAGTTTCATCATCGTTCATCACATATGGGGGATATGTAGATGAGATTGGGTTGGGGCATCTCAACACCATTTCATATAAGTTCGAATCAATGTTGAGTCTTGTTATCAACTTATCATACAAGTCCATAAACGATATCTTTTTGGAACACGAAGCGGGAATGCCATTGTTGCACCAATTCTATCATCATTAAATGACAAACGTCCCTTATTGTCGATTTCAAAGCCACCCGGATAACAAACATTCAACCAACCGATTTGTTCCATTCTCAATTATCTTTGCCAATATCTACCTACAAAATAATAAATATAATTGATACAAATGAAACTCAAAACAGATCATTTCAAAGGATTAAAAGGAAATCAATCAATCTGCAAGTGACCTTTTCAATATCTGTTCCAAATTAAAAACATTTAAAAATTACCACTACTCATCCTTCTCTTTCTTTGCCAGTAAAATATAATTTATTGCTTTCTTTAAATAGTCATCAATCTCAGCTGTGTAAGAATCGATACGAATTTATATACTTTTCAATACTGTTGATTTGAGTGGTCCCCGACTTTTTTTTGTATTTTACTAGTGGTTGGTTGATGAATAAACAAAGTTCCTCTCTCCCACAAGCACCCAAATTTGAATTGAATATAACAATAAACAAAAAATATGAACAGAAAGGTATTAATACTGCACTTCACTCTGCAAATTCAGTCTAATTGAAAGCATACTAAAAGCTCAATAAGCACAAAACTCAGATTGTTCCCAAATTTAAGTTCAATGGGCATTGAAGGGGATGCAATCAAAATTGAATTGAATATAACAATAAACAAAATTCCAAATACACAAAATTCCTCACTTACCTGAACTAATTCCTCACAAACCCTTTCAAACGCAAACCCTTTCATTCAAACGCAGAATCAATGAAAAGGGATGAAAATGATGATCACTCTCAGTCGTCGTCGTCGTCATCATCGCAGAATCAAGAAGCAGCAGCCGGTGAATCCCATGAGTCTCCTAGTTCGGAAGCTACATATATACAGCCACCGCTTTCCGCTCAGCTACGGTTCTCACTAACCAGAAACCCACCAATTAGAAGAATAGCAGAGTAGGTACGGTGTTCTCTCCTTTTACCTTTTCTTGTTTAATATTTTTTGTCAAAAGGGCACTTATGTTAAATGACAATTACTTATTGCTAAATATTTAAAAAAAATAGCCAAAATCCTTTTGACTATGTCAAAGTGGTATTTGGGGAATTAGGCATGGGAAGGGGTGGTACCACGGGAAATATTAAGATGTGGGCATGATCATGAATCGATCTATAGAAAGTAACTAATTTAGATGTGCAACCGAACTGAAAGTTGGATATATGAATCTTTATTGGTCTAATTAATATATTGGATCCTGTTTGTTAAATATTACGTGCTTACCGTGTCGGTTGCTTTAACCACTTTATGTTGTCGATTTGGATCGATGTATAGGTTGGATATTGCTGCTTTCGAACCTATTAATGGCTCATGCCGATTGGTTTTAGTCTTGTGCTTCCACTTATTTATTAGCAGATCGTTAATTGCTGTTGTAAAATTGTTGAATAGCTGAAAACCAATCAGATTTGATTGATATATTTAATTGAGATCCCTCGAGATCGATTTTTGTTCCCAAAGTTTCACTAAATCTTCTGTAAAGATAAGGGGAAAAATAAATGAAATTATTGGATTTGAGTACTTAGGCGTACATGCTTATATGCTCTGGAACACGCAATATATAACACCTTAACTTGGCCTTACCACATGCGTGAGTCAAAGGATCATAGCAGTACACATCGGATTTATTGTGCATATGCAACTATGCGATTGAGGTACGATTGTTTGATACACGACAATTTGAGTTTGCTCATAATTGATAATTTGTGATGTTAGTTGCATAATTTATCGAGGTAAATAAATATGTGTTGTTCTTATATGAAGTATGAAGTAACTGTATTAGATGCATGCATGATTTATATATATTATATGTTGACAGTGATCTGTTTTCGCTTTATGATTTATCATGCATTGGGCAATAATAGCAAAACAAGGAAAAAAATGCAAGTGTGCATATATGCAGATAAATAATGAGACAGAAGGCATATTTAATGTTTCCAGAACTATCCAGTGTAGTCCTTTTGGTTAATTTAGTCATGTTGTATTCGAACTCTAATCGGATGCGTCAGTATGGATTCCGGCCTCAAAATGCTTACAACGTTGGTTTGTTTTTTTTTCTCGAATTTCGTTGTTTGTGGACTGGTAGTCAAGGCACTTTGATGGTTGAATTATGCATATGTAATATATATAATTATATATTTGAACCTTGGTGCTATTTTATTCTATCCCGTAATAGTTATGAACTAATATTTATTAGTTGGCATCCTGACTGGGTTAGAATTTCGTTGAAATTCTTCTAGAAATCATTCTGATTGTTCTGTCTGTTTGGAAGATCACGTCTTAACAAAATTTGAGCTATTTAGTTACAGAAATTTGAGATTTACGGTTGAATTGGTTTGTACTAGTAACTCTGTTGAACACAAACAAGATGCTGTATTATATTCATCTTCTATTCTCTGCACAGATATGGAAGGAAGCACCAAGGTGTATCCGAATAAGACTGTGTCTTTTGTGACACAAGTGTACATACATGTTGTAGCACTGGACGTAGCATCAGTGACCGGTTAATCTCATCCCTTGGATGGAGAAGTTCGGTGGTGCAACGAATGATCAAACCAGATTAATTTGTATGTTGACAGTGAAACTGTCTGTTAAGCACAAAATGTGATGCTTTAAGATCTACTTACAATATTGCTTGTGACACTATGACTAGTATGTGTTGAAGCCATGTTGGCTAACTCACCGTTTAACCGGTAGAAAGGAACACAAAACTTCTAGATTCGTGTAAACTGGAGGTGATAAAAGTATGATGTTACTTTTATTGAGTATAGCATCAAATATTGTGATGTTGATATGCTGAAAAGCAAAGACAAGGCTCGTGGTGCCTTGAGAGTTATCAGAATGAAGGTGAAAATAAACATAGGAAACGGATGAGGTGTATCCGTAGTGATTGCTGTGATGGATATGATGTATTGTTTCATGAGTCTTGCTAAGGGCCCGGCATCATTCATCAAACAACTACACCATACACACCTCAGTCAAGTGGTATGGCTACATGCAAGAACCGAACTCTAAAAGAGTTGATGGATGCTATGTTGATAAGTTCGAGTTTACATCAGAACTTGTGGGGGGGAAAATGTCCTCTCAGTAGAATTCATTCTGAACAACATCCCTTCAAAGAAGAAGGATGCTACTCCATATGAATTGTGGAAAGACTACAGATTCTTGGAAATGTGGGGGTGTTTGGCTAAGGTCGATGTACCTAAACCAAAGTGAGTGATAGGACCTAAGATCATTAGTGCCTATTCATTTTGGTGCATAAATCAGACATCAATGATGTACATGAACATGTCATCACCGAGTCTAAGAATGTGGTGTTCATTGCGGATATCATTCCTTGTAAGGAAAGTGTTAAAGAAGAAGCAAGCATGAGTAAGCGGACATATGAGTCTTAATTAGAGTGTGAACCTCAAGAAATTGAGGAGCCTCGTTGTAGTATAAGGGCTAAGACTTCCGAGTCCTTTGCACCTGAGTTTCTGACATATGTGGCAGAAAATGAACCCAGGACATGTGCTGAGGCAATGTCAATTCCATAAGCTCCTTTCTGGAAAGAAGCTGTATGTAGTGAAATAATATCCATCATGCACAACCAACGGGAAATAAACCACTCGGGTGCAAGTGGATCTTCAATAAGGAGATAAAGGTTGATGGATTTATTGTAAGGCGTTGTTGGTAGCCTGAGGGTATCAACAGAAAGAAGGCCTTGACTTCTTACTCACCAGTTACGAGAATTACTTATATAAGGGTTCTTGTCGGTATAGCTGGAGACTATAACCTGGAAATCCATCAAATGGATGTTTGTGGTGAGTTCAAAGAAGAGTTTTACTTGGAACAACCCGAGGGGTTCATAGTTCCAGGACAAGAAAGTAAGGTGTGTAGACTTGATAAGTCTCTTTGTGGGCTCGAATGTTAGCCAGAGCAATGGCATATCGAGTTTGAAAATGTTATGTTGTCAAGTGGGTAGGACATATATATGTCTACATTAAAAACACACTTATGTGATAGTATGTCTATGACATGTGACATGCTGATAATGGGAAGTATTCATGAGAGTATCATGAATACGAATGGATGTTGACAAGGGACATCAATGTGAAGGACCTGAGAGTTGCAGATGTGAGCACTCCACTTGACCTAAGTATGCACTTAGTCAAGAACAGAGATGAACCTGTGCATCAATTGAGATATTCTTAAGTGATCGAAAGTCTGATGTACATAACCAACTATACACGACCAGACTTAGCATGTTCAGTGAAGAAACTGAGTAGGTTCATGAGTAATCCAGATCATAATCATGGGAAAGCCTTTATAGGTTGTTGAGGTACATGAAGAACACTATGAGTCTGGGACTACGATATACTAGATATCCAGCAGTATTAGAAGGATACTGTGATGCCAACTGGATATCAGATACAAAAGATTCAAAGTCCACCAGTGGATACTTATCCACGATTGGTGGTGCTGCTGTGTCCTGGAAGTCTATAAGACAAATGTGCATAGCTCGTTCCACAATGGAAGCTCAGTTTATAGCCTTGATAAGGCTGGAGAAGAAGCTGAATGGCTTTGGAATTTCCTAGAGGATATTCCATCCCTGTGGCTGCTATCAGCATACGCTGCGATAGTCAGTCGGCTATAGGAAGGGCACAGAGTAGTATGTATAATGGTAAGTCACGACACATACGCCGTAGACACAATACCATTAAATAATCGATCTCTAATGATGTGATTTCCATCGATTATATAAGGTCGAAGGAGAATCTCGCGGATCCGTGTACAAAAGGTTTAGCTAGAGATCAGATGTCAGTTTTGACAACCGGAATGGGACCGAAGCCTATTACGCATGTTTCCTTGTAGTGGCAACCCAACCATGTTGACTGGAGATCCCAAGAACATGGTTCAAAAGGGACAACTAAGCTATAAGGAACAGTCCAGCACTTACCCATTCTGAGAGAATAAAAGTGCTATCTGCAGAGGGTGTGAGGTTAAGCTTAGCTTTTAATCATTCTTATATCTTGATATTCAAGTGGGGTAGGGCAGAATACCCTTGATAGGAGGTCACCTATGTAAGTGCGAAGTGGGGCCGCTTCTATGAGAATTTTGAGGATTGAATTCTCTAAAGCACTTTCTGAAACCAAGTGTTGTCCAGGGCCGAGACGGACACAACCATGAGAACCGAAAGGTGCTAGGGGAAATATTGTGTGAGTGCTATTGTCTTGGTTTACACTAAAATTTGAATAGTTCAAGACCTAGTTCAGCGATTAGCCGAGTAAATCCGATAGTACTTCACTAAAGCAGGTTCAAGGCCGAAGCTACCTCTCATCGATGCAATATTTTTCCGTCGACTTCTCTTTGAGTCTGCATTTGCATTTGCATTAATTTTAATTCATGTGGGGGATTGTTGGAGAAAAAGCCCTTTTTGAAGGGTTGAATAGTCAACTTTAGCGCGATTTACGGATAGGCTCCGATGTATATCATCGAGAGTTAATGATATCATTAAATACTTCATACGGAGTGGTTGATGATGGGCTTTTGAATCACTCGATTCGGATATCGGGTGAATAAGAAATTAATGCCTAAAGTTGGTTGAAAATGTGTTGGAGATAAGAGTTGAAGGGAGTACCTCAACTCATTCTCCCACATTGGAAAGATGGGAGTCTTGTACTCCATATATAAGAGCTAGTGTATTCTCTTATAGATGTTCCCCAAGGGGCAAGGCACTTTTGTGCAGGAGGGAGGACTTAGATTATTCCACACGCGCGCGCGCGCGCGCGCGCCGCCGTCCGGCTCGGCTCGGCTCGGCTCGGCTCGGCTCGTGCTCGAGCTCGGTTCGGGTGTTACTATTAATTTTTTGGACAAAATTTCTTTATCAAATTTACCATAAATTAATTTTGGAATATTATTGTGTCATTCGACCAATCAGAATTCATTGAGTCGTCGACCAATCAGAATTCAGACGACACATCATCCGACCAATCAGAGGAGTTGATTATTTCGAAATTAATCATATTAATTTCGCCCCAATGACTTTTCTTGCGGGAAAAGTCGGCCATTACTTTTCCAAGGGGAAAAGTTTGATGATTTGTCTCGGCCAATCATATTTGAGCATTGGTTCCTCCTCTCCACTATATAAAGAACACCATGGATGAGAGTTTAATCATCGAATTTTTTCTAGTCTTTCCACCACAAAAAGGTCTAGCATATAGATTTAGTTCTTGAGTCGAAGAGAAGTTGGAGCACTCTGTAAGTTCACCGGGGCTCGGATTTTTGAAGTGCCTCTAAATCCGAGACGTAAAGCCGTTGTATCTTAGGAGACAGTTGCTACTACCGTGGGCACCATACCGGAGCAATTTGTCTTAAGGAAAGAGTAACTACTCGCCTCGGTTTGATCTCTAGTCCTTTGATTTATGCATCGTACTGTATATTATTCATTGTTTGAGATTAGATCTGCATGGTAATAGTTGTTGTGTTAGATCGAACTGATTAATCTAATTTCTTGTTTGTATTTATTTTTAATTTAATATTCCGTAAATTCATCCGTTATTTGCGGATCTGTTTCGTACATCACTCCACACACGATACACTATCCCAACATTCTCAACATAAACATTGGGGAAATAGTCATGGAACCAGCTCTGTTATGAGTAAAACAAAAGAATAAGAAAGGCACTTAAAACGTATAGAAAATTACCGTATTTCCACCATAATTATTCTGTTGGGATTCCAGATTTACTCAAATACAAAGTCGATATTTTTTTGTTAGAAATTTGTGATTTGAATAAAATATCAGACGCGTGAAGGTTTGTTGTAGGTTGGCCGAAGATAAAGGGAATCATCTGCACATAGTCAGAAGGAAACGAAAGATGTGGTACTTGGGTTAAATATTGCAAAGTGGTTACATTATATACAATTGAGAGAATCATGATAGGATCATAACACTAAATACGGAATATATTAAAATAAAAGAATATCAAGTAATATCTGTGTAATATCTCTATAAATCATTTTATAACGGGTATGAACTAGGTCAAAAGCAGGTTATATGGGTAAAATGTGGGTACTTGGGTTAAATATTGCTTTCAAATATATATAGATATAGATATAGATATGTGTGTGTATTGTCATACTTTCCAATTAGGAAGATTGTATAAAGTCATGCAAACTATTTTGTATCATCTTGTCATAAGGTCCTATTAGGCTGGGGCCAAAAACTACGTGTGTGAGATATTACTTATTTACATGTAGTGATAATTAAGGTGGATTTTATTTGCACCACATCTACTCTACTCGTGCACCACTCTACATGTGCACAACAGTAGAACCAACTTTTTATGTGTAAATTGTGAGAACCGACTTTTATTAAAGGCCCCCATAATCAATAGTGATATACATACACATATACATACGCACACACACACACAGATATATATATATATATATATATATATATATATATATATATATATATATATGTAATATATATAGATATATATCCGGTTTGGTCCGGTTTTTATTTTAAAAAACCAAAACCAATTTTATTTTCACGGTTTAGCTTTTTACAATACAAAAACCAATTAAAAACCATTGTTTATGCTTTTTCGGTTTGGACCGGTTTGGTTCAAACGGTTGGTTTGGTTTCCGGTTATTTTGTTCAACCCTACCACTACTTGAAAATTACCTTTTTGCGACACTTTTGCTTGCCGCGCCTCAGGAAAAGCTCGCAAAAGTGTCGCGAATGGTACCTTTTTACCACGCTTAGGAAAAAGCATGGCAAAAAGGTACTTTTTGCGATACTTTTTTCAAGTATGGCTTCGCGCCACTTTTTGCGACGGTGCGGCAAGCAAAAGTGTCGCAAAAAAGGTAATTTTCTAGTAGTGTACCCTCAGCTGACCTTAGCCGACCCTCTCATCTTCTATAATCTCCACCCTTAGCACAAGTTGCATCGGTTAGTGGTAACCTGGCATAAAGACCAATATTCGAACCCCGTTAGGGCAAAAAAATTAAAAATTCTCCACCCTTATAACTTTCCTCTCGTCTTTGCATATTCATCTCCTCCTGACTAATGCCTTAATTCCCTCCCATCTCTTTCCTTATCCGATGCTGATTTGATTTGATGCTAAGAATCATTTTGTGATTCGGAGGTTATAGGTTGTGATTCTCATACTTTGTTTTGCAGAGTCCTTGATTTGGCATCCTCTCTATGTGGCATGGCTCACAAGCAATGCATTTATCAAATTCAAAATGGGTGGCCCCGGAAACGTTTTCCTACTAATTTTTGTAGATTTGGTGCGATTCAATTAAGCTTTAGAAGATACTTTTGGGTCTAGGCCATTGAAGAGTCAAAATATGGTTGATGCTCTCCCTTCTCGCAATTTTAGGGATTTAATCATAAAAAATCATTCATTGATGGCATAGCGCTCTGATGACAGAAAGAAAACAGACACTGCATTGATTTCAAGGGGTTTTAGATCTCAAACGTTCATGGCTGCCATTTTGGCGTGGTAGATCGCTCTCATCTCCTTAGTGATGAAAATCAAAGATTCAATCGTTGATTGCAGGTATAAGTTGTAAAACCCTGAAAATCCAAGAAAGGTATAATTGTAAAAGGAGAAATTATATTTATTTTTCCTAGTTATTATTAGACATACAAAATTAATTAAAAGGAAGTAACTCCCTAATTAATCAGTAACACAACACATTATATTTTCCGGATTCTAGAAAAGAGGGCGACGGCTTGCAGAGAAAAAAAGATAACGCAATCTTCAAATCCGGGGCTGATCGGTTGAGTTTTTGTGCAGACGATAATATAAGATTTTGATCACCGCAAAAAGAGGATCGTTTCTATACAAACGGTTTGATAAACGGTAAGATTTCTCGTTTCGCCCTAGTATTAGATTTCCCACGTTCTTGTGATGAAAACCAGCGTTTTTGGTGATTAGAAGGTTGTCTAATCGTAGTTCATAATTGATAATCATAGGTGATTCATGGAAGAGTTGTGAGTTGTGGATTTCAAGATTTTACAATTCGTTTGCTTTCAATTTTGCTCTCGAAAGATCGAAGGTAAAAGGGTGTTCTTAAACGGGTTAATTGTTACTATTTATGATGAAAATTTGCTGGTTTTTTCGATTGGAATAAGTTACAAGGTCGAAAGGGGCTGATTTCAAGGTTCAACCATTAATGTGCACACATGGTGTGTAATATGCGGACATTGACAGCCCAGAAACTTGGGATTTGGCTCTGTTCAACCAATATGTTCACATTGGAGGATGGTGTGCTCATATTACAGACCAGAACAGGAGCAGAATGTTACAGACGCTCAATCTGCGCGCACTGAAGCGCGATGTGCACACATTGGGGAGGCAGAATGTGAAATTGGACCCAGGCAGGTTATGTACGCACATTGGAGGGTAATGTGTGCACATTAGCCCTAGTTTTCCTTTTTTGATGAATTTTGAATGTTTGATTGTTATGCGTGCCTTTGAGGGCATTCCATGTTATTTTACAATGTCTAACATCGTCTTTTGATAGCCTTGGCTCAGCACAACAACAGAGACCCTCTACGTGGAGAATGTACCGGAAGGCGTTGTTTAGGCTTTGTGGGACGTTGACTTGGTAGTCAATGATTCTTTTACAACGTGTTAGGTAGTGTAACTAGTTGTCTAGGACTAGAAGTCTTTAGGAAGCCTTATACGTGAATGAATTAGATGGTTAGTGTTAGGAAATATACGGGGGCACGCAGCAGAATTAAAAAAAATATATTGATTTCCTTTTCCCAAAATCGACTTCGTTTAAGAAACAAACATAAAACAAGTAGACAAAAGAATACCTTGGTTGATCCAATTGGATCGACGCTTTATCTACGGTTGTAGTTTCTGCATGAAGCCGCCCAAGAGCTCGGCCTCTAACGGTGATCCACACGAACACCTTACCGGAATCCCATCATGGATTGCTACTAGAAAAACTCGGCTGCTAGACCAACTTTTTCTCTCTCTAAAATCTATCTCTAAGAAGCTCTCTAATGTTCACAAGAATTATTAGCTTTTGGAATTGTGATGATACAAAAGAGCTAGCCAACCCCGCCTTTAAATAGAGTGTCTGGCGCCCCAAATCTATCCCAATCTGACTGGGATTAGCTTCCTAGTAGATTGAGGAGAAAGAAAAATATTTCCTAATAAAATAAGGAAAATCTCTTTGATTGATTTATCTCATTAATATTCAATATCTTATATTAAATATATTCCCAAGATATATATTGACAATATCTTATATTGAATATATCTTTATCTTATTACCATAAATCTATTTTTCCAAAAAATCAATTAATATCCAATATTAATATTATGGTAATCTTATTAATTAAATTGGACAACTGAAATATATCCAATACAAAAGAAAACTGCGCCCATTTGCCAATATTTTGGCATCCGGAATATTCTTTGATTAATATAATGCTATGATTAATTAATTTTAATTTCATATATATATATATATATATATACATATATATATATATATATATATATATATATATATATATATATATATATATATATATTGACCTACACAAACATTATGTGTATATTTAATTAATCAACATAATTAATATCTTGTATTGTATTTATTCATAATAAATAAATACCACCATATTAATTTGCCACTATAACTTTTATAGTACGAGATAAATTCCTTCATTATTTGGTTATCATCTATAACCATATTTTAATCCGGCTAGATGTTAATATATGTGTGACCCGATAGGCTTCCGAATATGTAGACCGTAGGTACAAAGTGCAAATTATGAAAATGCCCTTCATACCTAACGATCACGGGATAGCGTCTAGAAACACACCATGACCCCAATCATCGGAAGAGTCAAATGCAATGACTACTACCCTTCATGTGAAACAGTTACCGTGTAACTTACAATCCATCGCTATAATAATATCCATATGGTCGTACGTCGAGTGTCAAACATTAATGACCATATCTTATAATCTGGATATCATGCTCTCTCGAAGTAACTCATTTACTTCCACTTTGCAAAGATTCAGGAAACATGTATACTCCACAGATAGGGTACGCGATATTCACCCCTACAGATAGGGTACGCGATATTCACCCCTATAAGAAGGCCCTTTCGGATATTCACCCCTACAGATAGGGTAAGCGATTCCCAAATGACCAAACATGTATACTCCACATGCTTCAGTATCACACCCAATCACTATCGCTTGATCGACACATGGCTAGGGGAAACCTCAATAGTGTCAAAGCATGACAATCCACAACGTGATGCCATGTAGACTCCGGTCTCAAGGATAATTACACAACTGCCACATAGTGTGACACTTAACGGTGTAAGTGTCTAATGTACGCATTCTCTAATACACGTCCGCATACAATCCAAGTGTCTCTACACTTCGATTGGCGAGATCTATCCCTTCCCTTAAAGATAGAAGACATCTAATACGTGCTAGCCTATATATACTATCAATGCCCTATTTAATAGTACATCAGCCTAGAGACATTTAAGTATAAAACTCATTAAAGTGATTAGAGATCTCATAAACCATAATCGCCTATCATGGTTTCTTTATCAGAGTTTAATCCTAAGGACGTTGTCATATAAAAATTCATAATTGGTTCTTTAAAAGAACAAGTATATGACAACAGAAAATCCATTTATCATATGTAAAAATATAAAGAAATAGTAGAAATGATCCGACCCGGTCGGATCCGGTCCAACCCGATTGGGTTTAAGACACTATTTCAAAAATCTCCCACTTGGCCTAAAACCAATCACTCGCACACACAAGACCAAGTTGAAACACAAGAATCTCATGCAATACTCGCAACCAGCCTTAGCCGTGAACAGATCGCTATCCGTGGGGACTCAGACTATCTTCATATCATGTTCCAAATGACCAAGTCAAAGGAACCGACTCAACACACACATGAATCTCTGACCAGACCCTGATCCTTGCTTCAAACAATGAATCCACTTACTATATCAGCTACATAGAAAAGGTGGAAGAACCGTACAAGTTTCAGGAATGATTTTCATAAACTCATTTACTGCTTCTACTGCGCCTCCAAGGCACTACTGTGTTTTGGCCTAGTTGTAGAATTTACAGTGACCCATAGCTAAGACCATTTCCAGCTCACTGTATCATTTAATCAAAGTGACTGCAAACCCAGACTGCAGCTCCCACTCGCCTTCATAAGACTTAGGATATACGTCTGTATATCTACGTTTATTTAATTCCAAGTTTCAATAAACTAGGAATTCTTCCTTCTCTTGTTTAAGGATATTCTCGACATTCACCAGATTCACTTACATACTTGCTCATGACTCTTCATGGACTATGAACATCTGGCATTACCTTTATGATGGTTCCTACCGCAGTAGCAAAGGAAACCTTCCATAAGTGTCATCTTTCACCTTATCTTTAGGACAAACGTTCTAACGTACATAGATCTTGAGAACACTGACTAGCAGTATCCCCTATCGCGATCTGTGCTAAACTCTTTTAGCATCACATGTATATAGGTAAACTATAAACTAACAGCAGTTAAATTTATAATTATAGATTCTTATTTCTGAAATAAGAACTGCTAATCCAAGTGCTTTTGTAAAGACCTTGAACTACCAAACATTAATTGACTGTGACATGAGGTGATATTTCCAGAGAGAGATACCCAATACCTTACTCAAAAATCGTAACACACTCCCACTATCCAACTTGCACATTGGGCATATTCATTCTTTTGACTAAATCAAACTCCTTTGATTATCAAACAAAGAAATTTTCTAAAGAAACTTGTTTGAGTCCAAATGGATCTCGTGGGCTCACATATCATGTTATCGTCTATGAACATCGGGTTGTTTGCTCAATGGCTTTAACACTATCATATAGCCATGATACAAAGTTATAACAAGCATAGTCTGAATAGATTTAGGCTCAGCTGGCAGCACAAAGATAATTACAAGGTTTACACCCTGTACCCTTCAACCGTCACTACCGTCTTCCGGTAATCATATTACTATCCACATCAGCCTTTTAGGGACATTCGCTCTAGGTAAGACAATCTAGGTTCATAACCTGGTTGTCACTGATGGAATCTAATTCAGATATCATGGCTCCTGGCCATATCTCTCAATCTTTCCTTTCAAACATTCCTTCATAAGTCGTGAGATATTCATTCTTCGAGATAAACATACCATTAGCCCTTTCAAGCTTAAGGTTATACACAAACTTACAAAACTTTAGTGTGCACTGAGCGGTGTTATACACTTCATCACTATGTGCCGTCTGCTCACGTTCCAATGGGTGAATATATCTTTGTGGTCCTCAAACTCCTTTGAGAACTAATTTACTCCCACTGTTTCTTTTGGAAGAAACACTTCCTCTAGAACACAGCATGTTTGGAGAAAAACAGATTTGCTCCGCAGGTACTTAAACATTATCTAGCGTACTTGCCAAGATATTCCACAAAGTTGCATATGTCATACTAGGCTCCAAGCGTTTATGACTTTGCCTATGACAACTTCAAATCATCGATTAAGATGGAGTCGACATTATCTTCTTCCATATCTTATATGGAATTTATTCAACCTTTATTCTTTGGACTCGGTTAAGTATAAGGGCCTTATCCCAAAACGGGTTAAGGATACTTCGCATGGCTTGCTTCAAATTTTTATCATATAAAGTGTTGTTTCCATTTTAGGAACACAATCTAATTGCGTAACCCAAAGATGGTATCCTTCAAGGGAGAATCCGAATCTTTTTCAGGCGACTTCTGAAACACACTCTTGTTATTAATTGCTTCAATCCAATTGAAGATTAATTCCTATGTAGCTCATCAATCTCATATTCGTACTAACTCGAACTTTTTGGGCTTTCCGAATTGTCGTACTTCAGTAAGTACATTCAACTATTTCTAAAAATAGTCCAAGAGAGAGATAAACAATTGTTTATGGTATGAATATTCATAAGCAAACAAACATCAATATGTTTAGGTGCTAGTCAATCTTCTAGGTTTCATAAGCTTTTCTTAAAAGGGTATTTTAGTCCTCTTTGGATAAGATACGTACAACCCACATGATTCATAATCACATGGTTCAGCATCATCAGAATGCCGTTTGGTTACTCGCTTCCCTTCCATAGAGACTGTGCCTAGAACAGCCACAAATCAAGGATAACAGCCACACAAATATTTAGTTGAGATTTTTCACCTATATCAACTATATAGTGAAATCAATCTAGTTGTTAGATTCAGTGACCTTTGAACTTTATCGGAATAACATTCATTCCTTACAATTGAATATGTCTGCTAAATCTTAATAAATAACTGAACTTGTGTTCTTCATAAGAACCGGAACACAATAACATTTATTTAGTTCCCTTATCAGGTTACTAGACTCAGAACACAAAACCGAAAAAGTCACAACGCTTGCTTCACTTTCCGTATCTCAGTGTATTCTGTATTTAATCTTTCTAATTTAATCACACTAGTATGATATCATATATCCGAGAGTTGACTTGAGTTTAGATTGATTTGTGTCAACGTGCTTGCTTAGGATAGAGGCTTCAATAAGTCCTCTATTTAAGCACTTGCCCTAACTTTTCTTTTTAATCCTTTAAGCACTTGTAAATATTTCTTAGTGTAGTCTACATAAGACTTAAGAAAGGTCACAAGAGCTTTGTCTTTAATTTCCTTTCATAAAGAAAATCTTAACTTTATCAAATAGTTCACTTAACCTTTTGAATCGTATTCAAAACATTGACTATTTAATTAACCTTTATGGAATGATTAAAGAATGAATTAAGTCAATACTTAAATCTTACAATTTTGAAAAAATCCTTTCCAAAATTCGATGCGGTCATTCTTATTCAATATTTGAATTAATTGTCATCGTATGACAGAATGATCATATTGGATCGTATCCAATATATGATTAATTCGTTGAAACTTATTTCAAATAATTTAATCATATCATGAGTATCCGCTTTCATTAATAATTAAAGCCTTGAAGTACTCCATCAAATATGTAGTCTCCTTGACGGGATTGCTCATGTCATTGCTTATTTTAAAAAGATTAAACTAACTTAACCATATTTGAGAACGTTTCTCAAAAGGTAACAGTCATAATATGGTTTTACTAATCGAGAATAAAAACATAAATATAAAGTTTGCTAAAACTACAACATAAAAATAAAGATAAAAGAGTGATGTTGTTTAGACACGCAAAATCAATAATGGTCTTTTGATTTATGATTTTACACCCACTAGTCAACTACTCCCAATTGACTTTCAAGAATTTCAAAAATTCTTTAGTTCTGGAATCCTATCTAGTTGACTCGATCCCCGACGTGGGCCGATCGACCAGGTCAATTTTGACGGGTAGGTACTTCTTACCAATAGTGTCCAACGCGACTTCCAGTGGTTTGACAAGTCAACTCTTTCACAATTCACGTTGTCTATGTGATAGTCAACCTTATCTCTCTAAAATCAGACGGTCCTGACATGGGCCAATCACCGCAAGATTCTTAGTCGAGTCGTAACCCAAGTATTCATGAGATCTCATAATGATCATATCTCGATAATGACGATATACCCGAGGTAGGTCAACTCCCGACGTGGGCCGATCAGTTGGATCCAAACAAAGGCTCTTCACTATAATTTTGGGAGACATTTTATAACTCGATTTTTGTTGTGGGAGTAATTTTTAATCAATTCACTTAATTAATTTCGAATTAATTCTTTAATTAATTTATTACGGTCTCATCAAGTATTTCTTTCTCTATAGACATACATCCTACACATTCATCTAGATCGTGCCTAGTTATGCATGTATCATATCATATGAAATAAATACAAACAAAAAATAAATAAATGCGTAAAGTAACCGGTATGATCATGGACTTTTCCTAGGTGCGGTTTCGAATACAAACTCACGAAACCGCGGGTCACAATCTAAGGGTAGCTGCAACCGCCAATAAGATCTTTAATGCGCCATCTCCAATGGGATCTTTATTCTTCTTTATTTTGTCTCCATCTTCTGCTCCATTCTTGTTACATTTAATTCTATCTAATAAAATAAATACACCCGCCGTACACGGGGGGAGCAAACGGGAATGGGATAAATGCAGAAAATAAACTAGGTCAGGTTCTTCATAACGGCCTAGGGCAATATTTTTTAAACCAACGAAAAATAAATAATTCACATCTATCATATTGGTCGAGTCCATGATCAATCGGGGTCCATATAATCATATTATATCTACTATATCTAATCCATACAATGACATCTTATGAAAAAGATAAAACTAAAAACTAACAACTTTGCGTCTTAATTAATCAATTAACGTTTAATCTATTAAATAATTTTATCCAATCAATGAACTAATTAACATTTAATTAATTAATGATTTTAATGGAAATAAAGTTAAAGATTAATTTTAAACCGATTTCAATTTTAATTTTAATTAATCAGAACTATTCCAAAAATAAATCAAAATTAAAATTAGGTATCTTTTGTTTCTTTGCTTTTTGATTCCTAATCAAAAGAGATGCCTTTGGTTTCCTAAACCAAAAGAAATCTCCCTTGGCCCTTTTCAAAATCAAAATTTTTGAAAATGGCCTACGCCTAGGCTTTTTCAAAATTAAATATTTTAAAAAAGGGCCTAGGCCTATTGCAAACAAAATTTGGAAATGTCAATATTTTGGTTAATATGCGTGGCCACTTTCTAAAATCAAAATTTTGAAAGTGACATAGGCCTAGATATTTTCCCAAATCAAATATTTGGAAAGGGCCTAGGCCTATTCCAAACAAGGTTTGGAAATGATATTAATATTTTAATGCCATGTGGCATCCCAATGGGCCAAACTATTTGAACCATTAGTTAGCTATATAACACAACTAAACAAAGGAGATAATAATCATAACTATGAACCATATTGAATCACAAAATACAAAACAAAAATTGGGAGATCCGCCAGCATTGACTGGACAACCGATGCCGGCAGCAGGCTGCCCTGCCGCCGCCGCCGCCGGCACCAGTAGGCCGAGCACCACCCAATCATTTTTTTTTCTTTTCATGTACCGTCTTGCGAATCAATTTTTTCTTTTCTTTTCGCGTACCATCTTCCTTATTTGGTTATTATCTATAACCACATTTTAGTCCGGCTAGATGTTCATATGTGTGTCACCCGATAGACTTCCGAATATGTTGGCTGAAGGCACAAAGTGCAAATTACGAAAATGCCCTTCATACCTAACGATCATGGGATAGCATCTAGCAACACACCGTGAACCCAATCATCGGAAGAGTCAAATGCAATGACTACTACCATTTATGTGAAACAGTTACCGTGTAACTTAGAATCCCATCGCTGTAATAATATCCATACGGTCGTACGTCTAGTGTCAAACATTAACGACCGTATCTTATAATCTAGATATCATGCCCTCTCGAAGTAACTCAGTTACTTCCACTTTGCAAAGATTCACGAGAGTAAGACATTCTTTATAAGAAGGCCCTTTCGGATATTCAACCCTACTTATAGGGTATGCGATTTCCAGACGACCAAACATGTATACTCCGCATGCTTTAGTATCACACCCAATCACTATCGGATGATTGCCCCATTGCTAGGGGAATCCTCAATAGTGTCAAAGCATGACAATCCACACTGTGATGACATGTAGACTCCGGTCCTAAGGAAAAGTACACAACTGCCACATAGTGTGACACTTAACGGTGTAAGTGGGTCAGTCTAACGTACGTATTCTCTAATACACGTCCACGTACAGTCCAAGTGTCTCTACACTTTGATAGACGAGATCTATCCCTGCCCTTAAAGACAAAAGACAATTAATACATGCTAGCCAGTATATACTATCAATGCCCTGTTTAATAGCACATCAGCCTAAAGACATTAAAGTATCAAACTTATTAAAATGATTAGAGATCTCATCAACCATAATTGCCTATCATGGTTTCTCTATCACAGTTTAATACTAATGACGTTATCATATAACAATTCATAATTGGTTCTTTAAAAGAACAAGTATATGACAACAGAAAAGCCATTATCATATGTAAAAACATAAATAAATAGTAGAAATGATCCGACCCGGTCGGATACGGTCAAACCCGATTGGGTTTAGGACACTAAATCAACAGTTAGAAATTAACTTGTAAATATATATGTGGTTGTCTAAAAGCTAAAACGTCAATATCACTGGTAAGGCACGTTTCTAAATAGAAGAATGGGATTCTTACAGCCTCCTTAAAGCTATGTTTCAAGGGCCAACGTGTAACTCCCACATGGAGACCTAAATCCATGCCCCCTTGAGAGGTGGTTAATATGTCTCGGTATATTCTTACCATGCACAGTGTCCTTTGGTATTGGTGTAACCAACTTAGTTGTGTGAGGTTGTACTATGTGATCTAGTAAAGCGTGAGTGTGATCTCAATGCAACATATGTGGTAGAGTTTGTAGAATTTAATTGTTATATATGATATATATTTTTTATATATTGTATGTAACTGTTTCTTCTACCCTTTACTAAGTACACAAGTACTTACCCCTTCTCTTTTATTTGTCCCCACCCTAAGAAGGTGGTTATCAGGACGATTATGAGTGCGGTGATGATGATGGAGAGGTTGGAGCGGACGTCTAAGCTCTAGTTGACGACTTTTATTTTATGCACTTTTATTTAATCAGTTTTGAGAGACAAACTCTTAGTATCGTTTTAAATACTATTGGGATGTAATAAAGTAAACAACATTTATTTCGTTGTTTGTCATTTTAGTTTTCTTAGAAATAGATTTTGGGACTTGGTGATCCTTTTGATTGTCATTTGACATTCTTTTCCGAGTAATCTTTTAGATTTAATTTATTCCACTTTTACTCTGATTAATTGTTACTAGGCTTATGTATATATTACTTTTAACGATTTAAAAATATAATATATGCATGCAGCACGTTCTTTACGGATAAGTACTCTATATCGGGAACGGGGCATCACAATTGGTATCAGAGAGAAAGTTCCTATCTTACATGTAAGTTCGTAGTTTAAGATGAAATTTTTTTAAGTTTCTACAGCAGCTTAGCTGATCCTTTTCCTCTTGCCAGATGGGTAAAAATGTTACAAGGAGCACTAGAACTTCGTCCGAGGGACAGACAGGGTGTCACTATTACGGGAGAGCTGCAGACAAGCTAGGGTGTTCCTGTTACGGAAGAGCTGGAGACGAGTCAGGTGTTGACTCAAGTGGGCATAGATCCGTTGGTGGATAGTGATGGTGAAGACTTATCGGGACAGACTTCAGGGGATGATACCCTTTTTGTTAATGCAGCTACTTCAGGGGATGATACCCATTTCCTTACCACCACCACCACCTCCCACATCCCTAAGTGCATCTAGTATCATGTCCACACACCCATCATCCCACATGCCACATCCCATGTTTTATCCACCCCTAAGTTACAACCCAGAGCCGTCCGTTGTCCCTTCCTTTTACTAGATGTACCCTCAACCACCACAACATTGTCCACAACAGCCACAAGATTACACATAGCCTCCACAGTACTATGCACAACAATCTCAATACTATCCACCACCACCACCATATGGATACCCTACATAATCTACATATCCTTCATAGACTTCTTATCCCAAATCATCAACACCACACACAGTACGAGGGCCTTACGCACCACCACACCAGCCATGAGCTCACCTACAACCATCTCAGGCCACAACACTGGCACCACCTCCATGTCTCAGCCATATCCTACACCTAGGGGGCTTCACCCACATCATACACCCCTAGTTCCTACCCTTTATGTAGACGAGGAACGTGAGAAAGTTAGACGTTTCATGGACGTCAAGAAAGCTGGGATAGCACACTTTGATGGGTTGACCTTTACCACTAAGGCAAATAGTTGGTTGAGGACAATGGAGAGGAATTTCAGCCAGATAAGGATATCTAGAGACAAGTGGGCCAATTTGGCAAGTTCCCTGTTGACAGGGGTAGCCCAAGAATGGGCAGACATGATAGAAAATACGCGGGGAAAAATCACCAATTGGTATGAGTTCAAGGCAGAGTTCATGGATGAGTTTTTCCCGACAGCATAGAGGTTGGCAAAGGAAAGAGAGTTCTACAACCTTCGTCTGGAGGGTATAAATATTAAGGAATATCAAGCGCATTTCCATAATCTAGGAAAGTACGTGCCTACAGCCATGGCCACTGAAGCAGACAGAGTTTCATGGTTTATACAAGGTTTGTCTAAGGGTATCATGGACCATTGATGTGCTTAAATCGTACTTCGGTCCATGGATCCATATTTGGGTCTGACCGGTCACCGACATTAGTGGATGAGGCCACCGGCCATTACTGCCTGCGAGCTTGCGGGCCAAATTAGGACCGTGAGCCTTCAGGTCCATTCCAAACCCTCAACCCTATGCGAAGACAAAAGGGATTAGGGGGCCGACACGCGATCTCGTGCGATAAACGTGCCCGGCAGCGACCTCGACCATAATATTTAGAGGAAGAACTACCTCAAGTTCATCGATACAATGATACAAAGGATACATGGATCACCGGGGCCATCAGGAGAAAAACCTATCGGCTCCGCTACGACCCCGCTATTGTAGCTAAATAACTATTATGTACTATGTGTCCTCATTTGTAAATAAACCGACTTCCGTCGGTGACTCCCTTATAAATAGGAGAGCTATGTAACCTCATTAGAGGATGGACAACAAATATATAAAACAGGTGGCAAAGCCATTGTCCCATTTCTCTTCTCTTATAAAGCACCACCGCCGGAATCCCCTAGCACCACCGAGCACCACCGGAAAACACCACTTTAATACACTTTTATTGCCAGATATCCACCGTACAAACACCGCTAAAAACAACCGTGATGATTTTGACATCATCAGTTGGCTCTGTTACCGGGAAATCGACATATTCGTCACTTTTCCGGTCAGATCTAGAATTTCCGGTGGCCTAAAACCACCCATTTTTGGTTTTCCGGACAAGTGTTCATCAAGATCTCCCTCGAGATCTCATAGATCTTCATTTAGATCTAAAAATTTTTATGTATAGATCTCTGAGTCTTCATCAAAGCGGAGGATCAAGAGGTTGATATTGCAAATTTCCTCCTTCTGTGATTAAAATAGGAGAGAAACATAGGTGGGTCCTTGCTAAAGCATCCAGCTGACTTGGCCTCCAATTGATTTTCATTTCATCCTGTCGGAGAAGATGACCGGAGCCAGAAAACTTCATTGGTGAAACCCCGGCATCTTAGCTCGGTTGGTATGGATTCAAGCTTTGAAACAACAAGTATTTTTCTTGATTGATGTCAATTGCTCTTGTTCCAGAGCCCATCACCAGAAGCAGATCTGTCATTTTCCCGGTGAGAATTTCAGGAAGGAAAATTCTTGGGGTCCGTCGGATTCTAGGTTGAAGCTTCACCGGCCGGCACCGCCTTTGTTGAGTGTTCAGCTCGGCAAGCTCTAAGCCCGACCACAGCAGCTCGGCAATCTCTAACCTGAACTCAGCAGATCGGCAAGCTCTAAGCCTGACCTCGGCAGCTCGACAAAATCTATGCCCGAACTCAGAAGCTCGGCAAGCTCTAAGCCCGACCTCAGTAGCTCGGCAAGCTCTAGGCCCAACCTCAGCAGCTCGGCAAGCTCTAAGCCCGACCTCGGTAGCTTGGAAAGATCTAGGCAAGACCTCAGTAGCTCGGCAAGCTCTAAGCCCGACCTCGGTAGCTCAGCAAGCTCTAATTGCGAGCTCTCCAGTGTTATCGCACCGGATATCAACCTCAACATTTGTTTCAGACAAGTTACTCGAGATCTCAATCTTGACCAAAACAAAGGGGTTGAGAGTGGAAATGTTCAAACAGGCATATGATTGCGCCGACTCAAGACTTATTTCAACCATGTTCACCCGCAATCTTGCTTGAAACAAGGGGGCCAAACAAGGGGGAGGTGGAAATTTTCAAACAGACGGGAATGACCCAAATTCGACATTTATTTAAACCAAGCCCTCAACGACCTTGCTTGAAACAAGGGGGCCGCATACTGTGATTTTTTGATTCAGTCATCGAGCCAACAAAAACAAAGGACCGAAAGTGGAAATTTTCACATGGGTATATGATTGTGCAGACTCAAAACTTATTTCAACCAAATTCGTCCTCAACCTTGCTTGAAACAAGGGGGCCGCACATTGGAATTTTTCAATTAGGCAATCGAGCTCCACAGAAACAAGTAAGGCTTTTAGCTCAATTATTTTTAGCAAGTTTGATGCTTTAATTTCCTTGACCTCGCCAAAAACAAAGGGGGCTATATATATATATATATATACGGATACGTCGGACCCAAATAGCGGACTCAAAAGAGACGAAATATTTCAAGCAAAAATAAAGGTGCGAGCCCAAAAATACTTTGGGAAAATCGTTTACAATAGCAAAATAAACATGCACTCAAAACACAAATTAGTGGCCACAAGTCGGATGCGGAAAAATAAAGATTATTAGGAACATACGAAAATTTGAAAAAGGCCAAGGCCAAAAGAGTTGATAAGGTAACGAGCTCAATTTATTATAAGCTCTTTTATTACAAGCTCCATATCAATGAGCTCATTTATTACAAGCTCCTTATCAACGAGTTATTTTATTACAAGCTCCATAACAGCGAGCTCATGTATTACAAGCTCTCTTATTACGAGCTCTACAAGCTCGCCATCAACATGGATTTTCTCTTCAACAAAAGTCCGTCCACTTAATAGCGCGGCACAAACAGGCTATAAGCCAAACTCTTCGAGGCCGTCCGCTTAATAGCGTGGTCCTGAGTAATGCCGGACTAAAGGGCAAGGTCGCCAAAGACCAAAAAAGCGCTTTGATGCCATCCATTTAATAGCGCGGTCCTAAGTAAGGCCGGACTAAACTGCAAGGTAGCCAAAAACCAAAAAAGCACTTTGAGGCCGTTTGCTTAATAGCACGGTCCTAAGTAAGGCCAGACTAAACGGAAAGGTCGCCAAAGACCAAAACAACTTAATGATCGTCCGCTTAATAGCGCGGCACAAACAGGCTACCAATGCCAAGACAGGCTTCATATGCCAAATTTTATAAGGCCAACCTAAGCTCGGCATCATATTTGGAACTCACCATCAAGCGAGCATTTTATAAGACTGACCTAAGCTTGGCATCATATTTTGGAATTTGCCTACGAGCGAACCTTCTTGTAAGACCAACCTCTAGGTCGGCATTATATTTGGAACTCGCTCATGAGCAAGCATTTTTGTTAGGAACATTTTATTATGTTTTGATGATAGCCATACTAGCTGTTATAGCAAGCCTGAAATAAGTTAGAATTCTCTGTATAAGTATTTACTTAGAGTCTGACAAGTTGTATAAGTTGAGTCAGACAAGTATTGCACTTGTTGGTAGGACGGCAAAGTGAAACAGATTTTTGGCAGAGTAAAGCCAGCCAAGTGTTGGGTGTAATATCGCCGGATGGATCATAGATCCACCCGATTACGCAGCGGAAAGTACAAGATCTAGATCTAGTCAATCAAAATACATAAAATAAATAGATCTAACCTACGAGGGGGTTAGATTGCTTACCAGTTTATGGTGAATAAACTCCAAGAACAATCTTCAATCCAAGATCCAAGCTAGATGAGAAGCCACAGTCTTCCAACGTGTGTCTCCAAGCACCACCAGGTGGATGGTTTTTCAAGCCGCCGGACCTCCTCGATATGCTACCTTAGAAAAACCCGAAGTTTTTCTAAAACTCGAACCCAAAGAAAATAGCCGAAAATTCCAAGCTATTTTCCATCCAATATTTCGAATTGTGTTGTGTGTCATAAGGCTTGGGAGAACTCTCTTTATATAGGAGAGTAATCCTTGTCCTCCAAGGATTTAATAATTAAGAGATAATTATTAGATTAATCCTTATTCCAAATAAAAGATAAATAAAATAATTATCCCAAACAAATTAGGATAAATCACATTATTATCTAATATTCCATGAATTATCAAATAACAAATAAAAGATAAATCACATGTTAAATAATTATCCAAGAAAACTAATTTCTCTGTAATTATTTAATCACATAATGCGCCCCCTTAATTAAATAAATAAAGGTCCACGTATTTTTTGACACATTGGGCTGAGTCCACGAAAAATTTCTTTTCCATGTATTTAATTATCTAGTCCAACTAAACAATTAATCCACATATCAAGTAAATAGTCCAATCCAACTATTTAATAACAATTGAGGTGAAACGACGAGAAAACATATATGCTATATTAGGAGCCACGTCGGGGACCATGGACCCATATTCAGTAGCTACAATAAATTAAATAAAATTATTCGTCAGACCAAACAATTATATTCAATCTATTAATTCCGGGATTACACCACCAAAAACCCGAAACTGAACTCTGCTGAATAAAGATAATTTATACTCAACTATGAGTTGATACGCGTCCACTGATATAATCATTACATACGGATAAATCCTCCATAGACTGTTCATTTCGATTCGGGATGTCTCCGTAGACCCTTCTCGAAACATCTTATATCATTATTTACCATTAACCTCCTAGTGATCAATTAGTTCATAACCAATGTGATATGAACTGGGCCCATCGATCAGTTTCTAAGGTTAAAAAATAAGAGAACTGTCTGTCTACTTCCCGAGGGAAGGATTGGATTCCATATCTGTGATAGCACAGACTACTCACTCATCCTAGAATAGAGCCAACGAGAAGTGTTGGACTACATACTGCGAAATGATCCTTACTAACACATCAAACCCTACCCTAGTATAAGCAGTTGTCTGTGATCACCTTAGGATTAAGAATAATCCATATATGATCATCTTGTGATTCGATAAGACTTCTCAATTACGAAATTATATCGAGAACTCAAATCAAATCAGTCCAGCCCTATATGATTATCATCATATATAAATGCCCCACTAGGTACCCTATTACCAACAGTCCGGATAAGACTGTCACACCGTAAAGTGTTCTGGGCGCATTATTAGCATATTAATCATGAGACCTGTACTCAGATTAATCAACGCAACGGACTAAGTTAATTTTAAGTACATCTCACTAACTCAATCCTCTTGTGTATAGCCATACACTGAGTTATGTAATCATATAAATGAGGTACTTAGGGTTTTCAGTAGTGTCTTAATTATAAGCATACATGCATATAATGAGATGAATTATTAATTCTGTCCTAAAACAATTACATAATTGTCTTTCGGGCACTACACCTAACAATCTCCCACTTGCACGAAAGACAAGTGGATTAATTGTTTTAGAGCACACCCTTTATATCTATATCTACAACATTCTCCCACTTGCTCAAAACAAGTGAGACATGTCCCTAAGATTAATACCCTCCAAGCGCATCTTAGTAATTCATCCTTCCAAGCACGACCGGAGTGTGCCGCTGCAGGGTAGGTCAGTGACCCGGCGCGTACTTAGAATCTAAATACCATGTGACCTGGTACACTGATCAAGTAGGTTGGTGGCTTGAGTCAATCTTTGGGATCGAAACGTCACCTTTCCATCTAATCCAGTGGTATGATTTCAATATGCCTTTGATTCAACACTGAGGACGAAATCGACTTAACGATCATTCTTCATCTAACCTAAAGTCAGAATCAGTGTCATCACTTATATTCTAGTTTGCACCTGAATATACTAGCATATTATTATTCCTCATTCTCCTGAAGAGACTTGAGGATTCACTAAACATCCCATTTAGTATTCATCTACAGGTTTAGATAATCATTCCCGAGAGGTAGGGTAGACTATATCATTGAATGTTGCATAAATGCAAGAATATCTTAACCAGGTGAATGGATGGGATTGCCAATGATCGATTCTCAAGAATTTGAGCGAATCAAATCCTTTAGAATGAATCCTAATGGCATGTCAGACTCTGACTTCAGATAACACACCCATGTTGTTTCCAACTGTTTCAGTATTACCATTCACAAACACTAATCTACATACTACTTTACTAATATCGAAGCCCTGTCTACGAAAGACTTATCAATATTCTGGTCAAGTCCACATATTAAAATATATGACTTTGAAATGACCTAGAGGTTTGCTTTTTATCCTCAAAGGATATAAGCCATGGCGGGCATCCTGCCAAAGGTTCTATCTGAATAAATTTAAGATACCGTTAGTCTCGCAAAATGGTCTTAGAGAATCACCCCTATTTCATGCTTTGTAACGAATCTGTTATTTGTTCTTAGCTAAAACCCTTCAATTCTGAATGAATTCAGATTCCGTTGTTCGGCAAGGAAGTCTCTGGGAATCACCCCTATTTCTCATTTTCTGACGAAATCAAGCAAGACTGAGTGGTAAGAGAGATCACGGTCTGGTTAACTCTCTACCATGTAGGGAATCACCCCTAAATTACTCAGCTTTACGTTGAAAGTTAAACTTTCCTATTCATTCAACTATTCTCTGTGTAGTTCAAATTACTCCCACTAGGCCTGAGATACTCAGGTGGTTCTATAAGAGTTTCAACAGAACTGGAGTATCAAACTCCATTCACAGGGTTATGGCTTTTAAACCAACCTCTATGATCAGGATCCTACACAGCCCGCAAAGGACTATAGGTCATCAAACTACCCTATAGACCGTAAGGTCCTGCAATGGGTAATGGACAAACAATACTCCCACTACGTTCGGGGTGGATTGATATACTGATCTAGTTTAGTAGTTTTTTATTAGTGTTATCACCAACTGCTGGTGTTGGATGTGGACCGAAAAAATCAGTTAGTAACATCTTGAGTACAAATACTTCAAGATCCAAGGTTGTTATTTATAGACTCTATCAGACCGAGTTTGACAGTATAACCGTCATTATCTGATTTTACGAGTTTTATAACCAACCTTTACTCAATGCATTAAGATATTTCACGACATGAACGTGTACGCAAAATTTCCAGTCCTACCTTCAAGCACTAGATGCTAAGTGGGGTGAACCGAATTCAGTCCTTATCCACAAATGCGTAGGCATCTTTTAGGTAGACTTCTCAGTTTTTCATTACAACCGTTATTTTGCAACCAATATCTTAAATGAGTTCAGCAGCGTATCGTAGCACATCAATAACTACATAAGGCAAATTTATGGTGTATCCCTTAGTGAGAACATTTCACCTGGGGAGGCGAGCATCATCGATCCGAAGACTACGCAATAGCCTATTTACGAGTATGGAATACTCTATCTGCAGTGAAATCGAGATTTCCTCCAAATATTTTGGATAAACTTACCGGAGTTTCGAGTAGTTATCAGACAATATGTCACTACTCAGAAGCTCCCACTAGCTTGTATCTTTCATATGACCCCGAAGGTCGATATGAACAGGCTATGTAACTTCATTAAAACTATTACCCTTTCCCAATTGAAAGGAAACTTAGGCATTGTTCCTTTGAGACAGTGTTCCTTTGACTGGGAGATAGGAATCACCCTAAGCCAGTCTTCAGATCTTTTCTTTAGGGAATATGCACTAATTAATAGAATAGAAAGAAGCGTTTATCGAAATACGGAAACCATTTGCGGTTATATAGTTTAAGATGTGTTACATATACCTATTCAGCATTTCTTAGTGGTTCTAACTTTATCAAACAAAAGTCTGAGTCTTGGATTCATGCTACGAATGTTATATTCATTGTCAATAAGGCAAACAGATTATCCTATTGAAAATGAATACGTTCGTTCCAACGAATCCAAAACAGAAAATGAATTTTCTGTGATACTCAGGAATTGAATCCGAGATTTATTTCCTTATATCACTTCCACTAATCTATCTGAAATAACTATCCGTTGTCTATTTTATTTATCGTTTAATGCAAAGCTACCTAGTTCTTCCAAAGAACTTTAGCTTTCGAGAAAATTGCTAAGGATGCATTGGTCAGTGATCCGAAATCACTTTCCTCATCCTCTAATTTCCAAATTATTAATTTTCTGGTTTGGCCTTAAAACTACTTAGTTTAGATGACTAACACGTATCAACATTCTTTCCCATTCTCGACTTTCGTTAAATGGAAATAGTCTTGAACAAGCAGTTCGTTTGAGTAGACACTACTCTTGAACTGTGGGATGCCTAATGATAGTGTTACTAGCTTGGACTATTCGATTTTCTAATCGACAAATCATAAGAGCAAAGCTCCCACTAATTTATCGGTTCCAAATACCGTCTAACTAGCAACACTTTGTGCAAATGGTTTGAGAGATCATAATAAAGCTCCCACTAGTTTATCGGTTCCAAATACCGTCTAACTAGCAACACTTTGTATTTATGATTTTTCAAAGATTAGAAAATCACCCAGAACTAAGCTCCACTAGTTTATCAGTTCCAAATATTGTCTAACTAGCAATTCTGTGTTCATGATGTTTCAAAGATTATAAAATCTCCAGAACTAAAGCTCCCACTAGTTTATCAATTCCAAATACTGTCTAACTAGCAACGCTTTATTCTTGTTTTTCCAATGAATGGAAAAACTCTTGTGCAGTCCATTACACATTTCTAATGATTCAGAAAAACAACAAATAATAAGACTAAGGCTCCCACTAGTTTATCGGTTCCAAATACCGTCTAACTAGCAACGCCTTATGTATATGATTTTCCAAATTTTCAATTAGAAATTTGATGTGTAATTACACTTTTAACATTCATTAAATGAATTTTATATATAGTCCTAAATCATCTTTTGTAAACTAAATATGGTCGTCCCTCGTTCAACACGAATGACAGGAATGACATACGTATACTATGTCACTTAAAATTTAAAGGCTCAAGAGAATAAATCTCTTCCGGAAAAATAAATGCATTTTTTGATAATTTACAACGCACTTGTTACTTTCCACATTTTTAATGAAGTCCTATTACTAACAGTTTAGTTGCCTAGAGATTAAAGTTGTAAAATAAACATGACAGAAAGTTAAATTCAAAAAATTAAATTTTCACTACAAGATTTTTATTTTAGGAATAATAAACTAATAAAAAGTCTATCCTACCATTCCAAGGATTTAACCTCACACCTCAATGCCGCCGTAGGGTAGGTCAAAGAGGTGATGGTTAAACTGAGACAGTCTCTCTCAATGATTAAGCTTCGAGAATCAAACATCTCACGGGAATCAGACATCCCAGACCTTTATCATTGATTACCTTCCTTTTCTAGCCTAGATATTTCAAAAATATCCATAAAGAGTGTGACGTACTATATCAGATCTCAAAGTACACCCCGAGTATGCCGCCGTAGGGTCGGTCAGTGACTCAACGAGTACCCAAAATCTTATCCTTTCGGAGACCAAGCCTTGAATTTTGATAGGGGTGAACACCATCCGTAGGGGGCCAAAATCAAAGTGGCTCGAGGCGTCACCCTTCTCTAAATTGCTTGCACCTATAGTAGAGGCCGTGGGGTCGGCTGTTGCCTTCCCTGCTCCCACTCAATAATTTGTAAAAGTGGTGGGTTTACTAATTAAGGTTTCGGCCTTGACAATAAGAAACAATAAATCAAAGTACTCCGAACAGGGTCGGTTATGTAGGCAAGCCTACGCCGTCTTATTCGTTGGAACATATGTGACAGTTCAGGCCAATCCGGCAAGAGAAGCCCTGTTTAGCCCGAAGGCTTATCGGCTATGCTAAGTCTTATCGAACTACTGTAACGTACGACACACGTGGAGGGGAGTTGATTGAGCCGAAAGCTCTGTTGAACTCGCCCAACCATGGTTAGACCATTTCCGAACCCATGTACTAAGATTCTCCGATTTCTAAATTAACAACCAACGCGTAATCTCGTTTCTGTTTAAGGTGGGTTCACTGGGAAGCCATCACCAAAAAGCTCAACGATTTAACTAAGTGGGATTCACCGAGAATCCATCACTAAAATCGTAACGATTGACAAAACCCGGTTCCTCGGTTTTTATAATTAGTTACTTATTTATTAACTACCACATATTAATTAAATAAGCATTTAAACTAATTATACGAGTTATACATGCCTAATTTATTCGAAATAAACTAGCTACATGTATGCATTGCAGTGGAATCATGAAGATGCATGTCATGGAAATTTCCGGTTATATCATACAATTTTTTATCATACACAAAAAAAAAAATAACGGAAAAATAAACACCGAGATGGATCGTTGGTACCCCCGACTATCCTATTTTGTAAGGAAAAGAAAAACTTAATCTAATCTTCGAGTCTTGATCTTCGAATCTTGAACTCGAACCGCCGGATCACGAACCACGAACACCTAAGAGGAGAAAAGACTTTTAGATTAAATAAATCAAATTTATTATAATTAAAACCCTTTTAATTAATTAAAATTTTTTTTTATTGTTGCAGCTGAATGAAAAATAATTCCAAAAAAAAAAAAAAAAATTTTTTTTTTTGTTTTATTATTTTCTGCCAAATAACGGCAGATATTTATAAAAAAAAACAGATTGGAAAAACATTACAGCCGCCGCAAACTTTAAACCCTAGCCGCATGCAATTTTATTAAAACCAGACTTATAGCGACGCTTTTCAGCGTCGCAGAAAGTTCTGTAGCACAGAATTTTAATTAAAAAACAGGTTTTTTGCCGTTTCTCCTCGTTCATACCTTGGGTTTCACCTTGATCTTCATCTTTTCAGCAAGATCTTGATATTTCGAGCCCGGAATATAAAAAAAATTACAATAAATATGCTACTTTCACACATAATTTTCGATTGACATTAAATTAGAATACAAATCCTATGCTCAATTGTTACTAAACAAGAGAGCTACAAAATAGATCTACAGGTAAATAATACCAACCCAATCCATCTCTTCAACCACGACATTCACAAGCATACAACATGATATTTTCGAATTTATCAAAAAACGAAAAATAAAAACAATCTAACATGCTTATTCAACTCCTTAGATCTAAAATTTACATACTTTGATTGCTATATCAAAGGCTCTGATACCACTTTTTGGGTGTAATATCGCCGGATGGATCATAGATCCACCCGATTACGCATCGGAAAGTAGAAGATCTAGATCTAGTCAACCAAAATACATAAAATAAATAGATCTAACTTACGAGGGGGTTAGATTGCTTACCAGTTTATGGTGAATAAACTCCAAGAACAATCTTCAATCCAAGATCCAAGCTAGATGAGAAGCCACAGTCTTCCAACGTGTGTCTCCAAGCACCATCAGGTGGATGGTTTTTCAAGCCGCCGGACCTCCTTGATATGCTACCTTAGAAAAACCCGAAGTTTTCCTAAAACTCGAACCCAAAGAAAATAGCCGAAAATTCCCAGCTATTTTCCATCCAATATTTCGAATTGTGTTGTGTGTCATAAGGCTTGGGATAACTCTCTTTATATAGGAGAGTAATCGTTGTCCTTCAAGGATTTAATAATTAAGAGATAATTATTAGATTAATCCTTATTCCAAATAAAAGATAAATAAAATAATTATCCCAAACAAATTAGGATAAATCATATTATTATCTAATATTCCATGAATTATCAATTAACAAATAAAAGATAAATCACATGTTAAATAATTTTCCAAGAAAACTAATTTCTCTCTAATTATTTAATCACATAATGCGCCCCCTTAATTAAATAAATAAAGGTCCACGTATTTTTTGACACATTGGGCTGAGTCCACGAAAAATTTCTTTTCCATGTATTTAATTATCTAGTCCAACTAAACAATTAATCAACATATCAATTAAATAGTCCAATTCAACTATTTAATAACAATTGAGGTGAAACGACGAGAAAACATATATGCTATATTTGGAGCCACGTCGGGGACCATGGACCCATATTCAGTAGCTACAATAAATTAAATAAAATTATTCGTCAGACCAAACAATTATATTCAATCCATTAAATCCGGGATTACACCACCATAAACCCGAAACTGAACTCTGCTGAATATAGATAACTTATACACAACTATGAGTAGATAAGCGTCCACTGATATAATCATTACATATGGATAAATCCTCTATAGACTGTTCATTTCGATTCGGGATGTCTCCGTAGACCCTTCTCGAAACTTCTTATCCTTATTTACCATTAACCCCTAGTGATCCATTAGTTCATAACCAATGTGATATGAACTGGGCCCATCGATCAGTTTCTAGGGTTAACAAATAAGGGAACTGTCTGTCTACTTCCCGAGGGAAGGAATGGATTCCATATCTGTGATAGCATAGGCTACTCACTCATCCTAGAATAGAGCCAACGAAAAGTGTTGGACCACATACAGCGAAGTGATCTTTACTAACACATCAAACCCTACCATAGTCTAAGCAGTTGTCTGTGATCACCTCAGGATTGAGATTAATCCATATATGATCATCTTCTGATTCGATAAGACTTCTCGATTACAGAATTATATCGAGAACTCAAATCAAATCGGTCCAGCCCTATATGATTATCATCAAATATAAATGCCCCACTAGGTTCCCTATTATCGACAGTCTGGATAAGACTGTCACACCGTAAAGTGTTCTAGGCGCATTTTTAGCATATTAATCATGAGACCCGTACTCAGATTAATCAACGCTACGGACTAAGTTAATTTTAAGTACATCTCACTAACTCAATCCTCTTGTGTATAGCCATACACTGAGTTATGTGATCACATAAACGAGGTACTTAGGGTTTTCAGTAGTGTCTTAATTATAAGCATACATGCATGTAATAAGATGAATTATTAATTCTATCCTAAAACAATTACATAATTGTCTTTCAGGCACTACACCTATCACCAAGTACCAGCAGAGAAGCATGAAGACATTATGGTCTGACTTATAACCAAGGAAGTCTGTGATGACCTGGGATAAGTCTAAGTTATGTTTCAAGTGATGAAAGTTAAGGTTTAAATATGGTGTACACTGATCTCACACAAATCAAGGATCAGTGAAGTATAAGGATTCTCTTGAACTGAAAAGAATGAAGGAAACAGTGAATCGGCAAAGTAAACTGACTATCGGCTGAGTAAAGACAAAGCAGTGAAGGAAGATCTAAGCGGTAAATTCAGAAGGATCACTTGACCGTTCAGAGAACGGCTAAGTAAACCTTACTTAGTCAGATTTTGAAATATGAAGAAGATATAGAAGACCAAGAATTAAATGCACAATCAACAGAGGATCAATCAAGGACGGATTTTATGATAGACGTTTGGAGAAAAATTCGATCACTGAAATCAAGGAGAATATAATTAAGGGGAAATCAAGAATAAAATCAAGGATTATTCCCCTCATTAATATAGCCAAAGGACGGAAATTCAAATCAAGGATTATCAAGTCTATAAATAGAAGGCATTGACAGACAAAGAAAATACAAGAAAAATTGATCAATAAGCAGAAACTCTGTCAAATCAAAAAGTCCTTCATCTGTGCTTAAAAAGAAATATCTAGTGATCAACTCAAATCTGAGAGCTACAATATCAACATCAAGCATTGAGATTGATCAACAAGTTTGGTGAATCCAATTCACTTCAATCAAGCAACTTAATCAGAGCCATCTGAGAAGGAGTTGTGTTTGTGATAATTTCTTTGAAGGATTTGTTCCCAGGAGCGATAAAAAAGAGAGTCCGAGTCACCAAGTGCGCATGCGGTCGGGGAGTGATAGTCTTGAAGATTGTGAAGCTTGTGTAGTCAAGGACAATCAGGCTATTGTATCTGTAAAAACAATAGTGAATTCCTCCAATCATCACAGGAGAAGAGTGGATTAAGGGATTACACCACCCTGAACCACTATAAGCCTTGTGTTAATTTACTTTCAGCTATTTACCTTACTACACTTATTTAATTGCCTAAATTATATCATGGATCTGTGATTGAACAAACTACTTTGAAATAACATATGAAGAAGGGACATATCCGCTGCCGAAAAGCTTTTAAATACAAGAAAAGTTTTTGAATCTCCACTATAGTCATTCACCCCCTCTGACTATAGTTTTACCCTTCTCTGGGACCAACAGTTGGTAGCAGAGCAGTGTTCCTAGTATCGTAACATTGAGATCTAATTTACAGTAACAAGGAGATCACATATTTTGAAAGGAGTTTTCAAATTTGTGCTTTCTAAATATACATACATCTTATTTGTACTTATGGATTCCTCAAATTTTATGTCTAAGGTACCTGTTTTCAATGTCAACAATTTTGATGAATACAAAATAAGAATGTTGTCTCATCTTGTAGCAACTCATGAGGAGATTCTGGATGTAATCAATGATGGCCCAATCGTAATCACAACTGTGGTAGCCACAGGAGCAGATCAGTGAAAAGTAATAGACAAACTCAAGAAGGATTGGACCAAGGATGACAGGAGAAGATCAAATCTCGACTTTGTTGCAAAAGATATGATCTTGAAGACCCTGGATAGCAACATGTTCATGAGAATCAAAGATAGAAAAACAGCAAAGGAGATGTGGGACAAGCTGGCACTGATAAATGAAGGATCTGAAGCAGTTAAAGAAAACAAATTATCGGTTGCAAAACAGAAATTTGAGAACTTCAAAATGTAGGCTGGTGAATCCATCGATCAAATGGACAACAGATTCTCAAGCATCATCAGTGAACTGCAACAGCTTGGACACACATATCCTCAAAAAGAAGTGTGCTTGAAGATCTTGAGAGGATTACCTGAAAGATGGAAGATCATCACATCAGTAATCAGAGGGACAACAAATCTTACAAACACTAATACCCTGACCCTGATGTCTCAACTAAAGGCCTATGAATTTGTATTGAACGGCGAAGACAGTGCACCAGCAGAGGCATATAAGGCCAGTGCACTGGTTGCACCCCAGCAAAGTCAAACATCTGATGCAAACAACAAAGAGACACAAGAACTGAGGGAACATGTAGCTTTATTGGTAAAACGCTTTGACAGGTTTAGCAAAAAGAAGATATTCAAAGGAGGATCATCAAACAAAAAGTCAAGCACAAGCAAAGACACCAAGAGAAAAGATGATGAATACAGATGCTTCAACTATAATAAAAAGGCCACTTCAAGGCTGATTGCCCTGAAGATAAAGACAAAGCTGAGGATAAGAAGAAGTACAAGACAACTGAAAAGAGGAAAAGCAAGAAGGCACTCAAAGCTGAATCAAGTAGTGAAATGAAGAATCAACTGAAAATGATTCTGATGATGATGAGGATGATAGCTCAGACAATGAAAAAGCCTATCTATGTCTTATGGCTAAAGAGTCAAATGGAACTGAGGTAACATCTAGTTCATACTCATCATCAAGTGCATCCATATCTGACACTGCACAATCCTCTATTCTCCCCTTAGATTCTGCAAACCTAATCCAAAATCTCATGAGTAAATTTGACCAAATTGAGATGAATCATGAAATTCTGGAACATGAGTGTGAGAATCTAAGAAAAGAAAATAAAAGACAAATGAAAGAACTGGATAAAGTAAAAGCTGAACTAACTAGTAAGGAGACTTATTCAAATGATCAACAAGTAGCAGATGGACATACATCTGGTGTTGATAGACCGGTTGAGAAAATCCCCCTACCAGTTAAGACCATCACTGCACCTTTAAATGCACCATCTTACAAACCCTCAAAAAGGTTTGGATCCAGATCTAGTCTTGGCTACAACAGTCAGGATGAGAATAGAAAGAATGGACAACACAATTCTGAATCTTGTACCAACAATGGACCAAAGTTCAGAAAAAGACAGACCATAGTTTCAACCACTCATCCTGCACCGGTAAAGTCAAGATTCAGAGCAGTGAAGCAGCAGATCAAAACAACAATCCAGTCAACCAAAAGCAAAAGATTTCTTAAAGATAAATGGACACTTTATCCTTTAGAAGATGATTGGAATGTTGCACCTCCAAAATACATAAGGAAAACATTCCATAACATGCAACATATGTTTAAGAAAAACCATCCTAGACTTATGAAGCAACATGAACACAGGTTTCCCACTGCATATTGGAAAGTGAAAAGGGGTGCAAATGCACTAAAAAGTAGAGAAAAGTATCAGAATACCTCTAGTAGAAACATTGGAAGGTATTCTGCCATGCCTTATACATATGAAGTTGATGATTTCAATTATCCAAAATGAAGATCCTTTGGATACACATTAGGAGTAGGAGGAATGATTGCAAACATGTATGGACCCAAATAGTGTTGGGTACCTAAACAAAATTAATTTGTTTTGTAGGATGTCTGGTACCTAGACAGTGGATGTTCCAGACACATGACAGGGAACAAGGGATGGCTCACTGACTTTAAAGCTTTTGATGGACCCAAAGTCACCTTTGGAGGCAAAGAAAACCCTGGTAAAATTAAGGGGGAAGGCACAATCCTCAATAACAATTTGAAGATTCAAAATGTGGCATATGTTCAAGCATCAGTCAATTCTGTGACAAAGGCTACAATGTACACTTCAACAAGGAAGGATGCAAGGTGATTCATAGTCAAACCAACACAGTGGTTCTTGCAGGAAGAAGAGAAGATTACATGTATGTGGTGGATTGGAGAACAGCTAAGGCAGAAACATGTTTGTTTGTCAAAAATAAACAATCATCTAGCTGGATTTGGCATAGATGATTAAATCACCTAAATTTCAAGACCATCAACACATTATCAGAGAACAAGTTAGTTGAAGGTCTGCCAGAGATCACATTCGAGAAGGAAAGTCTCTGTGATGCATGTCAAAAAGGAACATAAATCAAAAGCTCCTTCAAGTCAAAACCCTATCAATCAACAACAAGAATTCTACATCTGCTACATATGGACCTTTTTGGACCAGTCACACCAGTCAGTGTAAGTGGAAAGAAGTACACTCTAGTAGTGGTGGATGACTTCTCCAAATATACCTGGACTATATTCATGAACAAGAAGAAAGAGACTCTCAAAAAGCTACCAGATTTGCTGAGAAGAATTCAAAATGAAAAAGAACTGAAGATCATAAAGATCATATCAGATAGAGGCACAGAGTTTCTAAATGAAATAATCAGAACCTATTGTGAAGAAAATGGAGTACGGCACCAACTATCAGTAGCAGAGACTCCACAACAAAATGGTGTAGCAGAAAGAAGAAACAAGACACTCAAAGAAGCAGTCAGAACAATGATTGCAGAAGAATGCTTACCAAAGAGATTTTGGGCTAAAGCAGCAAATACAGCATGCTATGCTCAAAACAGATCAATCATCAACAAATATCATAGAAAAACTCCATATGAAATATGGAATGGAAGAAAACCTAATATCTCAGGATCAAAATGTTTTCTTTTGAACATGAATCAGCTGCATACCTTTGATGAAAAGGCTGATGAAGCAATCTTTATGGGATACTCAGACACCAGCAAAGCATTCAGAGTACTCAACAAAAGAACCTTGGTAATTGAAGAATCAATTTATGTAGTCTTTGTTGAGCCTAACACAAATGTTGAAAAACTTCAAGAACTTGAAGAAGCGGGATCAAGCCAAGTCTACATGAATACAACAATACCAACTACTATTCTAAATCACAATTTTGGAAATCAAGATGAACCTCAAGTCAATATAATAGAAGAAGTTCCAGTAAAAGAGCATGAAGGTGGTACACAAGCTGAAGCTGTAGAAGCACCAAGTGAAGAACAACATAAACCTGACATCAACTGGCTAAGAGATCTTCCTGAAGATCAAGTCATTGGAGACATTCATACAGGAGTCAGAACCAGAAGACAACTGGAGCACATGCTAACATGTTTTCTATCTCAAGTAGAGCCCAAAACAATAGATGATGCAATCCAAGATACTGATTGGATTACAGCCATTCAAGAAGAACTAAATGAATTTGAAAGAAATGAAGTCTGGGAACTTGTTGACAAACCAGACTTGGCCAACATCATTGGAACAAAATGGGTATTCAGAAATAAGATGGATGAGCAAGGAACAGTTGTCAGAAATAAAGCAAGGCTAGTGGCAAAAGGCTACTCTCAAGCAGAAAGAATAGATTATGATGAGACATTTGCACCAGTTGAAAGATTGGAAGCAATCAGACTCTTCATAGCATTTGCAGCACACAAAGACTTCAAAGTTTACCAAATGGATGTGAATAGTGCATTTCTGAATGGACTTTTGGAAGAAGAAGTATATGTGGAACAACCTCCTGGTTTTCAACTCAAAGGAAAAGAAGATAAAGTATACAAGCTCAAGAAGGCTCTTTATGGACTCAAACAGATACCCAGAGCCTGGTATGAAACACCAAGAAGGTGTGAAGGACAATTGAGCTACAGTCTGGAAGACTGTGTTTGTGATGAGCAGGTGACGAGGCAAGACAACCCTCCAAGGACCAGTGGAACAAGCAGTTGCAGAGAAGCAATCTTACCTGTTATATAGTTGCTTAGTTAGTGAAACTAGGGAGTAGTGAAGGACTATCAGTTTAGGACTTTTTGTAACCGATCTACCTCAAAGAGTTCTAGTAGAAGAGAGGACTGACAGGATTACACCACCTGGAACCTATATAATTCTTGTTTACTTACTTTACGTATTTATTTACATCGTAGTTCATATCACATTAGATCTTAGCAGTGCATTTCATCACACTTTACAAACTGATAACTCATGTTTTACAAAAGGCTTTAATAATCCACTGCCGGTTAACCCAATTCAAGTATAAGTCAGCCTGACTAATACTTATCTTAGTTAGATTAATTCCACACAAGTTTGGATTTGAACTCGATCTGGTTTATGATTCAGTTTTCGGTGACAAGTTTATTCACCCCTCCTCCAAACTTGTGTTAGCCTTTTTTATGGGACCAACAATGACACTTATATATTTTGTGTTTCATATAATATAGGGTGCTATGGCCTTTAATTGATTACATACATATTTTGGGCCGAACCTCTTAATTTATGATATAATATTTCACTTAAACTTCCAGCCTACTATTTTTTTCGGGTGGGCCTTTTAACCCTTTAGCCCTATGCCTAAACCCAACCCATTATTTATCTCTTAACTCAATCTAAACTTTCTCAAAATACCTAATACATTATACTCCCTCGTCTAGGGGTGCAACATGGTCCGGTTTAACAGTTTTACCACTTTTAAAACCAAAGCATTCTTTACGGTTTTTAAATTCACAAATCAAAACTAAACCATAACTAGGTAAAACCATTTTATTTGGTCCGGTTTGGATCGTCTTTGTTCCGATTTTTCCTGGTTTTTTGGTCTTCTCTATTCTTTATATATATATATATATATATATATATATATATATATATATATATACACACACACACATACATACTAGCCTTTTACCCGTGCGATGCACGGCGGGATAGAATAAATATATGTGGATCTATACTATAGATATTCGATTTTACACACATGAAAATATAATAATTTTTATTTATGATTCTAATGGAACACACATATTTTTCCTCCTATCTCAAAATCAGTGCAATGCACTGTGTAATGCATGGCACATGCTCTAAGCTTGAAACTCATCTTGAATCCCTTTTTTTTCACAATCATTTTGTCAAGTGTAATAATGTATTTCATGAACGTACTCACCTCAAAGCAAGAATGGTGGATGTAATCTATGACACTTTGTAAAACTTACGATCAAGCATAAGAAATTTCATAATGCACGGTGTCGGCAAAAATATGTAAAATTGGAGAAAATTATAAATAAAAAAAAAACCGTAAGATGCACGGGATAATGTAAAATTTCAAAATGATTATATCATCTTCATTGAATAAACTAATGGATTGATGCCATAGGATTGTCCAAAAGAATGTAGCAAAAGGGTTACCTTCATACTTTGAAAAATGATAGTTATGATATAAACTATTCACAATCATTAATAAACAGAACAAAAAGGATAAGAATGACGGCCCAAAAAAAAAGAAAAAAAGAAAACAAATCTAAAGCCTCCAAAAGAACATAGGATTTTGAGAATACAATTCCACTGATCTAATTTCACATTTGAAGCTGTTGTTTTTCTCTAACAATTAATTAAAAAAATACATGGTTTGGTAGAAGCAGCAGGCAGCAGTCAATCGATGTCACATCACCTATCCATTGATCAAAATAAGCAGTAAGACAGAGGAAAAACCAAAGTTTATTTCTCTTGCTATGCGTGGATTTAGATTTGGCTTCAAATTGTTGAATAAAAGAGTTCAAATGCAAATCTTGAAACACCTACAAAATAGATGGATAGCAGGATAGGTATGGAGAAAATTGAAGACGAAAAAGTAAAAGCAATCACTTTGAAGAAACTCTCACTGTAGATGCACCTGCTATATGATTTAAACCAACAATCTAAAATGAATGGTGTATTGTTGTTATTCGTCTGTCATCTCAGAGCTTGCATACCCAAGACAAATAAAAAACAGCCAATGATCATTTTGCCAAGATTGTAGATGAGTTTAAGAACATTATCCTAGGAACAAACAAAAACATAAAAGATGATCATAACATGTATGACCAACGATAAGTAACTATGAACAGAAGAATATAAGTTCTTGATTAGGCAAAAAAGACCACCTTTAAGGAAGAATCAACAATTGGAGATAGTACTAGATCATTGAAATTTGTATATTAATAAAGTTTTGAACAAGAAAAGTGCAGAAGACCATAAATAATTAAGAAGAAGTAAAATATTGCAACTAAAAGGAAAAATATTATTGGTATCACCTAAATATGTATAGTAGATATCGAAAGAATTAAAAAAAATAGGTGCTAGTAAAATAAATGGATAGCCATGATATAATTTTGCGAGAAAAGTTTCCATACGTTGGCCATTGGCGCAACCTATTCTCAACACGGTCTGATCACAATATTTAGCAAAGTCATACTGCCATCATAACTGTATTTTCAATTATTGATAAGGATAGGGGAAAAGAATGAAGCTACATCGAAATCTCCGAGAAGCTGTCTCTGGTAACAACATCTTAATCATTACAAAAATCATCATTGTGTTGGGATGGTGATTGACATGAAAGATAATACCCATTGAATTAGTAATTCTAAACATAAACATTGGGGAAAGAGTCATGGAACCAGCTCTGTTATGAGTAAAACAAAAGAATAAGAAAGGCACTTAATACAACCATCTGCTACAAACAATCACATAATCAAGAACAGGAATCCACACATTTAAAGGATGGTAAGGTCCTTAATGCAGCAAAATCATAGGACATGCATATGACAACAAATTAGTCGACTAACTATATAAAGCAAAAGATGATTACCAGAAATAGAAAAGATCAGATATTTACCCAATTGAAAAGAAAAAATTGACGCATTCTGTAGACACCAACTCCCAAGGATCCACTCATACCTTGTACGATTGTCATTGTCATTTCCTTCGATTGAAGCGCCACCAATCTGAGGGCATAATATCATCACCAACAAAAGAATAACTCATTGACCGGCATATCACAAAACAAAAAGTGGAGAGACTCCTCCAAAAAATTATGTAAAAAAAAATTTAAGAACAAAAATTTTGTATACCACTGAGCTGCCAAAGGATTTTTAAAATCAAGAAGAAAACAAATATAATCATCATGGTCAAAAACAATTAAAACATATAGAAAATTACCGTATTTCCACCATAGTTATTCTATTGGGATTCCGGATTTACTCGAATGCAAAGTTGAGATTTTTTTGTTAGAAATTTGTGATTTGAATAAAATATCAGACGCGTGAAGGTTTGTTGTAGGTTGGCCGAAGATAAAGGGAATGATCCGCACATAGTCTGAAAGAAAACGAAAGATGTGGTACTTGGGTTAAATATTGCAAAGTGGTTACATTATATACAATTGATACAATTGAGAGAATCATGATAGGATCATAACACTAAATACGGAATATATTCAAATAAAAGAATATCGAGTAATATCTCTATAAATCATTTTATAACGGGTATAAACTAGGTCAAAAGCAGGTTATATGGGTAAAATGCGGGTACTTGGGTTAAATATTGCTTTCAAATATATATAGATATAGATATAGATATGTGTGTATATTGTCATACATTCCAATTAGGAAGATCGTATAAAGTCATGCAAACTATTTTGTATCAAATTGTCATAGGTCCTATTAAGCTGGGGCAAAAACCTACGTGTGTGAGGTAGTTGATTAAAGTAATAATAGATAATGGTCTGAGATATTACTTATTTACATGTAGTGATAATTAAGGTGGATTTTATTTGCACCACATCTACTTTACTCGTGCACCAATCTACATGTGCACTACAGTAGAACCGACTTTTTATGTGTAAATTGTGAGAACCGACTTTTATTAAAGGCACCCATAATCAATAGTGATATACATACACATATACATACGCAAACACACATATGTATATACACGTATGTAAATAATAAAACACACGGACACACACACACACACACACACACACACACACATATATATATATATATATATATGTAATATATATAGATATATATCCGGTTTTGTCTGGTTTTTATTTTAAAAAAGCAAAAGCAAATTTTTTTTCACGGTTTAGCTTTTTACAATACAAAAACCAATTAAAAACCATTGTTTGTGTTTTATCGGTTTGGACCGGTTTGGTTCAACCGGTTGGTTTGGTTTCCGGTAATTTTGTTCACCTTTTTGCGACACTTTTGCTTGCCGCGCCTCAGGAAAAAGCGTCGCAAAAGAGTCACAAATGGTAGCTTTTTCACACGCTCAGGAAAAAGCATGGCAAAAAGGTACCATTCGTGACCCTTTTTGCGACGCTTTTTCCTTGGGTGCGGCAAGCAAAAGTGTCGCAAAAAGGGCAATTTTCTAGTTGTGTACCCTCTGCCGTCCCTCTCATCTTCTATAATCTCCACCCTTAGCACAAGGTGCATCGGTCTCAGTGGTAACCTGGCATAGAGACCAGTATTCGAACCCCGTTCGGGCAAAAAAAATTAAGAAAATAAAAATTCTCCACCCTTATAACTTTCCTATAGTCTTTGCAAATTCATCTCCTCTTGACTAATGCCTTAATCATTCCCTCCCATCTCTTTCCTTATCCGATGCTGATTTGATTTGATGCTAAGAATCATTTTGTGATTCAGAGGTTATGGGTTGTGATTCTCATACTTTGTTTTGCAGAGTCCTTGATTTGGCATCCTCTCTATGTGGCATGGCTCACAAGAAATGCATTTATCAAATTCAAAATGGATGTGGCCCCGGAAACGTTTTCCTGCTAATTTTTGTAGATTTGGTGCGATTCAATTAAGCTTTAGAAGATACTTTTGGGTCTAGGCCATTGAAGAGTCAAAATATGGTTGATGCTCTCCCTTCTCGCAATTTTAGGGATTTAATCATCAAAAATCATTCATTGATGCCATAGCGCTCTGATGACAGAAAGAAAACAGACACTACGCTGATTTCAAGGGGTTTTAGATCTTAAACGTTCATGGCTGCCATTTTGGCGTGGTAGATCGCTCTCATCTCCTTAGTGATGAAAATCAAAGATTTAATCGTTGATTGCAGGTATAAGTTGTAAAACCCTGAAAATCCAAGAAGGGTATAATTGTAAAAGGATTTTCCTAGTTATTATTAGACCTACAGAATTAATTAAAAGGAAATAATTAATTATAATTAAATAATTTAATTAAGAAGTATAAAAGGAAGTAACGCCCTAATTAATTAGTATCACAACACGTTATATTTTCCGAATTCTGGAAAAGAGGGCGACGGCTTGCAGAGAAAAAAAGAGAAAGCAATCTTCCAATCCGGGGCTGATCGGTTGAGTTTTTGTGTAGACGATAATATAAGATTTTGATCACCGTGATAAGAGGATCGTTTCTATACAAACGGTTTGATAAACGGTAAGATTTCTCGTTTCGCCCTAGTATTAGATTTCCCATGTTCTTGGGATGAAAACCAGCGTTTTTGGTGATTAGAAGGTTGTCTAATCATAGTTCGTAATTGATAATCATAGGTGATTCGTGGAAGAGTTGTGAGTTGTGGATTTCAAGATTTTACAATTCGTTTGCTTTCAATTTTGCTCTCGAAAGATCAAAGGTAAAGGGGTGTTCTTAAACGGGTTAATTGTTACTATTTATGATGAAAATTTGCAGGTTTTTTCGATTGGAATAAGTTACAGGGTCGAAAGGGGCTGATTTCAAGGTTCAACCATTAATGTGCACACATGGTGTGTAATGTACGCACATTGACAGCCCAGAAACTTGGGATTTGGCTCTGTTCAACCAATGTGTGCACATTGGAGGATGGTGTGCGCATATTACAGACCAGAACAGGAGCAGAATGTTACAGACGCTCAATGTACGCGCACTGAAGCGCGATGTGCGCACATTGGGGAGGCAGAATGTGAAATTGGACCCAGGCAGGTTAATGTGCGCACATTGGAGGGTAATGTGTGCACATTAGCCCTATTTTTCCTTTTTTGATGAATTTTGAATGTTTGATTGTTATGCATGCCTTTGAGGGTATTCCATGTTATTTTACAATATCTAACATCGACTTCTGGTAGCCTTGGCTCAGCACAACAACTGAGACCCTCTACGTGGAGAATGTACCGGAAGGCGTTGTTTAGGCTTTGTAGGACATTCACTTGGTAGTCAATGATTCTTTTACAATGTCTTACTAGAAGTCCTTAGGAAGCCTTATATGTGAATGAATCAGGTGGTTAGTGTTAGCAAATCTACGCGGGCACGCAGCGGAATTAAAAATTTTGATTTCCTTTTCCCAAAATCGACTTCGTTTAAGCAACAAACATAAAACAATTAGATAAAAGAATACCTTGGTTGATCCAATTGGATCGACGCTTTGTCTACGGTTGTAGTTTCTGCATGAAGCCGCCCAAGAGTTCGGCCTCTACCGGTGATCCACACGAACACCTCACCGGAATCCCATCATTGATTTCTACCATAAAAACTCGGCTGCTAGACAAACTTTTTCTCTCTCTAAAAGCTCTCTCTAAGAAGCTCTTTATTGTTCACAAGAACTATTAGCTCTAGGAATTGTGATGATACAAAAGAGCTAGCCAACCCCTCCTTTAAATAAAGTGTCTGGCGCCCCAACTATAACTTTTATAGTATGAGATAAATTCCTTCATTATTTGGTTATCATCTATAACCACATTTTAATCCGGCTAGATGTTCATATGTGTGTCACCCGATAGGCTTCCGAATATGTAGGCCGTAGGCACAAAGTGCAAATTACAAAAATGCCCTTCATACCTAACGATCACGGGATAGCGTCTAGAAACACACCGTGACCCCCAATCATCGGAAGAGTCAAATGCAATGACTACTACCTTTCATGTGAAACAGTTACCGTGTAACTTACAATCCCATCGCTGCAATAATATCAATACGGTCGTACGTCGAGTGTCAAACATTAACGACCGTATCTTATAATCTGGATATCATGCTCTCTCGAAGTAACTCATTTACTTCCACTTTGCAAAGATTCAGGAAACATGTATACTCCACAGATAGGGTACGTGATATTCACCCCTACAGATAGGGTATGTGATATTCACCCCTACAGATAGGTACACGATATTCACCCCTACAGATAAGGTACGTGATATTCACACCTATAAGAAGGCCCTTTCGGATATTCACCCCTACAGATAGGGTACGTGATTCCCAGATGACCAAACATGTATACTCCACATGTTTCAGTAGCACACCCAATCACTATCGCATGATCGCCACATGGCTAGGGGAAACCTCAATAGTGTCAAAGCATGACAATCCACAACGTGATGCCATGTAGACTCCGGTCTCAAGGATAATTACACAACTACCACATAGTGTGACACTTAACGGTGTAAGTGGGTCAGTCTAACGTACGCATTCTCAAATACACGTCCGCGTACAGTCCAAGTGTCTCTACTCTTCGATAGGCGAGATCTATCCCTGCCCTTAAAGACAAAAGACATCTAATACGCGCTAGCATGTATATACTATCAATGCCCTATTTAATAGTACATCAGCCTAGAGACATTTAAGTATAAAACTTATTAAAGTGATTAGAGATCTCATCAACCATAATCGCCTATCATGGGTTCTCTATCACAATTTAATCCTAAGGACATTTTCGTATAACAATTCATAATTGGTTCTTTAAAAGAACAAGTGTATGACAACATAAAATCCTTTTATCATATGTAAAAATATAAAGAAATAGTAGAAATGATCCGACCCGGTCGGATCCGGTCCAACCCGATAGGGTTTAAGACACTATTACAACAATCTTCCACTTGGTCTAAAACCAATCACTCGCACACACAAGACCAAGTTGAAACACAAGAATCTCATGCAATACTCGCAACCAGCCTTAGCCTTGAACAGATCGCTATCTGTGGGGACTCAGACTATCTTCATATCATGTTCCAAATGACCAAGTCAAAGGAACCGACTCAACACACACACGAATCTATAACCAGACCATGATCCTTGCTTCAAACAATGAATCCACTTACTATATCAGCTATATAGAAAAGTTGGAAGAACCGTACAAGGTTCAGGAATGATTTTCATAGACTCGTGTACTGCTCCCGCTGCGCCTCCAAGGCACTACTGTGTTTTGGCCTAGTTGTAGAATTTACAGTGACCCATAGCCAAGAACATTTCCAGCTCACTGTATCATTTAATCAAAGTTACTGTAAACCCAGACTGTAGTTCCCACTTGCCTTCATAAGACTTAGGATATACGTCTGTATATCTACGTTTATTTAATTCCAAGTTTCAATAAACTAGGAACTCTTCCTTAACTTGTTTAAGGATATTCTCGACATTCACCAGATTCACTTACATACTTGCTCATGACTCTTCATGGACTATGAACATCTGGCATTACCTTTATGATGGTTCCTACCGCAGTAGCAAAGGAAACCTTCCATAAGTGTCATCTTTCACCCTATCTTTAGGACAAACGTCCTAACATAGATAGATCTTGAGAACACCGACTAGCAGTATCCCCTATAGCGATCTATGCTAAACTCTTTTAGCATCACATGTATATAGGTAAACTATAAACTAACAACAGTTAAATCTATAATTATAGATTCTTATTTCTAAAATAAGAACTGCTATTCCAAGTGCTTTCGGAATGACCTTGAACTACCAAACATTAATTGACTGTGACATGGGGTGATATTTCCAGAGAGAGATATCCAATACCTTACTTAAAAATCGTAACACACTCCCACTATCCATCTTGCACATTAGGCATATCCCTTCTTTTGACTAAATCAAACTCCTTTGATTATCAAACAAAGAAATTTTCTAAAGAAACTTGTTTGAGTCCAAATGGATCTCGTCGGCTCACATATCATGTTATCGTCTATGAACATTGGGTTGTTTGCCCAATGTCTTCAACAATATCATATAGCCATGATACAAAGTTATAACAAGCATAGTCTGAATAGAATTAGGCTCAGCTGGCAGCACAAAGATAATTACAAGGTTTACACCCTATACCCTTCAGCCCTCACTACCGCCTTACAGTAATCATATTACTATCCACATCAGCCTTTTAGGGACATTCGCTATAGGTAAGACAGTCTAGGTTCATAACCTAGTTGTCACTGATGGAATCTAATTCAGATATTATGGCTCCTGGCCATATCTCTCAATCTTTCCTTTCAAACATTCCTTTATAAGTCGTGAGATATTCATTCTTCGAGATGAACATACCGTTAGACTTTTCAGGCTTAAGGTTATCCATAGACTTACAGAACTTTAGTGTGCACTGAGCGGTGTTCTACACTTCATCACTATGTGCCGTCTGCTCACATTCCAATGGTTGAATATACCTTTGTGGTCCTCAAAATCCTTTGAGATCTAATTTACTCCCACATTTTCTTTTAGAAGATACACTTCCTCTAGAACACAGCATGTTTGGAGAAAAACAGTTTTGCTCCGCATGTACTTAAACATTATCTAGCGTACTTGCCAAGATATTCCACAAAGTTGCATATGTCATACTAGGCTCCAAGCCTTTCTGCCTTTGCCTATGAAAACTTCAAATCATCGGTTAAGATGGAGTCAACATTATCTTCTTCTATATCTTATATGGAATTTATTCAACCTCTATTCTTTGGAACTCGGTTAAGTATAATAGCACATCAACCTAAAGACATTTAAGTATCAAACTTATTAAAGTGATTAGAGATCTCATCAACCATAATCGGCTATCATGGTTTCTCTATCACAGTTTATACTAAGAACGTTATCATATAACAATTCATAATTGGTTCTTTAAAAGAACAAGTATATGACAACAGAAAAGCCATTTATCATATGTAAAAACATAAAGAAATAGTAGAAATGATCCGACTCGGTCGGATACGGTCAAACCCGATTGGGTTTAGGACACTATATCAACAGTTAGAACTTAACTTGTAATATATATGTGGTTGTCTAAATGCAAAACATTAATATCACTGGTAACGCATTTCTAAATCGAAGCATGGGATTCTTACAGCCCTCTTAAAGCTATGTATCTAGGGCCAACGTGTAACTCCCACATGGAGACCTAATTCCATGCTCCCTGGAGAGGTGCTTAATATGTCTCGGTATATTCTTACGATGCACAGTGTCCTTTGGTATTGGTGTAACCAACTTAGTAGTGTGAGGTTGTACTATGTGATCCAGTAGAGTGTGAGTGTGATCTCAATGCAACATATGTGGTAGAGTTTGTAGAATTTAATTGTTATATGTGATATATATTTTTTATATATTGTATGTAACCGTTTCTTCTACCCTTTACTAAGTAAACAAGTACTTACCCCTTCTATTTTATTTGTCCCCACCCCAAGAAGGTGGTTATCAGGACGATTATGAGTGCGGTGATGATGATGGAGAGGTTGGAGCTGACGTGTAAGCTCAAGTTGACGACTTTTATTTTATGCACTTTTATTTAATCAGTTTTGAGAGACAAACTCTTAGTATCGTTTTAAATACGATTGGGATGTAATAAAGTAAACAACATTTATTTCGTTGTTTGTCATTTCATTTTTCTTAGACATAGATTTTAGGACTGGGTGATCATTTTGATTGTCATTTGACATTCTTTTCCGAGTAATCTTTTAGATTTAATTTATTCCACTTTTACTCTAATTAATTGTTAGGAGGCTTATGTATATATTACTTTTAACGATTTAAAAATATAATATATGCATGCCGCACGTTCTTTACGGATAATTACTCTGTATCAGGAATGGGGCATCATAATTGGTTTCAGAGAGAAAGTTCCTATCTTACATGTAAGTTCGTAGTTTAAGATGAAATTTTTGTAAGTTTCTATAGCAGCTTAGCTGATCCTTTTCCTCTTGTCATATGGGTAAGAAGGTTACAAGGAGCACTAGAACTTCGTCCGAGGGACAAACAGGGTGTCACTATTACGGGAGATCTGCAAACAAGCTAGGGTGTTGCTGTTACGGAAGAGCTGGAGACGAGTCAGGGGTTGCCTCAAGTGGGCATAGATTCGTTGGAGGATAGTGATGGTGAAGTCTTATCGGGACAGACTTCAGGGGATGATACCCTTTTGGTTATCGTAGCTACTTCAGGAGGTACAGTCACTTTGCCTTCATCAGAAGTCACTACTACCACCGTCACTATAGGTGAGATTACCATTTCCTTACCAACACCACCTCCCACATCCCTAAGTGCATCTACTATCATGTCCACACACCCATCATCCCACATACCACACCCACGTTTTATCCACCCCTAAGTTACACCCCTCAGCCGTCTGTTGTCCCTTCATTTTACTAGATGTACCCCAAAACACCACAACATTTTCCACAACAGCCTTAAGATTACACATAGCCTCCACAGTACTATGCACAACAATCTCAATACTATCCACCACCACCACCATATGGATACCGTACATAAGCTACATATCCTCCATAGACTTCTTATCCCCAATCATCAACACCACACACAGTACCAGGGCCTTACCCACCACCACACCAGCCATGAGCTCACCTACAACCATCTCAGGCCACAACACTGGCACCACCTCCATGTCTCAGCCATATCCTACACCTAGGGGGCTTAACCAAATCATACACCCCTAGTTCCTACCCTATCTGCAGATGAGGAACATGAGGAAGTTAGACGTTTCATGGACTTCAAGAAAGCAGGGATAGCACACTTTGATGGGTGGACCTTTACCACTGAGGCAAATAGTTGGTTGAGGACATTGGAGAGGAATTTCAGCCAGATGAGGATATCCAGGGACAAGTGGGCCAATTTGGCAAGTTCCCTGTTGACAGGGGCAGCCCAAGAATGGGCAGACATGATAGAAAATACGCAGGGAAAATTCCCCAATTGGGATGAGTTCAAGGCAGAGTTCATGGATGAGTTTTTCCTGATAGCATAGAGGTTAGCAAAGGAAAGAGAGTTCTACAACCTTCGTCTGGAGGGTATAAATATTAAGGAATATCAAGGGCATTTTCACGAGCTAGGAAATTATGTGCCTATAGCCATGGCCACTGAAGTAGACAGATTTTCATGGTTTATACAAGGATTGTCTAAGGGTATCATGGACCATTGATGTGCTTAAATTGTACTTCGGTCCATGGATCCTTATTCGGTTCTGACCGGTCACCGACATTAGTGGATGAGGCCACCGGCCATTACTGCCCGCGAGCTCGCAGGCCAAATTAGGACCGCGAGCCTTCAGGTCCATTCCAAACCCTCAACCCTATACGAAGACAAAAGGGATTAGGGGGCCGACACGCGATCTCATTCGATAAACTTGTCCGCCTGTGACCTCGACCATAATATTTAGAGGAAGAACTACCTCAAGTTCAGCGAGACAATGATACAAAGGATACAGGGATCACCGGGGCCATCAGGAGCGCAACCTATCGGCTCCGCTACGAGCCCGCTATTGTAGCTAAATATCTATTATGTACTATGTGTCCTCATTTGTAAATAAACCAACTTCCGTCGGTGACTCCCTTATAAATAGGAGAGCTATGTAACCTCATTAGAGGATGGACAACAAATATATAAAACAGATGGTGAAGCCAAAATTGTCCTATTTCTTTTCTCTTATAAAGCACCACCGCCGAGCACCACTGGCAAACACCACTTTAATACACTTTTATAGCCAGATATCCACCGTACAAACACCGCTAAAAACAACCGTGATGATTTCGACATCATCAGTTGGCTCCGTTACCGGGAAATCGACATTTTCGTCACTTTTCCGGTCAGATCTAGAATTTCCGGTAGCCTAAAACCACCCATTTTTTTGTTTTCCGGCCAAGTGTTCGTCAAGATCTCCCTCGAGATCTCATAGATCTTCTTTCAGATCTAAAAAATTTTATGTATAAATCTCCGAGTCTTCGTCAAAGCAGAGGATCAAGAGGAGAGAAACGGAGGTGGGTCCTTGCTAAAGAATCCAGCTGACTTGGCCTCCAATTGATTTTCATTTCATCCTGTCGGAGAAGATGACCGGAGCCAGAAAAACATCATTGGTGAAACCCCGGCATCTTTGCTCGGTTGCTATGGATTCAAGCTTTGAAACAACAAGTATTTTTCTTGATTGATGTCAATTGCTCTTGTTCCGGAGCCTATCACCAGAAGCAGATCTGTCGTTTTCCCGGTGAGAATTTCAGGAAGGAAAATTTGTGGGGGTCCGTCGGATTCTGGGTTGAAGCTTCACCGGCCGGCACCGCCTTTGTTGAGTTTTCAGCTCGGCAAGCTCTAAGCCCGAACTCAGCAGCTCGGCAAGCTCTAACCTGACCTCAGCATCTCGGCAAGCTCTAACCTGACCTCAGCAGATCGACAATGATAGAGATGATAATGCTGGTGGTGAGCAGTTTGAACAAGTTGCTAAATCTGCTGCACCTAAGAAAGCTGGTGAGAAGATAAAGGCTGCTGATACTAGAAAGATTACTGAGATGCTAAAGCCTAAGAAAAAAAGGAAGCAATCAGTAGAGACTACTGGGTCTACTGAGGGTTCAATTGAAGTTGAAGTTACTGACCCTACTAATGTTGTAAAGAAGAAATCTGCTGTTGAGATCTTGAAAGAGCAGTAGAAGGAAGATAAAAGAAAAAGGAAAGCTGCTAAAATTGAAGTTGAACAACCTTCAAAAAGAATGAAAGAGATTGCTAAGAAGAAGAAACATGGAAAAGGCAAGGTGTTAAAGATTCTGGAGGAACAAAGGGACCAAAGGGAAATAGAAGAAGACGCTGTTGAGCCTATTACTGATGCTGGTGTTGTTGTTTAACAACACATTGACAAATCACAGCACCATGCTGAGGAAACTGTTCCACACCCTGCTGTGGATACTACTGAGTTTGCAACTGAACAACAGGGTGAAGCATCACACAAACCTGCTGAACCAGAACCTATTGTTGAAGTTATTGATACTAAGCCAATAAGAGTTGTTGAGCCTACTAAGGCTGGAGAAGTTGTTGTTAAGCAACTTACTGAAGAACCACAGCAGACCACTGAATCTGCACCTGCTGTGGAAATTGATACAACTCTACAAGACCCTGCCATTTCTGCAATAATTCAGGGGGAAGAGCAATCTGTTGCTAACCCTGCTGAGGTAGTAGGGACAAATTTACTATCTAAGGAGCCTACTGACCTGATGGCATCTACTGAGAAAACACTGAATTTACTGGTTGAGACCTTTGGAGGACAACAAGCTGAACAAACAGCTTCTAGAAAGCCATCAATGCCCTTTGAGAGGAAGGAGAAGAAAAAGAAGGAAGGGTATGTTGATCCTAAACTTTAGCTAGTTGCTGATTACTTTCAATGGAAGTTTGGCTACTACAAAAGAAAAAAATCAGCTGCTGAGCCAATGACAGATTTTGAGGAATGGGCCTTTGAAAAGTTAGAAGTTGAAAATCTACTTGATTTGGTTAATACTTCCTTGCTCGAAATGAGGTTAATGGAAATCATTGAAGGAGAAAAGGGAGAAGGAAGTATCTTATTTAAAGACCCTAGGGATGCACCAGATAGTGATGAATAATCATCATCTGATTCTGATGATGATCATCCTACACATCAAGGAGAAGCCAGTGGAATGGCATTGTCAACTGAATCAAGAGTAGAATAGTCTACTGGTGCTGGCAAGTCTGCAGAGGGCCAGCAAACTGATCAAATGGATGAAGATCTGGAAGATCTAACTATAGATGATTTGGAGGCTCTAATCAATGATGGAATAAATTTTGGAGATAATAGGCTGGTCAGTATGTCTGATACATTCTTAGTTGTGGAAACTGATGTGAATCCTGATGATTACCAGACTGAAAATTTGGATGAGGAAATGGTAATAGCACATAGTGAGCCTGACATCAGCTTTGAGGGTTCAGCTGAGTATCAAGAGTGGTTTGACACTCAGGATACCTTATCTCAAGCTACTGACATTCTACCGAAGGTTGCTAATAACAGAAGAGTGCTAGAGGAAAATATGGCTATTTTTCCTTTTATTTTTGTGGAAGAGGGGGTCCTATTGACTGAGGAACAAACAGTGATTGGACAAAGATTAGATTTGGTGATAGGGTTGGAAGGATCACCCACACATTTTGAGGAGGTTCAGATTGCTAAGGAACAAACAGCATCTGAACAAAGCTCGAAACTGGAGGTACAGGTTGCTGAGGATCAGACAGCACCTGGACAAAGGTTGGAACTTACAATGGGATTGGAAGAATCCCCTGTAATTGTTGAAGAACAGGCTACTGAAGTAGAGCCTATTGTAGTAAAGGCTATTGAAGGGAAGGATATTCAGCAGGCTGCTGTTATTGATGAGGATGAACAGCTGCTGGACTATGACTTCAGTGATGAGGAGTTCCAAGTACCTGAGGAAGAAATTGTTGCTGCTGAACCTCAACAGGCACATGTAGCAATGTTTGAAGAAGAACCTATCTTGGAACCTCAACCTGCACAAGATTCCATTTTTGAGGAAATATTTGGTGATGTGATTGAAGAGGGTCCTGAACTTTCTGGATGGGTCAGGACAAGAGCTATGGTTGTCAGCAGACAGAGGGCATTGTACAATGTTGAAGAGCCTGCTGATGATGCGGCTGGACATATAGCTAGTGGTGTGGCTGGTACAGTACCAGCATATGTGTTGGATGAGTTGAGGGCAGTCAGAAATGACATTACACAATTAAGAACTCAACTTAATAGACAAGAGCAAAGATTTGAAAATTTGATGAACCTGGTGGAAAATAGAGGGAGGACTACTGAAACAGTTGCTTCCAAAATCACATCCACTCAGTTTGCTCTTCCTGATCTAACCAAAGATGTGAGGGGCATAAAGCAAGGCAATACACTCAAGGAACAGTTCTTGAAAGAACAGTTTGCCTCCATTCACAAGAAACTTGACAACCTTGCGGAAGCACACAAGCCTACTATGGCTGACCCTATTGAAACACTTCAACATGCTGCATTGGATCCTAAAGTCACTGAGAGGATAAATTTGCTGGAGCAAACACTAGAAGGAAGGATCACTGCAGTTGACACTAGAATAGAAATTATGGAAGGTCAACTAAATAACTTAGTGATCACACAGGTGAGTGTTCATGGCCAGATTTCCCGTTTTGTTGATGATGTCAATAAGGGGGAAAAGAGCCAAACAGCAGTAGCAAAAGAGGCTGCAAGATTTTTGCTCCAAAGAAATGGGAGGCTGATACAAATGCATTCAGAGAACTTGCACCTGGTAGACTTCAGCTGACTGATGACCTCTTCAAAGAATATAAGAAGCAATACTACAATAAGAGGAGACCTTACCATGACAAGGGTTTCCATGAGGGGCTAAATTCCTTTTTGGGACTTAAGTTCTGGGAAGCTAGAGTTAAGGCTTTAAGAGCTTCACACAGAGGTGGTAGAGGTGGAAGAGGTGGAAGAAGTCTACCTACTACATCAGCAAAAGATTCACTGGAAGAGTTCAAACATTTTTACATGCGTCTAGGATTCAAAGTACACCAAATCAATCTAACTCTACCTGAGGCTTGGAAATGGTGGAAGGAAGTAAATCCTCATATTGATTTTTCTCTTGTTGAAAATCAATGGATGAGAGACATGGTCAGGCAGATAAGTGAATATCAAGAGCAACAAGAAAGATAGAGACAAGAGAGAAAAAGCAGGAACTAGATCAACAGACTTTCATATTTCTTTATCTTTTGTTGAATCTTGTTTGTAATATTGTTGAACACATATGATTATAATGAGAAATGACTGAATTTGTTTTGTTTTTGTTTTATCCTTTTTGCTTTGCTATAAGGAGGGTATTGGCATCATCACCAAAAAGGGGAAAATTGTTGGACAAATTTTAAGTTTTAGTGATGAGTGCCGGACTAGCTGTTATAGAGCAAAGGCAAAAAGATGTTTAGATTAAATGTATAGGCTTATTAGAGTTTGATCATTGTATAGGTTTGATCAAACAAGCATTGTAAAAGGTCAGCTGACTTTCATCAGCAGACCTGTCTAGGTCGGTAAGGTACATGAGTCAGTAGACTAGTTTAGGAACCTATTGAAGACTGAAGGCTGAGGGATCAAACTCAGTTATTGAAGGCTAATGGATCAAACTTAGTGTTTAAAGTCAAGGATATGGAATCAAAATTTAGGGAAGTCTGTGATGACCTAAACTGATTACATATGCCTTGTGTAAAAGGTCTAAGTTCCATTAGTTAAGTGGTGATTGGAACTTAGTTATGTTCAAATTGGTGTAATCTTACTTAAGAATTAAAAAGTTAGATGAAAACAAGTAAGCTGCACTGTTTCATAAACACAGCAATTTGGAATAGCTGACTGACAAGTATTTCAGCAGACTTACACACACAGGAACCTGCTGAATATATATTTGGATTTAATCAAAGGTTACATTGGAAGATTACAAGGATAAGGACAGATAACAACTCTTGATTTTGTCAACAAATCAATGGTTAAGATTAAAGGGACGTTGGAAAGATTCAGAGCTTTATCCAATGGATACAAGTCAAAGGGTGGACAGTCTGAAAACTGTCAAAAAGTAAACTGACAGTGTCAGTACTATGTACAGGGACAGAATGCAAGTTAGATGGGGACAAATCTGAAATGGCTATGTTTTGAATTTCAAACATAAGTCACAAGGATTCTCACCTATAAATTGAAGACCCCTGATACAGAAACAAGTGATGAAAATTGATGAAAAACAACAATCAATCTTGAGCTATCAGATTCTTATCAAGAATTAAACTGCTGACTTTACTGAACTTAAAGCTACTGATCCAGTATATTCTTCAAGTGTAACCTGCTATCAAGTTACATCAAGTATACACACTTGAAGATTCCAAGCTGCTGATCATTTCATCCTGATCATGCTGCTGAAAGCTGAATCACTTACTTGATTCAAACTTTCTTTTACAAGAAATCTGCTGAAGACAGTGAAGCATCTTTGGGTGTCAAGGACTGTTTTTTTGTGGTGGAGCTGGTGAAGAGGCAATCCTACACTTCAAGGACCAGTGGAATACTTTGGAGCAGCAATCATACCTGTTTAAAGTGTTCAGTTTGTGAAGCCATAGTTATTGGTGAAGGACAGACAACTTAGGGATTTTTGTAACTGCAACCTCAAAGATCTCTAGTGAATTACCTCCAACATCACATGAGAAGAGTGGACTGACAGGATTACACCACCTGGAACCACTATAAAATCTGCTTACTTACTTTCTGCATTTATTTTCTGTATTTAGTAGATTAAGCACATTAACCTACTGAAACTAGAAACTTAATCACACACACTTACACTACTGAGTATCTAATACTTGGTATCATACTTTACCAACAAGTAATAAGGCTTAACTTGAATATATTCTGCTACAACAAATTCAGTAAAATCAACGATCGGTGAGACTACGAGTGGTGAGTGGATCAAGATACTATCGAAAGCGATCAAGAAAGCTCTGAACTTGCTGAGTTTGTTAATTCCAAAATTTTTAAGTGTTAAGTTTATTCACCCCCCTATAAACTTAACCAAAGCCTTTTCAAAGGACCAACAATTGGCAATGTCTAACTACGACTTCTGGTAGTCTTGGCTCAGCAGCACAACTGAGACCCTCGGCGGGGAGAAATCGGGAGCACCGGAAGGCATTTGTTAAGGCCTTATGGGACGTTGACTTAGTGGTCAATGATCCTTTTATAACGTGCTAGATAGCATAAATATAATCTCTAGGATTAGATGTCCTAGAAAGCCTTTTTATGTGAATGAATCAGGTGGTTATCCCTAAATTCGTATATACATACATGTGTGTCTAAAAGATTTAACATCTTTATCACTGGTGAGGCACGTCTATTCTTCTTAGCATGGAACTATTACTCCTACAATTGGTCGAGCCAAAGGACACATCTAACTCCCACACGGGGACCTAAGCCCGTGCCCTAGAGGTGCTTCCCGTGTTGCGGTGCAGTTGTTCACCGTGCGTAGTGTCCTTTGATATTGATGTAACAAACCATTCTTGTGCAATGATGTACTACGGAGCTAGTAGATGGTGAGTGAGCTCTATTGTTACAACCTATGTGGTAGTGATTATAGAAAGTATTCATGTTATATATATGTAATGTTATTTATTGTAACCGTTTCTTCTACCCCTTACTAAGTACATATGTGCTTACCCCCTCTTCTTTATTGTTCCACCCAGAGAAGGTGGTGTATTTGTAGGTTTTTTGTGGCCACTAAGCAGTGACCCGGAGATGTTGCAGATGAAGTTAGGGGTGTACAGATAAATTGAAAAACTGGACTAACCGATTGGATTGAACCGAACCGAACCGGAAATAAGAAACCGCAGTTTTTCAGTCGGTTTTTTTATATGAAAAAAACCGAACCGAAAAAACAGTCCAATTTTCGGTTTTTTTGAAAAAAACCGGATATGAACCGAACCGAACCGGAATATAATATAAATATATAATTATATATGTATATTATATAGAAATATAACTCAGCGAGAAATTACCCTAGGTTTTCATTCACTCCTCACTGAGTTGAGTTCACTCTTCAGTCTTCACTCACGCTGCCGCTGCCCGCTGGTGCTCTGAAAGTTGGATTCCGCCGCCGATCGCCCACCTTCAACCCTAGACGGCTAATTGGTAAAGGTAATCAACATATTTGATGCTTTAGCCTTTATAATGATGTCTGTGTGTTCAACCTGCAATTTGTCAACATTTTCGTGTCGAGAGCCCTTCTCAACCACATTCTGGGATGGTTTTGTGTATTTTGCAGATAAATGCTACTACAATTGATGATGGGCTGAACGTTTATGATTCCAATCATCGGTTTGAGCATTTACAACTTTTATTGGTTCTGTTTGCATTCGCTTCCTTTTGCATCGAAGGCATTTCAAAGTCTAGCACTGCAGGTACATTGTTTGGCCTATATTACTCAATATACTGATCAATTTAGTCGATTGAAGGTGTTCTTGTGGATTAATCTGTTTGTTTAGTTTTTTTTTTGAGGGGTCTGTTTGTTTAGTTGAAATTAGGTTTTAGGGATTCTGTAGTATGTTTTTGTGTAGTTGTGGTATGAATCTGGGTATGGAATGAAATGTAATGGTGTTCATTTTGCTAATGAATGAAATTCAGTTGTTTCTAAAAAATATATATAAAAAAAAATACTGATCAATTTAGTAACTTTGATGATGTGTTTGTGGGGGGATCAATTTAGTAACTTTGATGATGGATGCCTTCATTTATTACACACCAGTTACAAACCTGTATGTTGCTAGTTTATTTCATATATGGCCTTCTTATGCACTGGTTTTATCTTTTGTTGTAGATTGATCACATAGACACATATTGTCTAATTTTTTTTTCACATATTATAGAATTATACAAATGGAGCCTGAATCTCATATAAACCAAAGTAGTGGCCCGGAAACATTCCAGTCTGTTGTGCAACCTGATGTTGCTCCAAAACCGATTCCAGTTCCACCTCAAAAACGACCTACGACACCACACCAGAAAGCTACTGATGCAGCCAAGATTGGCAATCGAAAGCGAAGTCAGGCCTGGGATCATTTCACAATTATTCCAGGTAAAAATCCTATTAGAGCTGCTTGTAATTACTGTGGAACGGATTTTGCTGCTTGTCCTAGTGGTAATGGAACTACTAATCTGCATAAGCATTTGCAAAAATAGTGCACTAAACTTCCTTGGAAGCAAGAAGTAGGAAATGGTCAAAAGAAACTAACTGATTACTCCAATCTTCCTGAAAAAGGAAATAAGAACAAAGTACTTGATGTGAATGGTATAAGGAAAAAACTTGCAAAAATGGTAATTGTTGATGAGATGCCATTTAATATAGTTGAAGGGAAAGGGTTTAAGGAATATTCACATGCACTTGAGCCTAGGTTTAAAGTTCCTTCTCGGGTTACTTTGGCTAGAGATTGTATGAAACTGTATGTTGAGGAGAGGAGAAAATTGAAAAAGGCTTTGAAGGGTCGTCGAGTATGTTTAACTACTGACACTTGGACTTCTCTTCAAAATTTGAACTATTTAGTTTTGACAGCCCACTACATTGATGATGATTGGGTTTTAAATAAGAAAATCTTAAACTTTTGTACCATTGAGAGTCACAAGGGGGTCATGATTGCGTCTAAGATAGAGGATTGCTTGGATGAGTGGGGTCTTGATAAGATTCTTACCTTGACAGTTGATAATGCTTCTTCTAATGATTTGTGTGTTCAAGAGCTAATACGAGAGTTCAAGTTCAAAGATGTTATCTTAGATAACAAGTTTTTCCATGTGAGGTGTGGTGCTCACATATTGAACTTAGTTGTCCAGGATGGCTTGAATGAACATTTTGAAGCAATTGTGCGTGTAAGAAATGCTTGCAAGTATGTTAGGTCTTCCCCGTCTAGGATGCGATCTTTTAAGCAATGTGTTGAAAAAGAAAAAATTGACTTAGGTCACCTTGTGATACTTGATGTAGACACTAGATGGAACTCAACATACTTGATGTTAGATAGGGCTGAAAAATTTGAGAAGGCATTTGATAGACTCTACAAGAATGAAAAGTTGTTTCAAGACTATTTTGATTGCTATGGTGAAGAAGAAATGAATGATGAGATGAATTTCTTTGGTAGGAGAAGAGGTAAAAAGAAAGATAAGAAAATTATTGGGCCTCCTAAGAAAGATGATTGGATTGTAACTAGTAACTTTGTTGAATTTTTAAAAATATTTTACAATGTTACTCTTAAGTTTTCTTCCACCTCACATGCCACTTCACATATTTTTGTGCCTGAAATATGTAATGTGAAGAAAAACATTGACTCCAAGATGAGTGAGAAATATGATTCAAGTATGTTTTCTATGGCCATGAGTATGCAAGCCAAGTTTAACAAATATTGGTCTAATTGGTCTAACTTCAATCACTTGTGTTTTGTGGCTATTGTGTTTGATCCTCGGTTAAAAATGAAAGGTGTGCATCTTTGCTTGAAGCAATTGTTTGATACGGACGTGGAAAGTAAGGTAAAAGAAATAGAGAATCATCTTAATGCCTTGTTTTCACAATACTCTAAGAACTTGGTTGTGAATGATAAGTCGGGCAGCCCAAGAATTGTTGGGGAAAAAGGTGTTTGTGATGGAGATGGAGAAAACATCTACTCCATGCTTGCAAAAGAAGTTGACGAATTTGATGGCGGGAGAGAATTAACTAAGTATTTAATTGGACTTGAGAAGGGGGATAAATTAAATGTCTTGGATTGGTGGAAATTAAATTCTCCTAAGTATCCGGTATTGTCAAGAATTGCAAAGGATATCCTTGCAATCCCGATCTCAACAGTTGCCTCGGAACAAGCTTTTAGCACGAGCGGTCGGGTCATTGATCCTTTTAGGAGTTCTTTGAGGCCAAAGACCGTGGAAGCTTTAGTATGTGCTCAAGATTGGCTACGTGACGGTCCACCGGTTGATATTTGGGAAAGATTGGACGATATTGATAGATATGAAGACGCCGCTCAAGGTGACATTTTAACTTTTAACGTTATAATAATCAAATACAATTTAATTGCTTAGTTTCAACTTTCAACTAATGATGAACATATGTTATTTTTTATTTTTGTTCTCAATACTTTATAGAAAGTTCAAGCTCGTGTGTTACAAATGATGACGATGATAGCATCATGGGAGATTGGGAGTGAATGATGATTCTAAGGTATGAAGATTTGTTTTAAAATTTCCTTTACTTTTGACTTTTGAGAGATATTGTATGTATGGATCTTCGACATTTGCAATTCTAAGTTATAACTGTTTGTAAATTGACTTTTGTGCGTTCCCGGTAGATTGACTCTTCCAATCTTGTTTTTTTATACAGCCCGCCATTGTTGAAGTTGTTGAATGATGTTGAGGATGTTGCTTAGCGGGTGCTTTTGTTATGGACGTGGTGTTTTGGACATGTTTGTCGGGTGCTTTTGTTATGGACTTGTTTGACAGACTTATTAAGTTATTTTGTAGTTATTATGTGTGGACACTGGACTGTGGTCTTTGTTTATTTTCTTTTATATTTGTATGGACTGTGGACTATTGTATGGACTATGGACAATGCCTAGTAGTAGTCGTGAACCTTGAGTTTGTTTTTGCTGCTCAAAGCCGGCATTGACTGTGTGCCCTTTTCCCCAGTCTTGCATGCATTTACCTGATTAATTAGTATTTTATTAATTAGTATATTGCTTCATATTCATTTTGTAGTAGCACAATGATAGTAATGATGTTGTTTCCCTTGTTCGTCCCCTTTTTAGAAAAAAAAGAGGACATTTTTGTGGAAATTGAAAAAAACAGTTTAAAAACTGAACTGAACCGAACCGGGCTGTATTGGTCGATTCGATTCAAGCATAATTAATGATCGATTCGATTGAGAAAAATAGAAAACCGTTACTCTGATTCGATTCGGAAAATTACAAAAAACCGACCGGACTGGACTATGTACACCCCTAGATGAAGTCCGTTTTATTTTGGGTATAGAATCTCTTACTTTGTAATGATGGAAATCACTAAGTTGAGTTCATTGTTAACAAGTTGTAATGGATTTGTTTGTATTTTATGGTCATAATAAGTCTTTAGCTGATGTAATAAATGCAACATGTGTTGCTTTCGTATGTTTATTAGTTATTTTGGTTACCCAAGCCGGTCGTTTTTCCTTCCGCCTTGTTCTCTGGTTTTTGCTTACATAGGGCTTACGTATATAATTCGATTAAATTTTAATTATATGCATGCAAGGCTTTCTTTTCCGGATAAGGAATCGGCATCCAGGATAGGGGTGTCACAGTTGGTATCCGAGAGCAAAGTAACACCGCTGCATAGGATTTAAACTCTTAAGAAGTGGTCTAGTTGTGTGTAGATACATAAGATGGGAATCATGGAGTTATACCTTTAAAGTGTAGACACCCTTAAGCTAGTCCGTTAAGAAATTAAACCCTTAAGGTTGAGGTCTTTAAACCAATCCATGTCACCTAGGATTAAGTGAAACCCCTTTAAGTGAAACTTTGGAATCGGAGTCTTATCCTTACACCCATAAGTTGAGGTCCTCTTGGTTGGATTTCTTAATGTTCCTAATTGTGACCTCTACACTTCCTTTTACACTTCAATATCAATATCAACTTTTTGACTTGTCCAATCTTTGTAGACAGTGATGTCTGGCCCAACTCTATAAATTCTCTGGTTTCTCCTTTCACCATTACTTGAATTGTTGTTTATCAAAACTCTTTGGCCTTGCCTCGATCGAGATGGGTTCCACAAGAACCCAATGTATAATCCTACCTTTTTCCATGTGCTCCATGTTCGTTTGAATTACCACTGTTAAAGGTTTCTTGCTTTGACACATGGTTTTCATCATTCTTGTAGTTAAGTTTTGCAACACGAGTGAATGCTTTTTATTTCCATGTTTTTCCTGACGTAAGACTGTTTCCCTACTCCAAAATTCTGAACATTCTCAACAAGATAGAACACTGTATTGTCTACAATTTATCTATTTACTTCAACTCGAAATTCTACATGGATTGTTCAAAGAGTTCATGTCATAGCAGAACACTCTATCTAGAAAATCTGCAGCAGCACTTTTACTTCTTATGTTTTGAACAGGTTAAACTCCTCAAATGACCTGAATTTATGATATGTTGTAGACAACGCTTTCATCTTCAATTTCCCTTATAGAAGAAAGTTCAAATTCCTTTTCTTTTGCTCGCAATCTGCAATTCAAGTCAGCATTTACTAATCTGGAAATTATGACAACTTGTGCATTCGGAAAAAATAAATGCTTTGGACCGAATCCTTCTCATTCCAAAATTATAATCTTCTGATACCTTTTGGAAACCTTCAGTACCTAAATATTTTATCTTTTGATCGTGCTGCAATTCCTTCTCGTTTGGGCTGCACAAATCAATAATGACAGGTCTAAAGTAAATATCATACACAACAGCCTAAAAGGAATATTCAACTCTTTGACTTAGGGTTTGGGCTAAGAGAGTAATAAGTTATGATTGTTATGTTATAGAATTTGATCCTTGGAGTTTGGTCTTCTCCCGGGTTAAGGCTTTTAGTAGAAAGTTTGTGAGGCTAACGTTATGGTTTCTTTTGCAGATATGAACACCAACTCACTGTATTCTAGCATGCCACGCTTGAAGTTCTAACATTTTCATGCCTTTTCTTCGATCATACATTTTCTAGTAAATTACTTCCCATTTGATTCCTCACTAGAAGTCTTTGAGTTCAATAACTTCTCGCCATCTGTTGTAATATATTACCTCAGAAACGTTTCCCCATAAGCCTTTCTTTTGAACAAGTTTACACCTCTTTACTTTCCAAATCAAAGAAGAAAGTCCCCTCTAATTTTGTATTGTTGCACTCGCATTCATCCTTTCAAATTCAATTTGATTAAACCTTCTAATATCAAAACAATCTTCTTGTGTTCATTCTCGGCTCCCTTTCTAAGGGTATTGTCGATGTTGTAACATTTTCACCTAATGTTGCATGTTCTTTTAAAGTATGTATATATTCTTTTTACCAGTTAGATCTTTAATCCTGCCATGACATCCATTTTCAATCACTTTCCTATAACTTTCTGGCAATTTATGCAAACCCAATTTCAGGCAGAAGGTAGTCGCTTACCAAGATGTCTTCCAAGCCCTACTTTCCGGACAACATTTGAATTCCAAAATTTTATTAATTTTAGATAAATGTACCTTGTACCTTTTCAGCTTTACATCTCTTTCAGGCCATTTAGAGCCATGAACCGCCAGACACACCTTTTGACATTTCATTTTATGTCTTGGTATTTCTATAACAACCTTGTTACGCCGGTTGAATTGTTTGTTTTGTTTTAACCTTTTTGTTCACTCATAAGGAATAAACTTGAACATTTATTCTTTGGTACTGTACTATTCCTCTCGAGTAATACAACCTTGAACTCTTGAATTGGATCATCAAAGACCTTTTAAACTTCTTTTGAAAGTTTGAACTAATTTTATGAAAATCAAACTTTATCTGACATTTCTTATGTGCCTTTTTCCTCCACTCAAAAAATTGTTTATCTGGACCCATTCTTCAAACTTTTGATTTTCCTGTACATTACCTTGAGGAAATTTCTATCACATTTCAATCTTGAAATAACCTCTATTTTGGCTTATGCAAACCTGGATACTTCTTGACAAGTTTTTGTTCCATTCTAAGACCTTTTGGTGAACTCATTTTGGCCCATAACTTCTTCATGTTTAGACCCTTACTTCCTTTTACATTTCTCATTTGTTGAGTCTTTCGGGTGCTCTACTTTGCACCATTTCTTAAATTTCTATTATGGGATGAATCATCTACAACGTTTATGCCAATTGAGAACCCTCTTAATTCGCCAACAGCCACTTTGTTTACCAAATCATTAACGATTAAAGTCACTTCCAAATGTTCTCAAGTCCAATATTCTTTTCCTTTTGCATTTAATGTTTCGAAGTCGACATACCACCTGGGGTTGAACTTGTCTCATATCAGTTTCTCAGTTTTCCAAGCAAACCATAAAAAAATAACTAACCGATAACGGTTAAGTCTAAGACAATCTGTCTTACGTTCAAACATTCATCCCTCTCTGTGTTGTTGTTGTACCGGGATTCATCTTTTGTTGTTTTTCCACATCAGTTTCACCCTCAGAACTTTTGTAAGATATTTTATATCTTTCCTTTCTTCCAGCATCAATTCCCTTTTTGTATCAACGTAACATCTAGGAAGTCTCCGTCTTGGAGACTCTCCTCTGCAAACACCTTTTACAGATGTTTTGTGTTGTCTTTATCCTCACCGCAAGGATTGGATCAGACCTTCAGAGAGAAAGTATGGAAAATGTGTTTTTCTTCCTTCCCGAAAAGCCTTAGAATTCCTTCAGTTGGGATCCTTTCATTCTTTAGCAAACTTGTGGCGCAGTCATGGAGTTTGGGATCGAAAGAAGTCAAGTGTGCTAGAAGTTATGGATCAGTTGGGAAGCTGAAGCATCCAGGATATATGTCATCAAGAGCAAGTTAAGCATGTCGTACCATTGATTGCAAAATCTGAGGAAGTTGATGAGATCGTGAATAAACAAGACGGAGATCCTGTTGTGGTTGGTCAAAAGCTAGTGGCCAGAACTAAACAAACAAGAGGTTAATGATTATATGAAGATGGAAATCCTCAGCATCGGAATAGGCTTGGTGTTCTGAATATGGGAGATTTGAGAAAGACAAAGATGAATGAAACCACAAGTTAGCATTTGCAGTTCGTCCAGAGGCAACCAAGATGTGTAGAGAGTTGAAACGGTATCACTGATGGCCTTCTATAAAAATAGAGATGACAGAGTTTGCTTACAAAAATAGTTACAACAACAGCACCCACATGTCACCTTTTTAAAGCTCTGTATGAAAGAAAGTGTTGAATGCCGGATTTCTGGGATGAAGTGGAACAAAGACAGATTACATGACCAGAGTTGATACAGCAAGCCAGAGAGAATATTGATGCGGACCATCGCAACCTTGAGATGGCTCAAGATAGACAGAAGATTTGGGAAGATGGACGAAGAAGATTGTTAGAGCTTGAAGTTAAAGATAAAGTATATCAAAAGGCGTTCCCAATTAAAGGAGTAAGATGGTTAGGGCGGACATGCAATTAAGGCCCAGATATGAAGGCCCTTACATGATCTTGGCAAAATTCGGCCCTTTAGCTTATCCGTTTGGAGTTACCAAAATCCTTTTCACAAGTGCATGGCGTCTTGCATGTGTCAATATTAAAGGAAATGCTTAACCAATATTGATGTGGAAGCAGGAATTCACCTTGAAATTCTTGAAGATAACTTGATCTACAAGGAAGATTCAGTTGCACCTTAGAACATAATAGCAAGAAAGTCAAGAAGAAGGATGTACAACTAGTCTTGGTTCAGTGGAGCAATCACACACCAACAGAGGCGACATGAGAGTCAGAAGACAAGATGTTTTACGAGGTTCTAGAGTTCAAGCATCTCGCAGACATGTTCAGTTTTGAGGACGAAACTTGTTTTAATGGGCAGCCAGTGTTCTTAAGAAAGTGTATAAACGTTTAACGGAATTTATTTATTATTTTCCTATATTATGTTAGACTAAAATAAATAATTAAAAGGAAATTAATTATTAAAAGAGGGTAATCATTATTATGATTTGAATAATAATTATTTAAGGTAAATAATCTCACTATTCCTATTATCATCACTTCGGCAATTCTAAAGAAAAAGCATAGGCATGCGACGCGGGATGCCTAGAAGCGGAGGAAGGAATCTTCAATCGCGTGGCTAATCCGTCAGGAATTTGGACATAATGCAGAAGATGGAAGTTATAGTCTTATCGCAATGAACGTTTCCACACCAACCGTTTGTCATACAATAATTTTTCTGTTTTGCCCTAAATTTGGAATCTTGATCGTTTTTTTGAAAAGTCTAAGCTTTATTTATGTAGAGAGTTGTATGATCGTAGTTATATCATTTCTGAATCATAAGTTATTCATAGAAGTCGTGAATCAAAGGATTCAAGTTGGTTTCTTTCAATGTTTTTGTTGAATTTTGTATGGCCATGGTGGTGGTCATTATTTGTAGGTTTGAGGATGTTTCGGTATTGTTTGGTGGTGAAAAAATTGGTTAAAAAGGGCTGAAAACGAGCAGGAACGAATCTGCAATTTTGCAGAAAATTGCTAGAGGTGCGGGCCTCTATTTATAGGTGTGGGCTTGCAGCAAGAAAACTACCAGAGGTGTGGGCCTCTAGCTGTAGATTCACCAGGCTTTAGATAGGTTAGTTTACCAGAAAAAGAGTGTTTATCCAGTAATGAAGTGATCTCCTGCTCTGATAGTTCTGAATTCAATATGTATGCATCATGCATATAACGATAATATTCTATATTTTTATAATTATTTTTAAATTCCAAATCCAAGTCAATCAAAGATAAATTCAAAAGTACCATGGTAATAAACCCTACTGGTGGAATATTCATATTATACAAATCAAAATAGATGATATCATCTATTGTTTTATCATATATTGAATAGGGAATTTCCAAGAAAGATTTTATAAGCTCAAAAACGAAATTATTACCATAATCATTACCAATGATTGATTCCACTTTAGATAGAAGACGGGATTTATTAAGAGTTAGAGCGGAGCGAGTTAGATCTAATCTATATAATCCATCCACCTTACCTCTTGAAATAAGATACTTATAAAAGTCTGATGATAAACATCTAAATCCAAATGTGTTCTTTATATAATTTAATTTTATATATATAGCTTTATTTAGCATTTTAGCAAGAGATGATAATACAAGATTATCTGAGACCTCAGGGTGAACTCCAATACCTAAATCTGGTGGTAATTCTTCAGTATGTAATATATAATAAAATCTACCATGAGGATTATCAGCAAGAGTAACGATTTCTACATCAAGAGGTTTAAATTCATACTTACCACTTAAGACTTCTGATTTTATCTTTAGTACTTCATCTTTACTCAAAGGAAAAGTATTTGGTAATGAATTATAATACATATCAATATTATAGATAACTTCCTGTAAGTAACAATTAGAAGAACTGCTACTGTAATTCCTGTTCTTCTTCAAATAAATCAGATGATGATATAAAGGTGTTTCCAACTAAAACTAATAAAACTAATAGGGGTATTATGATTACTCATCACATTTAGCGAATCCGAAGGGAAAGATTCCTAGACTATTATCTATCATGATACATAATAGTCATCTTCTTACTAACTATCATAATCTTTTCCCTAGGGTAAGTCATGAATACCAATAGATTCAGTATCATGTAAAACACTTACCCGCCCACTTGGTGAAATGAAAAATATCCCGTTAAATCTCGGACTTACCAAATGATAGGTGTATAGAGAGGGCTAATTATATAGCCCAAAGGAATTTCTGTTTCGCAATATAGTGAGTTCTGTCTTTATACATAATTGGCAATGATTTCAACCCGAGTTTCTCTAGGTTTGGTTACCCTAGAAAAAGACTCTTGATTGAGGCCACCCTATTCATGTCTCTGGTGAGGTTGAAATGATATAACATTTCTAGAGACCAGAGGTGTAGGCCTCGGATTATAGGCGTGGGCCTTGAGCAATTTTGAGTTATTTCCCTATTCTTTTCTACTCAATGCTTCTAAGTGATGTGGGTGTTCCCTCGGGGCATTATATGTTAATTGGAAATGTCTAACTACTATTTCTGGTAGCCTTGGCTCAGCACCACAACTGAGTCCCTCTACAGGGAGAATGTGGGAGCACCGGAAAGTGTTTGTTTAGGCCTTGCGGGACGTTGACTTAGTTCTCGATGATCCTTTTACAACGTTTTAGGTAGCATAAATTGAATGTCTAGGATTAGATGTCCTAGGAAACCTTTTTATGTAAATGAATCAAGTGGTTAGACCTAAATTCGTAAATACTGTAGAGATATAAAATTTATCCGACATGCCAAATATGTCACATAGTACATTTGTCATAAGTTGTGGTTTATTTTATATTCTTTCCTATAAAATATACTAGGGAATAATGTGGACACAAATAATTAATTAAATCTCTTAAAAGAATCTTAGAGATTTAATTATTTTTAATTAAATGGCTATGTAGATGTATAAAAAAATGGGTAACGTTATTGGCACCACACTCACTTTACTTCGACACCCCAAATTAAGTGGCACCACACCAATTCACTTAAATCTACTTGGGAACCACATTTTTTTAAGACATATTTAAAATTTTATTGGCACCACATTTGTAATTAAAAAATTGTCATTCTTACTTCTTGCACCACACTTTTTGACTACATCCAATCCAACACAAATAATTACAAAATGTCCCTGCCTTTAAGAACATTTTTCATCTTCTTAATCTCTTTCAATCTTCATCCTCCTATCTTCATATTCATCTTCAACCAATTACCTTTGTGTGAAGCAGAAGAATGCAATCGGATGACACTATCAACTCGGGTTAGCCCTTTTAGACCAAGCGAGGACGGCGGTCTAAGCAGTTGACCAGACATTTATGACTCATTTAGCGCTACCAGGCCCGGGGTCTAGGGGCGTTACAGAATGGTATCAGAGCCGACTATCAGACGGAACTATGCGTTGCACCGTACAAGAAGACGGTGTAAGGATGGCCTCTAGTTACTTATGGTAGGGATGATCCAGGAACAGTCTTGGCCATCCTGGCAGGGACGCCAGTCCCTTATAAGGGGGGAGAATGTAAAGTCCCACCTCGGTAAAGTAAGTTAATGCTCACCCCCATATAAGTGTGAGACATAAAGGTCTTGTCAACTCGGGTTAGCCCCTTTAGACCAAGCGAGGATGGCGGTCTAAGCAGTTGACCAGACATTTATGACTCATTTAGCGCTACTAGGCTCGGGGTCTGGGGGCGTTACATACAGAGTACAGATTACCATTATAAATAAGATCAAATAGTATAGTCTGAACTTATTACAAAGTATTCAACACTTGATCAAGATGTTTCTGCCAACTCAGGCTATTACTATTATGAAGGTCTATAGCACATCTGAAAAACAACTCTGCTAAAATACAGACAGATAACAAAAGGAACTCAGCAGGGGAGGCTCCAGGAATTTAATGATACGGAATTTGTCATATTTTACAATTACTAAGCGTAATGTTATATATTATAGTTCAATAGGGGTCAATAGGGATCAATATATAAAAATAAGGGGGTCGGTACAAATATAAAATGTGTATATAAAAAAATATTCGACTGTAATATTTTTTTAGCGGGTCGGGTGACCCATTTCTTTCTACTTGGAGCCGCCCCTGGAACTCAGCTGACCTACTATGATGCCCATATCCCGGATACCGAGTTCTTATCTGGAAAATAATGTCCGGCACGCATATAATTAAAATTTAATCTAATTATATACGTAAGTCTTACGTAAGAAAACATCATAGAACAAGGCGGAAGGCAGAACAACCGGCTCGGGTAACCAAAAAAACTAATAAACGATCGAAAGCAACAAATGTTGCATGTATTACATAATCAAAAGACTTATTATGACCATAAACGGCTAGGGCAAGCTTCGTTTTTGTCCTTTAAGGGTTACTTTCGGCATGTATCCCATCAATGTGATGGCTTTTAGAGAAGCATTAGATTTTATTGTCCACTCCTTGGTTTGTCTCCGTGACTTTGTTTTGATTTCGTAGACTTGAAAAGCCGATGTGCCTTTTGTTTCGTTCTTCGAGCCACAAGAATACATCATTTATCATCCACAGCAACGGACTTCTTCTCTTGCCTTTGTATTGACAATTTGGGGTTTATTAAAAATTCTCAAGTCTTCAGCAACAATTGGTCACATGACGACAACTTGCAATTTGATAATATCGAGGGTCCAAGTTGAATGGTCATAGTATGACCATGTGATGGCTCCACTAATGAGACTTGATTTTTTCTTTCTTTTCAATCTTCAAGCAAGATCATTTCTTCATCGGCTAAGAAAATTACGTTGCTTTTAAGGACAAAGCAATTCTTGATAGTGTGCCTCGCCAAGAGGTGATGTTTGCAACATTTTCCTTCGTTAGGCATTTGGTTGAGGGGAGACCAATGAGTTTGATTTGAGAAACTCATCAAATTTTGAAAGGACGTTGGAATGAAGAAAATGGTACTTCTTTTATTTCTTTTCCTCTATAATTGGATGTTGTCTTTTTGTTGCAAATATGCGGCCATTGTTCCTCCGGACCTATTTTAAGCCTGGAATCCCCACATTTATAGCCATGGACTCTTTGCATTTTGTTTCTGGAGTTGCTTTGGTGAATTTTCTAGTCTTTTCCTTCTCATTTCCCTTTTAAGGGCCTTGAAAGAGAGCTTGACCTCCGTTTGCGGCGATGCTTAACTTCATGTCATGAGCATGGAAAGTCAATTATTAAAAACACATTGGTTGAATTCTCTCGAGGATGTATTGAAGACTCCATTGCCTGCCTTGAATGCACATCTCGATGGTAGAATGTTTGGAAATTGGTCCTTGTAGTTGAAACTTAGTCTCTTCCGTCTGCTATTGTAGTCGACAAATTTTCCACTTTCCAATGGTGAGAGTTGGTCAACTCCACTATGCTGACCGTGCTACGGGTGCTCTAGAAGCGATTGAGAGATGCTTTCTCTAGTTGCTCCAAATTATTGATGGAGGCAGGGGCAAGGTCGGCACACCCGTCAAATGCATTACCTTTGAGTGAACTCGCAAACAGTTTCACCAAGTGATCGTCATATGTACCAGCATTGGTGAAAGTCTCCATGAAGTGGGCAGCATATTGTTTAAGGTTGTCTTTATCGTAGAATTGTTGAAATCTAGGTGGTTGATAATCAGAAGGCATCTTGAGATCATCAATCTTCTGAATGTATTTCTTGACATAGATTGAGGATGATTTGGTGGTCCCTCCAACATTGTCATTGATGAATTCTTCCAAAAACCTGATAGGATTCGTGTCATCAAGGGAAAATCTTTAGATCACTTAGTCAGCTGGAAGACTTGGAAGCTTCTTGATCTTTGAAAGTGATGTCAAGTTGGTCATCATCATCATGCACCACTTATTTTGCCTTAATTGCTTCTCCAATGGAATCAAGCTTGCTGGCGAGCTTTGCAATTCGTTCGTCTTGATTCTGAACAGGTGGCGTGAGATCTTAAATGGCCTTTGTAAGGTTGGCAATGTGCTCATCTGGGGCGGTGGAATTTGACATCATGACGTCTGCAGCCATTCGTGACGAGGATCCATCAAAAGTTTCCTGTATCTCTTTGACATGCTCCGAGTGATGAAGCCAGAAGGTCATCTATGAGATAAAGAAACAGACCTTGCAACAGTAGCTTTCACAACAACTCCTTTTGAAGTAGCAACATCCTTAGGAACGACACCCATTGAAGCATCCTTCGAAGCAGCAGCCTTTGAAGTGGTAGCAACCATGGGTGCCGTTTTGTTCTTGATCTCTTTTATTATTTTTTCATTAGCCTTTAGCACACCCTTTTCATTTGTTCTTGTTCTTGATCTCTTTTATTATTTTTTGATTGGTCCCACTGGGTGTGCCAGAAATTTGTAACATAAATTTCGTAGTCCTACAAATAAATTAAAAAGAAAGACAAGAAAATTGGAAAAAATATAAATTTATTTATTTCAAAGTTCGAGTGGGTACAATCTCTAGCAAAATCCCTATATCTAAGGGATGTATTTGATTCTCCTTTGATTTCACTGAGGGTCGCACATACTTGTTCTCGGACTTTGTCAAAACTCCTCCGATTTGTTGGGAAGAAAGCTGGATTTATGGAATATCTCCGGATATGGTAGATACTCTTCATAGTTGGAGATGACCTGGATGTTTTCTTGCTTCCTTGATCTTATCCTTCGATTTCTCTGAGACTCACGATGACTTGTTCTCGGACTTTGTCAATACCCCTCCAATTTGTTGGGAAGAAAGCTGGATTTATGGAAGATCTCCGGATATGGTAGATACACTTCATAGTTGGAGATGACCTGGATGTTTTCATGCTTCCTTGATCTTCTCATTTGATTTCTCCGAGGGTCACGATGACTTGTTCTCGGACTTTGGTGGTGATCCTCCTATTTGTTAGGAAGAGGGCCTTCGTTTGTTGTTGAAGAATTCCGGATTTCTTGGTGATCTTTGATTTGTTGCAGAACCCCGAATATGACAGAAGACCTTCGATTGTTGCTGGAGAACTCTGAATATGGTGGACGAACATCGAATGTTGGTGAAGAACTCCGGATGTGGTGGATGATCCTCGAATATGGAAGAACTCCGAATATGGCGGATGACCTTCGACTGTCATTGAAGAACACCGAATATGGCGGACGATCCTCGAATGTTGAAAAACTCCGAATATAGCGGACGACCTTCAAATGTTGTTGAAAAATTGAAGACTTCTTTGTTGCTTCTTAGATCTTATCTTTGTTGAAGAACTCTGTATGGTCTTTGATTTGTTGAAGAACTCGAAGGCTAGTTTGTTGCTTCTTAGATTTTCTCTTTGTTGAAGTACTCCGGATTTGGTGAAAGATCCTCGAATATTGTTGGAGATGACTTGGAGGCTTCTTTGTTACTCCTTGAATCTTCTCTGCGGTGGTTGAGCAGAGGACTTGATGCTTTTTCTGTAACATCTTCACCAATTGTTGTTGTGTTGATGAACTTCTTGATATGGTGGAAGAGCTTTGACCTTGATGAAGATTTGAAGGAATACTTTTAATTGTCTTCAATCTCTTAGTTGAAGAACTTTGACTTTTCGGAAGATCTTCGATTTTAGAAGACAATCTTTCTCGGCGCTTTGAAGCTTTTGATCTTCTTAATGTTCTTGAAGAACTTTGGACTTTCTCAGAAGATCTTCGAGTGTTCAAGGCAACCTTGTCCGATGATCTTCAAGTGTTGAAGACGCCTTTTGGTCTTCTTCCTTTCTTAAAGAACTTTGAGCTTTCCTTGGAAGATCTTTGATGCTTCGGCATTGTAGTGTTTGAAGCTTTTCCTCCGGTCTCCAATCGCCACTTATTCGTGTGTTTATGATTCCACCCAACATCTTCAATGTGCTGATGATTTGACTAACTCTGTGTTGCTAATGCTTTTCGATCTTCTCACCTTTCTTGACTTTGGGTTGATCTTCAAGTGTTGAAGACGCCTTGTTGACGAACTCTGCTTTTGTGTTGATCTTCAAGTGTTGAAGATGCCTTTGTTGAAGAGCTGCACCTTTGTGTTGATCTTCAAGTGTTAAAGACGCCTTGTTGAAGAACTCTGCCTTTGTGTTGAAGACGCCTTTGTTGAAGAGCCGCCTTTGTGTTGATTTTCAAGTGTTGAAGACGTCTTGTTGAAGAGCTCTGCCTTTGTGTTGATCTTCGAGTGTTGAAGACGCTCTTCGATCTTCTTGGCTTTCTTGAAGAACTTTGAGGAATTCTTGGGAGATCCTCGAGACTTGAGAAAGTTCTTTGATTTCCATGGATTTCTTGAAGAACTTTGAGGAATTCTTGGGAGATCTTCGCGGCTTGAAGACGCTCTATGCTTTTTCTTATGCTTCTGTTCTTCTGTCCTTTTTAGTGTTTCTCTGCAAATGACTAAGGCCTCTTATTTATAGTGGTGGATGAGTGCCTTTGAATTAATTTGTATTTAATGTGTTCAAACTCTTGATTGATATTCATAACTCTCAGAAGATTTTACATTTATTATAAAACAGTAAAATCTCCTAATTAATTCATCTTAAAATAAATTTTTATGATTTATTGACTTTTATAGTATCTCCCAATATTTAATGTAGGAAATAATAAAAAATATTTAAATTTTGTAGCCATTTGTAGTATGTGATGAATATAATATGTCACATACACATTTTTTTTGAGTGATGTTATTGTGACCACACTTGTTATACTCTTGGCACCCCATCTGTTTTCAAATACCGATCTATAGTGGCACCACACTCCAGTTTTTTTTTTTTACTTTTACAAATTTATTTTATTATACCTAAACCTCCAAAGTTTATAAATATACACTTTCATCCCTAATTTATTAAAGAAACCACCCTCCAAGATCTGTAGAACAACCCTTCTTCTTCCTCTTCCTCTTCCTCTTCGATCTCTTTAATGGCAACTACTCAAATAACGCGACCCTCATTCTAGCTCCGGTAGAAATAAATTATCACTCCATGACGGTGTTTATTACCAAGAGCTCCGTCACTAATCGGAGCAGTCAGGTCGATGATTACTTTGCTTCACGCCGGCGGCCAGGTCGACATGTTCATTTGCTTCACCGGGCGGCTGTGTCATGCAGCGGGTTCACTCACCCCAAACATCGGCCCCCAGTCATGCCGTTAACAAGATCGGTGAAGACATGACAAATGAAATCTCTATGGACACCTCAATTCTCCAATTTCATTTTTAGCAGATCTAAAAAAGAAACCCATATTAATCATCCTCTCTTCATTCTTTTCAAGATTTTGCTCTTATTTTGCCTAAACCACAATTTCACTGAATCCTTCATCTCCTATTCCTTTTGTATGGACTTTGTATTTTAATTTTATTTTTTGGATACATTTTGAAAAAGAATCTTATTTTATATGTATGGTTGGATATAATTTTACTTTTCCATGAAACGCTGGAAAAATAGAAATTGACTGGAGTGTGAAGAACACTTTGGGAATTGTGAAGGTGTTTGTGTGAGTATTTTGGTTTGTGGATGGGAGGATGCAAAAAATTTATAGTGGAAGGTTATTGATGGTGAGGTGGGGAGAATGATAGTGTCATCCGATTGCATTCTTCTGCTTTACACAAAGATAATTGGTTGAAGATGAATATGAAGATAGGAGGATGAAGATTGAAAGAGATTAAGAAGATGAAAAAGGTTCTTAAAGGCAGGGACATTTTGTAATTATTTGTGTTGGATTGGATGTAGTCAAAAAGTGTGGTGCAAGAAGTAAGAATGACAATTTTTTACCGATGTGAGACTTTACATTCTCCCCACCTTATAAGGGAGTGGCGTCCTCGCCAGGACGGCCAAGACTATTCCTGGATCGTCCCTACCAGAGGTAACTAGAGGCCATCCATACACCGTCTTCTTGTATGGTGCAACGCATAGATCCGTCTGATAGTCGGCTCTGATACCATTCTGTAACGCCCCCAGACCCAGGGCCTGGTAGCGCTAAATTAGTCATAAATGTTTGGTCAACTGCTTAGACCGCCGTCCTCGCTTGGTCTAAAAGGGCTAACCCGAGTTGACAAGACCTTTATGTCTCACACTTATATGGGTGTGAGCATTCACTTACTTTACCGATGTGGGACTTTACACTGTACTTGTTTTTTCTTGACTCATATGGACTTTATTTGCACATTGAGCTGCACATCGTATTTGCGTATTCTGAACTTTGCAATTGGATGAATATTTGTAATTTTTTTAATAGTCAGCTCATCCTTTGTGCTCTTATTGACATTAGGTAACAGCCTTCGGTTCTCGTTTTATTTTGGTATTTGTTAAGATCAAGCGCATACTGTTGAAATAGTGTCCTAAACCCAATCGGGTTGGACCGGATCCGACCGATCGGATCATTTCTACTATTTCTTTATGTTTTTACATATATAATAAATTGTTTTTCTGTTGTCATATATTTGTTCTTTTAAAGAACTAATCATAAATTGTTATATGAAAACGTCCTTAGTATTAAACTGTGATAGAGAAACCATGATAGGCGATTATGGTTGATGAGATCTCTAATCACTTTAATAAGTTTATACTTAAATGTCTCTAGGCTTATGTACTATTAAACAGGGTATTGATAGTACAAACAGGCTAGCACGTATTAAATGTCTTCTGTTTTTAAGGGCAGGAATAGATCTCGTCTATCAAAGTGTAGAGACACTTGGACTGTACGTGGACTTGTATTAGAGAATGCGTACGTTAGACTGACCCACTTACACTGTTATGTGTCACACTATGTGACAATTGTGTAATTATCCTTAGGACCGGAGTCTGCATGGCATCACGGTGTGGATTGTCATGCTTTGACACTATGTAGGTTTCCCCTAGCCATAGAGCGATAATGCGGTAGTGATTGGGTATGATACTAAAGCATGCGGAGTATACATGTTTGGTCGTCCGGGAATCGCGTACCCTATCATTATGAGTGAATATCCGAAAGGGCCTTCCCATAAGAAATGTCTAGTTCTCGTTAATCTTTACAATGTGGGAGTAATTGAGTTATTCAAAGAGAGCCTGATATCCAGATTATGAGATACGATTGTATGGATATTACTACAATGATATGATTCTATTTACAAGCTAACCGAGCACATGAAAGGTAGTAGTCATTGCTTATTGACTCTTCCGATTATTGGGGGTCATGGATGTGTTGCTAGACGCTATCCGTGATCGTTAGATTGTAAGGGCATTTTCGTAATTGCGCCTTATGTCTATGGCCAACATATTCGGAAGCCTATCGGGTCACACAGATATGAACATCAAGTCAGATTAAAATGTGGTTATAGTTGATAACCAAATAATGAAAGAATTTATCTCATACTATAAAGGTTATAGTGGTAAATTAATATGGTGGTATTTATTTATAAATATATTACAAGATATTAATTGTCTTGATTAATTAAATATGTATATAGATACATATATTTTGTGAATTAATTGATCATAATATTATATTATTTTAGGAAAATCCCAAGTCTAGATTTTTTTGGGAATATGAGGCACCATTTTAAAGTAATGAGATTACCATATATTAATATTGGATATTAATGATTTGTGAAAAATAGATTTATGGTAATATAATAAAGAGATATATTCAATATAATATATTATCAATATATATCTTGGAAATCTGTCCCAACACTTGCACAATTTTTATTCAAGAGTGTGGGCAATCTCTCCCAACACCCTCCTCAAGTGTGGGCAATATCTCACAACACTTGCACATTTTTTTAAATAATGTTCACACCAGGGTTCGATCTCACGACCTCTGACTCTACTACCATGTTAAGATCAAGCGCTTACCATTGTGCTAAAACCAATTGGTGTTAGTGAAGGCGCTACAATATTTCTCTATACATTCAAGAATGTGGAAATATCTCCCAACACCCCCTCAAGTGGGGGCAATATGTCTCAACACTTGCATATTTTTATTCAAGAGTGTGTGCAATCTCTCCCAACACCCCTCTCATGTGTGGGCAATTGATTTCTCACACTCTTAAATATATAAAGAAATATAGTAGCACATTTACTAATACCAATTGATTTAGTAGAATGGTAAGAGCTTGATCCTAACATGGTAGAAGAGTCTCAAGTCATGAGATCGAACCTCGGTGTGAACATTATTTTCACAATTGTATTGTGCAAGTGTAGGGAGAGATTTCCCACACTCTTAAATATATAAAGAAATATAGTAGCACATTTACTAATACCAATTGGTTTTTGTAGAATGGTAAGCGCTTGATCCTTATATACGAGTTTAGCCCATCTTTACCCAATCCACATCGTTGTGTATTGCCTTAAGTGAACATCCGAGATAAAACCTAAACTATTTGTTCAGTTCAATAGCTTCAATTTCTGAAATAGATTTAAACAAGAATTTTGTTAAAATCATCTTGTTTTAATCATGTTAATCCTTATAACTAGTAAGTGTTAATTGCAATATGTAAATGTAATATTCTGATGTTCGGGTAAGGGCATACGTGTCATTTTGGGAAAACAAAATATTATTATTCTTTACTTCTTTTATGGAGTTAAGTATTTTTTGGATATATATGTATATATTTTTAAAATATATGTATATATTTTGGAGAAAAATATGGTTTTTATTATAAGGGAAAAATAATAAGAAATTATTATTTTTGGGATGTTCTATTTAAGAAAATTGAATCCCATTAGTTCCCATAACCTAAAAGAAATCAGAAATCTTCCTACGCTCGAGAGAACGGCGTGAGAGGCATAGAAAAGGGCAGAGATCTTTTCTTCCAGTTTTAAGTCAAATCTTAATGGTTTTCAGATCAGAGTAGAGCAGCGGAGTCGTTGTAAAGAGAGTGTCGATTCAACACCAGAAAGTTGAAGTTTCGCCTAAGGTATGCTGTTAGCCCTAGAGGCGTTCTTGCTTGTGTTTAATGGATTTAAACTCTTAAAAATCGTAGTTTTGTTGTTACAGAATCGTGTGATCAAATCTAATCTAATTTTGGATGGATCACATAGGTTTTCTGTGAAGGAAGGATCGTCTTTTTGTAGTTTTTCGTAGCTTTTGAGTTGTAATAGCTTGCTAAAAGGTAAGAGGCTCTTCCTACGAATTAATTATTGTTTAAAGAGGTTAGATCGTGTGTTTGATACGTTATTGTATCATGTTTATGCCTATATGTTGTTTAAGGTTTAAGGTTTCATTTGGATCATAAAATTTATGTTTTCTGATGTTTTTCTGATGAAGATCGTGTAGAACATGTTTGGATTTGAGTAGAGATCGCAAAATGTATAAAATCATGCTTTAGGGTTTTTCCATGTTGAACTCATACGTATTGGCTAGCAATACGCACGCATTCCTGTTACAGGATTGTCTGGTTTAGTCTTAGCAGGTGGAATGCGCACGCATTCAATGTAATGCGTATGCATTCATGATTCATGATGTAAAGTCCTTTTCACAGCAGGTGCAATGAACACGCATTCAAGGGAATGAACACGTATTGCTTTTTCAGGTATGATCAGCTTGCTCCCAACATGAGCAATACGCACGCATTGGCTGGACAGCAACTTCTAGCATGTTTTCTGGTCAGGGAATGAACACGCATTACAAGGAATGCGTATGCTTTGACCCCCAGTTTTAATACAGTGTTATTTAAGCTATGTAATGAGATTTTAAACAATAATTCTTGATCTAAAAACATTAATTAAAGATGAACAAGCCTCGATTGAGCTTCTGATCCGTTTAGTTCCGGCACCGAATGTACTTTTCAAGGGATTTGAAGCTCGGGACCGTCGGAAAGGCATGAAGGGCTTATGCTTTGATGAACTAGAGTTCATCAATGTCTGTGTTCTTGATAGGATGTGACATCTAGCTGTCTAAGTGAGGGAGTAGGGTTGTTAAGGTGGGCTTTATCCATGAAAACACTTAGGTGGCTAGTTAACAACAAATAATGACTACATACCTGCATAGTAATAAGCTTAAACATCATGTCACTTTTGGTGAGGCACATGTGAACATTGGCTATGTGACTCGTCCGGATAGGTGGATAACCCTGTGACCTTCTAGAGGCCAAATGACAAGGGAGGTTCACCGGACCAGTATGCATACTGGGGAAACCTGGGACTAACAGTGCAAGCCACTGTTGGTTGGCACCCTCTTGTGATGGTTACACCTTGCGTAGTGCCCTTGAGTGTTGACGAAACCAAGATAAGTTAAGATAGAAACGTATAGTCATGACATGTTGATGGACATGAAGTGAACCCAAGATTTAGTCGGTCTCAGAAAGATAATTTATTAATTATAAAACATGGTTATAAACCTTAATTAATTTGTAGCTTCTACATCTTATTGAGTACTTTGTACTTACCTCAAATGCATTGTTTTTCTATGTGTTTGGGGGAGATAAGATGAACAGATGGAACAAGAGTTCGATGAAGACTTTGATGACGACGTTTGAGGGTGCCGACGTTGAAGCATTTATTTATTTATATTCTTCATTTATCTACTAAACTTGTTGTTCTTTGGGAACAATGTATTTTTCCTTGTTAGTATTTGGAGGTTTTCGTACGTTTGGATTTCCTTTGGTTTTCCAATGTAATAACTATTAGATTTCTGTCTTTAGATATTGAGTTTCTATTCTTGTTTGCTTGAAAAAAATATACTCGGGTCTTTTGCTTCCTTTTTGCTTAACTTGATACAACGAAGTAGAGGCTGACGTATAATATGGGATTTATTTTATATTATACGTGCCGAACTTTATTTTTCCGGATAAGGACACGGTGTCCAGGAACGGGGTGTTACAGTTGGTATCAGAGTGAAGCGACTTTTAGGCTTCATTTCTTGTAAGATAAGACTTCTTTAGATCTTTTAGTAACGTTCTGGCCTTTCTTTGATCATCAAGTTGGTGACCACAAGGACTGGAGCTCATGGCGGAGAGACCTCTAGAACATGAGAGAATTGTCCGACACAAGTTGTAGGAGGTGGTTTTGTACATCAGAATCCATCACATCACCCAACCCACACTCCAAGGCCTCAAGCGAGCCAGACTTCACAACCTCATTAGAATCCTACCTCACAACCTCAACGGAGCCCAACACAATGACCCCAACCAATGTACACTTACATATATGGTGAAAGCAGGGAAGCACCCATACGTGTCACCGTGATAGGAGATATTCCGCTAGTTACTCCACCCCCACCGACAAGCATCTACCCTCCACCGATAAGTGTCTATCCTCCACTAGTGAGCCACCCTTCTCCACCCGTGTTCCACCAGCAGCAGCAGCAGACCTTTTACTCATTACCAGTAGGTCACACTCCTCGACCAACATTACTACCTTCACCATGTTTGTGAAGGATGCAGGTTCTTAGATCTAAACGAGTTAGATCTATGCGCAGCGGATGGATCACGATTCATATGACACAATTCATAATTAAAGGACTTAAACTAATACAAGGGGGTTAAGATCAAGTTACCAATAGTAGGAAGAGAAGCCAAGATCTTCCGATGTGTTCTCCAAACGGTGGTTGGTGGACACCCTTCTTGATACACGAGCCTCCTTGATATGCAACACCAAGAAAAACTCAAAGTTTTTCTCCAACCGGGTGGAGCTAAGGATCGAACTCCTTAGCCTTTTTTCTCTATAAATTTCGTGGCCCCTCTCCCCACAGGGCTCGGGAGAACTCTCTTTTATTGGCAAAATCCAAGAGAAAACCTATACCCAATCGGTTTAACAAAATAAAAGAGATAATTCTAATTATTATCATCCAATAAAAATAAGAGATAATTACAATCTTATAATAAGAAAATATAATTATCCTTATAGTTAAGAGATAAATAATAAATAAATTATTTTCTTTTATTTATCCAATTAATTATTTAACAAATAAATAACTAATTACACAATATGTCATTATCTAGGAAAACTAATTTCTTGGAAAATCCAAGACATATTGGCGCCACACTAAGCCCACCAGGCCCACAGAAAATGTCTTTTCTGTGTATTATATTATTTAGCCCAATTAAATAATATCCATGCATATCAATTAATCAGCCCAGCCAATTAATTATCACTAAGGCCCAAGTAACAAGATTATTAGTCCGAATTACAGAAGCCACATCGGGGACCATGGACCTATAACCAATAGCTCCAATAATTAATTATTCATCGAACAGAATAAGTACATTAATTATTAATTCCGGGATTACGCCACCATAAACCCGCTGAACTCTATCGATTATAGATGTATACTTATACTCAACCCATAGAGTAAATAAGCGTCCATTGATATAATCACTACATACGGATTAACCCTCCATAGACTGTCCATTCTGAGTGGGAAGTCTCCGTGAACCCGACTCAAAATATCTTATCCTTATTTACCATCAACCCCCTGATGATCAATTAGCACACATATCTGACTAGTAGCTAATTAGTCAAATGTGAACTCCCGGGATCGATCACTTTCTTAGGGCTAACAAATAAGGGGACTGTCTCTCTACTTCCCGCAGGAAGGAATGGATTCCATGTCTGTGAAAATCAGAACTACTCACTCATCCGGAGATAGTGCCAATGAGAAGTGGCTTGGAACACATATTAAAGTGAACCGTAACTAACACATCAAACACTACCCGGGACAAGAAGCATCATGTGATCACCTCGGGATTAAGGTTGATCCATATATGATCATCTAATAATTTAATAAGATTCCTCGATTACGGAATTATACCGAGAAATTCAGATTAAATCGGTCGATCCTATATGAATGCCATCATATATAAATGCCCAGCGTAGGTACCCTCTACCGGCAGTCCGGATAAGACTATCACACCCTAAGGTGTTCAGGCGCATTATTGGTGTTTTAATCAAGAGACCCTAAACTCGATTAAGTTCACCACGGACTAACAGATTTAAGCATATCTCCACTAACTCAATCCTCACGTGTAATCCATACACTTGAGTTAAGTGGTTACATACTGAGATATACTTAGGGTTTGCAGTGAGTGTATTACTTTACAAGCACAAAGCAAGTAATAAGGTGAGATAAATTCTGTCATTCATTATTAAAAACAATTACACAAATTGTCTTTCAAGGCACTACACCTAACAATCTCCCACTTGCACGAAATGACAAGCAACGATTGTTTTTAGAGCACACCCTTTCTCATCTTATTCACAACACTCTCCCACTTGCTCTAAAAGCGGTTGAGATATATCCTCAATGCCGTACCTCCAAGCACTCGACTTGGTACAACGATCGATTAGGTTGTCGACTGAGACGATCTTTAGGATTGAAACGTCGCCGGTCCTTCCAATCAGGCAAAGCGGTACTCTATCAATATGCTTTTGACCTCTGGTGACCGAGAAGATCCTTCTAAGCTATCTCTTCACTGTTTTAACAATGAAGTGATATCGGCTTATCAGACCTGGAATTACTCCCAGACCTAAAAGGAAATTCTAAGCACTATGAGTAAACACTGAGCCCGTGATCAACTTAATGATCATCCTTAATCTGACTACAAGTCAGAATCAGTGTAGTCAACCATATTCAAGTTTGCACCTGAATATACAAGCATATGATTCCTCGTTCTCTAACGATACTTGAGGACGTACTAAACCGCTATTTTATGCTCGAATCCGAGATTCGACTACTATTGACTTGTGACAACCTGACTTGCCGTTATCCAAGAGAGACTCTATCCCATTTTCTCTTTATCCGAAGATTTAGAGAATCATTCCTGAGAGGTAGGGTAGGACAACTCTCGATGAATGCTGCAACCATATATGCATAATCATCTTATTCAATAAGATCGATTAGGATAGCCAATGACTCATTCTCGTGAATTTGACCGAATCGATTCTTAGAACATAGTCCAATTCTCTCATCGAGAGAATCTTGGCGTGTCGATTTCCGACTTGGATAGCACACCCATGTTGTTTCCAACTGCTGTTTTAGTGTTATCATTTATGAACACTAATACTACTACTACATTACCAATATTGATATCGATCTACGAAAAACTTATCAATATTTTGGTCAAGTCCACATATTTTAAAACATGTGACTTTTAAATGACCGAGAGGTTCTCTTAAATACACAAAGGATATAAGCCATGGCAGGCCTCCTACCAAAGGTTCTTTCTGAATGAATTAAGATATCGTTTGTCTTGCAAAAAAAAGGTCTTAGGGAATCATCCCTATCTTCTGCTTTGTAACGAATCCGTTATTCATTCTTAGCTAAAACCATACATTACGAATGAATTGATTCCGTTGTTCGGCAAGAAAGTCTCGAGGGAATCACCCTATTTTTCGCTTTCTAACGAAATCTAACAAGGCCGAGTGGTGAGAGAGTTCAAGGTGCGGTTAACTCTCTACTTGTTAGGGAATCACCCATATACCACTCAACTTCATATTTGAAAGTTTAAACTTTCCTATTCATTCGACTCTTTTCCGTGTAGATCCAATTGCTCCCCTTTGGGCATGAGACACTCGGTGGTTCTACAAGAGGTGAATGAAGAAAGGCTGAGTACCAAAACTCCATTCACAGGGTTAAGGTTTTCAAACCAACCTCTATAATCGTAATCCTATACACCCACCAAGAGCCATAGGTTATCAATCACCCAAGAGATTATAAAGTCCACAAAATCACAATGGGTCAACGGTTAAACCATACTCCCACTGTGTCTTGGGTGGATTGACATTCTGATCTAGTAGTATTTATCAGTGTAATCACCAACAACTAATGTTGGACGTGGTCTGATTAAATCAGATAGTAACTACATTTGGGTAACCGTACTCCAAGGTTTAAGGCTGTTTCTTATAGATTCTATTAGAAGGCTTGTGACAGTTCAACCGTCACTTTCTGATCTCAAGAATCTTATAATCAACCTTCACTCATCTCATTAAGATATTTCACGAACAGTCACAATCTGAACGTATGCGCAAAATCTCCAGTCCTACTTTCAAGCATTAAATGCTAAATGCCTACATTTACGGAAGTGGTGTGAACCGAATTCACTCCTTATCCATAAATTCACTAGCATCTTCTAGGTAGACTTCTCGGTTTACATAATAATGTTAACCGTTATTTTGCAACCAATTATCTTAATCGAGTTTAGCAGTGTATTGTAGTACATCAATAACTATATAGGGCAAGTCTATGGTTTCTTTTTCAGTGAGAAACGTTCCACTAGGAGGCAGGCTGAGCATCAGTCCCAAGACTATGCTATAGCCTATTTATGAGCATGGAATACTCTATTCTCTGCTAAAATCAGAGAATCCTCCTCGTATTCTTTTGATAAACTAAATCGCGTTTCGAGTAGTCATCAGACAAAATGTCACCACTCAAAAACTCCCACTAGCTTGTGTCTCTCACTAGACCCCGAAGGTCATGATGAACAAGCTATGTTACCCCTTCAAATCTATTAACCTCTCCCGATTGAAAGGAAACTTAGTCATTGTTCCTTTGAGATAGTGTTCCTAGACTGGAGATAGGAATCACCCTTAGCCAGTCGTCAGGTCTTATCTCTAGGATATATGCACTAATTAATAGATATTGAAGGGTCGTTTATCTTAATACGGAAACCTTTTACCTTTAATAGTTTTAGATGTGTTACACATACTTATTCATCTGTTCTAAGTGGTTCTGACTTTATCAAACAAAGTCGAGTCACGATTCGTACTACAAATGTCATCTTCACTTTGTTTAAGGCAACTGTAGTATCGAGATGAAAGTGAATCCATTTGTTTCAACGAATCTGTAAACAGAAAAATAAATTTTTCTGTGATATTCAAGGATAGAATCCGAAATTCATTTCCTTATATCACTCCCACTATTACTGCCCATTGTTACTCTATTAATCGTTAATGCACAGCTTCCTTGTTCTCCCAAAGAACTAAGCTACCGAGTCAAGTTACTCGGTTAAGGAAGTCGCTAAGGATTCATTGGTTAGTGATCCGAAATCACTTTCCTTATCCTATACTTTCTTTAATTAATGTTTCGGTTTAGCCTCAAAACTTTAGTTAAGATGATTAACACTTATAGACATTCTTTCCCATTCTCAACTTTCCTTAAAAGGAAATAGTCTTGAACTAGCAGTTCAATTGAGTAGACACTACTCGTGAACTGTGGGATGTCTAATAAAAGCGTTACCCAGTGGGACTAATTTTCTAATAAATTAGAAAAACATAAGATAAAAACTCCCACTAGTTTATCGGTTCCAAATACCGTCTAACTAGCGACACTTAAATTTATGATTCTTCAATTTTTTTATTAGAAAATTTCTCGTGTAGACACTACACAATTAAAATTCACTAGAAGAATTTTGTCGTCCCAATCATCTTTCAAACTAACTACGGTTGTCTCTCGCTCAAGACGAGTGACAAAGCGAGTGACATGCCTATTTACGTCACTTAAGTTTTGAAGGCTTCAAGAGAAATATCTCTTCGAAAAATTAATCGCATGTGAGATTAATAAATACAACGTTCTAGTTACTTACCACTTTTAACGAAGTCATTACTAGTCAATTTTACACTAGCGATCTAGCACCTTAGAGATATATATCACGATTGTAAATAAAATTGTGAAAAATAAATCCAAATCATACACTACTAAAATTTTAGGAACATAAACTAAGTACTTATAGTCTATCCTACCGTTCCAAGGATTTAATCTAATGCCTCAGTGCCGCCTTAGGGTAGGTCAAAGAGGTTTCGATTAATATTGAAGATCAGATTGAGAATCGAACATCTCATTTGTGATCGTCAATCACCTTTCCTTTTTCAGCCCAAGGTACTACCAAAAATACCCTTTATGAGTGTGACCCTCTCTGTCTCGATTTTTAGGTAGACCCCGAGTGTGCCGCCTTAGGGTCGGTCAGTGATCCGACGAGTACCCAAAATTCTATCCTTTCGGAGACCAAGCCTTGAATTTTGATAGCGGTGAAGGCCTTCCTTAGGGAGGCCGGTCCCAGGCCGGCACGAGGCGTCACCATTCTCTCACTTTGCTTGTGTCAACAATAGAGGCCGTGGGGTCGGCTGTCGCCTCTCCCGCTCCCACTCAATATTTTGAAAAAGTGGTGGGTTTCTTGATCACGTTTTGGACTTGATGTTACATTAAGGAACAATAAATCATAGGCCCGAATGTTGTCGGTTATGTGGGGTAGCCCACCCGACCTATTCGTTAGAACATATGTGGCCGTCGGACGGGTCAAGGCTAGGAGAGGTCCGTTGAGCCGTAGTAGCTCTTCGGATGGCTCAGTATTGCCAGACCCCCGTGCAAACGCCACACGTGGAGGGTGAAGTCGATTGAGCCGTAGCTACTGTTGATCACCCAACCGTGGTTAAACCACATTCGAACCTGTTTGCCCGTGATTATCAAATCCTTAAACATCAAACTTTCACGTAGACACTATGGAACAAAAACGTAATCTCGTCTTAGGTAAGGTGGAATTCACCGAGAATCCAACACCTTAACCACGAGGTTTCGGGATTTTACTCCTTATGCTTTCGCAGAGTGGGATTCACCGAGAATCCATCACCCAACCTCGACGATTGAAAAACCCGTGTTCCTCGTTTTTACCTAATTAGTTTCTAATTAATATCAAACAATTAATTAAAACTAATCGTGTGTTTTATACATGCCTAACTAATTCTTGAATTAATTTCTACATGTATGCATATGGAGTGGAATTCATGATATGATGCATGTCATGGCAATTTTCGGTTCTACTCATACAATCTACACATGTATACTAGTGCGGAAAATAAACACCGAGATGGACCGAATTTGGCACTTCGTAACTAATCTATTCGAAAATAAATTAAAAAACCCTAATCTGCAGCTGTTAGGAATCTTCGACGATCGGCATATCAAACGAACTTGGATCGGGATGAAACTTTCCAGATCTGATCTTCATTCTTCCGACTTCAAGATGGACGGTCGGATCGGAGCTTTGACTTGTCAATCTTCCTCAGTGAGCCGCCCAACTTGCTGCTGAAACAGACTCTCACAGCAGCGCATCATATACTTCCCGAGATCGATCGGGGATGAAGATGAATCCCGATCGTCTTGAAAATTTTATCTCACGTCCAAAACTCCATGATTATTGATCTGACCGGTCGGATTTTAATTTCAACGGTCCAAACTCTCCCAGAAAATCGAGGAAGTCACAGTTAGGGTTTCTGTGCATCCTGCGTTTTTCTGTTACAGCTCTCTCTTCTCATCAACGAACGGACATCAAAACAGACTCTGATCGACGCGAAATTTTGTGGGATTGTTCATCAACTTCCAATCTTGATTCTGACCGGAGGGATCTTCGTTTTAACGGCTCAAACAACGGAAAAAACGAAAACACTATACAGCTACTAAACAGATCTATTTACAGGAAATTAAACTTGCAATAATAAATAAATTACATAATTTTCTATACTCATATGAACGAATTTTCATCGTTTATATGAGTTTACAATAGATCTAACGGGAAAACGGTGCAAACCCCAATCCATCTCTTCAACCATAGCAATTTAAAAATTATTAATGCATAATAATAAGTAAAATATCACCTACATGCAATTCCACTCCTTTAAATCGTTTAACTACGATTATGATTATATAAATCATGGAACCTGTCTCTGATACCACATGAAGGATGCAGGTTCTTAGATCTAAACGAGTTAGATCTATGCGCAGCGGATGGATCACGATTCATATGACACAATTCATAATTAAAGGACTTAAACTACTACAAGGGGGTTAAGATCAAGTTACCAATAGTAGGAAGAGAAGCCAAGATCTTCCGATGTGTTCTCCAAACGGTGGTTGGTGGACACCCTTCTTGATACACGAGCCTCCTTGATATGCAACACCAAGAAAAACTCAAAGTTTTTCTCCAACCGGGTGGAGCTAAGGATCGAACTCCTTAGCCTTTTTTCTCTATAAATTTCGTGGCCCTCTCTCCCCCTAGGGCTCGGGGAGAACTCTCTTTTTATAAGGCAAAATCCAGAGAGAAAACCTATACCCAATCGGTTTAACAAAATAAAAGAGATAATTCTAATTATTATCATCCAATAAAAAAAGAGATAATTACAATCTTATAATAAGAAAATATAATTATGCTTATAGTTAAGAGATAAATAATAAATAAATTATTTTCTTTTATTTATCCAATTAATTATTTAACAAATAAATAACTAATTACACAATATGTCATTATCGGAAAACTAATTTCTTGGAAAATCCAAGACATATTGGCGCCACACTAAGCTCTCACTGTGCCCGCGTAAAATGTCTTTTTCACAGTATTATATTATTTAGTCCAACTAAATAATATCCATGCATATCAATTAATCACCAAACCAATTAATTATCACTAAGGCCCAAGTAACAAGATTATTAGTCCGAATTACAGAAGCCACATCGGGGACCATGGACCTATAACCAGTAGCTCCAATAATTAATTATTCATCGAACATAATAAGTACATTAATTATTAATTCGGGATTACGCCATCATAAACCCAGCCGAACTCTACCGATTATAGATGTATACTTATACTCAACCCATAGAGTGAATAAGCGCCCATTGATATAATCACTACATATGGATTAACCCTCCATAGATCGCCCATTACGAGTGGGAAGTCTCCGTGAACCCGACTCAAAATATCTTATCCTTATTTACCATCAACCCACGATGATCAATTAGCACACATATCGACTAGTAGCTAATTAGTCAAATGTGAACTCCGGGATCGATCACTTTCTTAGGGCTAACAAATAAGGGATTGTCTCTCTACTTCCTTGAGGAAGGAATGGATTCCATATCTGTGAAAATCGAACTACTCACTCATCGGAGATAGTGCCAATGAGAAGTGGCTTGGAACACATATTAAAGTGAACCGTAACTAACACATCAAACACTACCCGGGACAAGCAACATCCTCGTGATCACCTCGGGATTAAGGTTGATCCATATATGATCATCTAATGATTTAATAAGATTCCTCGATTACGGAATTATACCGAGAAATTCAGATTAAATCGGTCCAAACCCTATATGAATGCCATCATATATAAATGCCCCAGCGTAGGTACCCTCTACCGACCGTCCGGATTAGACTATCACACCCTAAGGTGTTCAGGCGCATTATTGGTGTTTTAATCAAGAGACCCTAAACTCGATTAAGTTCACCACGGACTAATGAGCTTTAAGCATATCTCCACTAACTCAATCCTCACGTGTAATCCATACACCGAGTTAAGTGGTTACATCTGAGATATACTTAGGGTTTGCAAAGGTGTATTACTTTACAAGCACAAAGCAAGTAATAAGGTGAGATAAATTCTGTCATTCATTATTAAAAACATTACACAAATTGTCTTTCGGGCACTACACCTAACAGTTTGACCATCAGCAAGGCATTGGTTACCCACCTTATGGTTTTTATCAACCACCACCGTATCCTCAAGAACAACTGTATCAACAACAAGCACCCCTTGGATACCCCTCAGTCTACCAACCAGCCCCACAAGTTAGACCACCACCTGCGTATGAGCAAGCCCAGCCGGTTGATTGGCATTCAAAGTTGAAGAGGAGTTGGGTTCAGGATTTTTATGGAAAATTAGAACCGTCCCAGGCTGAAACTTGGTTAAGAGGATTTCAGAAAGCATGCAAAAACGTTAATGTTTCTTTTGGGTTCAGCCGAAGCGTGGATTGACGCCATAGAAAGTAGTAATGGGAAAAGTTACAGAGTGGGAAGGCTTTAAGGCTATGATTTACAATGAGTACTTCCCAGCAACCTTGCAAGCAGACAAGGCAAGCCAGTTCTTGAGACTTAAGCAGGGTGTTCATATGACGGTATCTCAGTATACCAACAAGTTCAATAAGTTAGGAAGGTTTTACCCTGAGCTTATGAATATTGAAGAGAGGAAGATGGCACTATACAAGGAAGGGTTGTCCACGAAATACAATCCGGCTTGTTGGGTTTCGCAACAAGAAACATGGCTGAAATTTTAAAGAAAGCTTTGGAAGTTGAGACCTTCAGGAAGAAGCCTACCGTATACATCAGTGTTAAGAGAAACTTTGGAACAAGTTAGGGTAATAGTCGGGCAGTACCCCAGCAAAGGGAGGAGAAGACATCGGCACCACCGTCGTCAAGTGCACCACTGTGCCAGAAATGCAAAAGGAACCACATCAGTGAATGCCATGTGGGCACAGGCTGTTGCTTTATCTATGGAGAATAAGGGCACATAGCAAAGAATTGTCCACCAAAGGGGTCCTCGAGGCATCAGAAGCAGGGAAGCGGGAAAGGCGGCCCAAGTCGCCCAGTTCGAGTGTTTGCAATGGATGTTGAGTATGCCAAACCGGATGATAATGTTATTTCAAGTACCTTTATTTGCTATTCAAATTTATTAGAGTACTTTTATAGCACGTTAAATCGTGTTGTATTTGTATTTAAATAATGAATTAATATATTAGGTACGATAATATTAGACAACTTAGCACTTACAGCCTTGTTTGATACTGAAGCGTCTAACACGTTTGTGTCGTCTAAGATAGCTAAGAAGTTGAATCTACCTTCAGAGACCTTACGAAACACCTTGGAAATAATTACACCACTAGGAAAGGTAACAAAGGTAACTAGGATGATACCGCATGTGGATGTGCGAGTAGGATCATATCGATGCAAAACTGACTTCAAAGTTTTGGACTGTTCAGATTTCGATGTAATTCTTGGAATAGATTGGCTATCCGATAATTATGTTCACTTGGATTGTAGAGAAAAGAGAGTGACCTTTAAGGTATCCGGGAAATCGTCTAAGGCTTATCAAGGTAATGTTTACAAGCCTAGTAAGAAGCGTAATCCGATAATATCTGCAGTTAAGCCAATAAGAGCTTGTCAAAAGGGTTTCGAAGTCTACCTGTTATACGTAGTGGATGTGGAACAAGTGAAGCCTAAGCTATAGGAAACCCCTGTAGTAAAAGAATACCCTGAAGTGTTTTCGGAAGAGTTACCGGGAAACATGCCGGATAGGGAGATAGAGTTTGAGATCAAGTTGGTACCAGGAGCAGCACCAGTTGCGAAAGCACCTTATAGGATGACCGGCTGAATTGAAAGAGTTGAAGGCTCAACTCAAGGATATGCTCGAGAGAAACATAATTCAGCCTAGTACCTCACCCTGGGGAGCCCCAGTTTTGTTTGTCAAGAAGAAAGATGTTAGCATGAGAATGTGTATCGACTACAGAGCCCTAAATAACCTTACCATCAAGAATAAGTATCCTTTACCTAGGATTGAAGATTTTTTTAATCAGTTGCAAGGAAAGAGAGTGTTTTTTAAGATTGATCTTAGATTAGGGCATCACCAGTTGAAGATCAAGGTAGCAGATATAACGAAGACGGCTTTTAGTACTAGATATGGACATTAAGATTTCCTTGTTATGCCCTTTTGGACTCACTAATGCTCCCTCTGCATTTATGGATTTAATGCAGCGTGTTTTCATACATTACCTAAATAAGTTTTTGATAGTTTTCATAGATGAAAACCTAGTTTACTCAAAGGATGAGAAAGAACATGAGGAACACCTAAGGATGGTGTTGAATACTTTGAAGAATAACCAGTTGTATGCTAAGTTTTTAAAGTGTGACTTTTGGTTGAATCAAGTCAGTTTATGTCGAGTCTATTTCATAACCTACGGTGTGTATCTCGTATAAAAGAAAGAGGACCTTTTGTTTTATGATACAGAACCACCGGAAGCACTTGAGGGCCAATCTCCGTCCGTCCCGAGGAAACCTTTGCACGCCTCCGTTACCTTTTGGGAGGTGGCTTCTAGATGAGGAGCTGAGGATAGAGCACTCTGTAAGAAGGTAGTCTGCCATTTTTATTAGCTATTGTAGCTAGATGGGAATGTAGCCTAGCTTCTAGTAGCTTTCTTCTTATAGCTCGGTAGTTTGATGTTTCTCTTGTGGCTGCCCCAGTTCTCTGGCTTCACATCCCCATACACATACCCTTTGGCGTACATCTGGGTCATGTCATTTTTAGAGATGGCATTCAAGTTGATCCGGCCTAGATTGAAGCAGTTGAGAAATGGTCCAGACCGACAACAGTTTTAGAAGTGAGGAGTTTTCTTGGCTTGGCTGGCTATTATAGGAAGTTTGTACAAGACTTCTCAAAGATAGCTACCACTTACCCGGCTCACTCAAAAGAATGTGAAATTTGAGTGGACTAGTGAGTGTGAAGAGGCTTTCCAGACGTTGAAAAGGTAGGTGACTATAGCCCCCATTTTGGCAGTTCCGGAGATCTTTGATAACTACGACATCTATACCGATGCTCCGGGACAAGGTTTATGTTGTGTGTTGATGCAAGGAGGAAAAGTGATTGCTTATGCACCCAGACAGTTAAAAGTGCATGAGAAGAGCTATTCAACACATGACTTAGAGTTGGCAGCGGTAGTGTTTGCCTTAGAGATTTGGAGGCACTACTTGTATGGAGTTAAGGCAAGGATCTTTATAGACCACAAGAGCTTAAAGTATTTCTTCACTCAGGAGAATCTGAATATGAGACAGAGGAGATGGTTAGATTTCGTAAAGGATTACAACTTGGATATTCAGTACGATCCGTGTAAAGCCAATGAGGTTGCAAATGCCTTGAGTAGAAAAACAGTGTTTGCTGTTTCAAGCGTTGAAGATGTTGCAGAAAGGTTAGATGGGCTGAGAATCCGAGGGTTTGATCAGATTGAAGATCGACAATTTGTGGCACCATTGTTGGCAAAATCCGAATTGATGGATGACATTCGGGAAAATCAAGATGAAAATCCGGTGTTGGTTGATTTGAAGCGGGTTGCAAGAGAAACCTCTACAGTGGGTTATGTTTTAGGAAAAAACGGTAACCATTGGTACTAGAATCGTTTATGTGTGCCTAATGTTGGCGATTTAATGCAAAGAGTTATGGAAGAGTCACATAGGATTGCATTTACAATTCATCCAGGAGCTAGGAAAATGTACAGAGATTTGAAGGAAAAATTTTGGTGGCCTTCCATGAAAGTGGACATAGCCAAGTATGTAGCAGAATGCGATACTTGCCAGAAAGTTAAAGCGGTGCACAAAAGACCAGGAGGAATGCTTAAGCCATTGGATATTCACGAACGGAAGTGGGATAAGATCACGATGGATTTCATCACCGGTTTACTGAAGACAAAGAGTGGATACGATGCGATTTGGGTGATTGTGGATAGATTGACCAAATCAGCCAACTTCTTACCAACAAAAGTTGACATGCATTTGAAGAAGATGACCAGACTATACTTGGAAAATATAGTGAAGTTGCACGGAGTACCTATCTCGATAGTTTCAGATCATGACAGTCGGTTTGTCAGTCGATTCTGGAGAAGTTTGCAAAGGGCTTTATGTACAAAGTTAGATTTGAGTATGGCCTTTCATCCACAAACAGATGGACAATCAGAAAGGACCATCCAAACACTTGAAGATTTGCTAAGAGCTTGTGTATTGGAAGTAGGCAGATCATGGGATGATTACCTACCTATAGCAGAGTTTACCTACCTATAGCAGAGTTTGCCTACAACAATAGTTATCATGCAACAGTTATAGGAGAAGATGTCGAACGCCACTGTTTTGGGATAAAGTCGGGGAAAGACAAGTCACCGGGCCGGAGTTGGTTGAACAAGCTAATGAAAGGGTTCAGTTGGTTAAGAAGAATCTGAAGGCATCACAAGACAGGCAGAAAAGTTGGGCAGATGTTAGAAGAAGACCTCTTGAGTTTGATGTTGGTCAAAGAGTTTATCTGCGAGCTTCACCAATGAAGGGAGTGAAACGTTTTGGACAAAAGGGAAAGCTAAGTCCAAGGTATGTTGGACGGTTTGAGATTCTAGAAAGAGTTGGACCTTTGGATTATAAGCTTAAGTTACCATAATCAACGTCGAGAGTCCACAATGTTTTCCTCGTGTTAATGTTGAAGAAGTGTTTGACGAAGACTGATGTTGAAACTACAGTTGATCCGGCAGTTCTTCAGGATAATCTTGTGTATGATGAGAAATCGATCATGATTCTAGACCGGAAAGAAAGGATGATCAAGAGATGGTTGATCCCTTTGATTTTGGTGCAATGGAGCAATCATTCACCGAATGAAGAAACTTGGTAAGTTTGAGACGACATGATCAGCGAGTTCCCGGAGTTTGTGGATTTACCAGGTATGTTCTAGTTTCGAGGACGAAACTCCTCTTAAGGGGAGAGCAATGTAATATTCTGGTTTTCGAGTAATGGCAGACGTGTCATTTTGAGAAAATGAAATATTATTATTCTTTACTTCTTTTATGGAGTTTAGTATTTTATGGATATATATATATATATATATATATATGTATATATATGTCGAAAATATATGGATATATTTTGGAGAAAAATCTGATTTTTATTATAAGGGTAAAATAATAAGAAATTATTATTTTTGGGATTCTCTATTTAAGGAAAGTGAATCCCATTAGTTCCCATAAGCTAATAAAAATCAGAAATCTTCCTACGCTAGAGAGAACGGTGTGAGAAGCATAGAAAAGGGCTGAGAGCTTTTCTTCCAGTTCTAAGTCAAACGTAATGGTTTTCAGATCAGAGTAGAGCAGCAGAATCGTCGTAAAGAGAGAAGCGGTATGTTTTTATCCCTAGAGGCATTCTTGCTCGAGTTTAATGGATTTAAACTCTTAAAAACCATAGTTTTGTTGTTATAGAATCGTGTGATCAAATCTAATCTGATTTTGGATTGATCACATAGGTTTTCTATGAAGGAAGGATCGTCTTGTTGCAGTATTTCGTATCTTTTGAGTTGGAATAGCTTGCTAAAAGGTAAGAGGATCTTCCTATGAATTAATTATGGTTTAGAGAGGTTAGATCGTGTGTTTGATGCGTTATTGTATCAAGTTTATGCCTATATGTTGTTTAAGGTTTAAGTTAGATTTGGATCACAGAAGTTATGTTCTTCTAATGAAGATCATGTAGAACATGTTTGGATTTGATTAGAGATCGCAAAGTGTAGAGAATCATGTTTTAGGGTTTTTTTGCGTTGAATGCGTACGCATTGGCTAGCAATCCCCACTCATTCCTGTTACAGGATTGTCTGGTTTAGTCTCACCAGGTGGAATACACACGTATTCAATGTAAAGTGCATGCATTCTTGATTCAGGATGTAAAGTCCTTTTCACAGCAGGTGCAATGCACACGCATTCAAGGGAATGCGTACGCATTGCTGTTTCAGGTTGGATCAGGTTGCTCCTAGCATGAGCAATGAGCACGCATTGGCTGTACAGCAGCTTCCAGCATGTTTTCTGGTCAGGGAATGCACACGTATTCCAAGGAATGCACACGTATTGACACCCAGTTTTAATAAAGTGTTGTTTAAGCTATGTAATGAGATTTTAAACGTTGATTAATGATCTAAAAACATTAATTAAATATGACAAACCTCGATTGAGCTTCTGATGCGTTTAGTTCCGACACTGAATTTACTCTTCAAGGGAGTTGAAGTTCAGGACCATCGGAAGGGCATGATGGGGCTTGTGCTTTGATGAACTAGAGTTCATCAATGTCTGTGTACTTGATAGGATGTGACGACTAGCTGTCTAAGTGAGGGAGTAGGGTCATTAAGGTGAGATTTATCCTTGAAAACACTTAGGTGTCTAGTTAACAACAAATAATGATTACATACCTGCATGGTAATAAACTTAAACGTCATGTCACTTTTGGTTAGCCACATTTGAACATCGGCTATGTGACTCATCCGGACAGGTGGATAACCATGTGACCTTCTAAAGGCCAAATGTTAGGGTAGCTTCACCGGACCTGTATGCATACATGGTAAACCTGGGACTACAAGCCACTGTTTGTTGGCACCCTCTCGTGGTGGTTACACCTCGTGTAGTGCCCTTGAGTACTAACGTAATCAAGATGAGTTAAGATAGAAACGAATAGTCATCACATATTGATGGACATGAAGTGAACCCTAGATTGAGTCGGTCTCAGAACGATAATTTATTAATTATAAAACATGGTTATAAACCTTAATTAATTTGTAGCTTCTACATCTTATTGAGTACTTTGTACTTACCTCAAATGCATTGTTTTTCTATGTGTTTGGGGGAGAGAAGATGAACAGATGGAACAAGAGTATGAGGAAGACTTTGATGACGACGTTTGATGGCGCCGACGTTGAAGCATTTATTTATTTATATTCTGCATTTATCTACTAAACTTGTTGTTCTTTGGGAACAATGTATTTTTCCTGTTAGTATACATTTGGAGGTTTTCGTACGTTTGGATTTCGTTTGGTTATCCAATGAAATAACTATTAGATTTCTGTCTTCAGATATTGAGTTTCTATTCTTGGTTGTTTGAAAAAAATATACTCAGGTCTTTTGCTTCCTTTTTGCTTAACTTGATACGACGAAGTAGAGGCTGACGTATAATATGGGATTTATTTTATATTATACGTGCCGAACTTTATTTTTCCGGATAAGGACTCGGTGTCCAGGAACGGGGTGTTACAGTTGGTATCAGAGTGAAGCGTCTTTTAGGCTTCATTTCTTGTAAGATAAGACTTCTTTAGATATTTTAGTAACGTTCTGGTCTTTCTTTGATCATCAAGATGGTGACCACAAGGACTGGAGCTCATGGCGGAGAGACCTCTAGAACACGAGAGAAGAATCTGACACAAGTTGTAGGAGGTGGTTTTGTACATCAGAATCCATCACCTCACCCAACCCACACTCAAAGGCCTCAAGCGAGCCAGACTTTACAACCTCATCAGAAACCTACCTCACAACCTCAACGGAGCCCAACACCACGACCCCAACCAATGTACACTTACATCTATGGTGAAAGCAGGGAAGCACGTGACACCGTGATAGGAGATATTCCGCTAGTTACTCCACCCCCACCGACAAGCATCTACCCTCCACCAATAAGTGTCTACCCTCCACTAGGGAGCCACCCTTCTCTACCCGTGTTCCACCACCACCAGCAGCGGACCTTTTAGCCACTGCCAGTAGGTCACACTCCTCGACCTACTATACCACCTTCACCATGTTTGACCATCAGCAAGGCGTTGGTTACCCACCTTATGGTTTCTATCAACCACCACCGAATCCTCAAAAACAACTGTATCAACAAAAAGCACCCCTTGGATACCCCTCAGTCTACCAACCAGCCCCACCAATTAGACCACCACCTGCGTATGAGCAAGCACAGCCAGTTGATTGGTATTCAAAGTTGAAGAGGAATTGGGTTCAGGATTTTTATGGAAATGTAGAACCGTCCCAGGCTAAAGCTTGGTTAAAAGGATTTCAGAAAGCATGCAAAAACGTTAATTTCCTTGAATCTGAGATGGCCCTAGTTCGCTGTTGGTTTTCTTTTGGGTTTAGCCGAAGCGTGGATTGACGCCATAGAAAGTAGTAGTGGGAAAAGTTACAGATTGGGAAGGCTTTAAGGCTATGTTTTACAATGAGTACTTCCCAGCAACCATGCAAGCAGACAAGGCAAGCCAGTTCTTGAGACTTAAGCAGGGTGTTCATATGACGGTATCTCTGTATACCAAAAAGTTCAATAAGTTGGGAAGGTTTTACCCAGAGCTTATGAAGATTGAAGAGAGGAAGATGGCACTATACAAGGAAGGGTTGTCCCACAAAATACAATCTGGCTTGTTGGGTTTCGCAAGAAGAAACATGGCTGAACTTTTAAAAAAAGCTTTGGATGTTGAGACCTTCAGGAAGAAGCCTACCGTATTCATCAGTGTTAAGAGAAACTTTGGAACAAGTTAGGGTAATAGTCGGGCAGTACCCCAGCAAATGGAGAAGAAGACATCGGCACCACCGTCGTCAGGCGCACTACTGTGCCAGAAATTCAAAAGGAACCACATTGGTGAATGCCATGTGGGCACAGGCGGTTGCTTTATCTATGGAGAATAAGGGCACATAGCAAAGAATTGTCCATCAAAGGGGTCCTCGAGGCATCAGAAGCAGGGAAGCGGGAAAGGCGGCCCAAGTCGCCCAGTTCGAGTTTTTGCAATGGATGTTGAGTATGCCAAACCGGATTATAATGTTATTTCAAGTACCTTTATTTGTTATTCAAATTTATTAGAGTACTTTTATAGCACGTTAAATCATGTTGTATTTGTATTTAAATAATGAATTAATATCTTAGGTACTATAATATTAGACAACTTAGCAGTTACGGCCTTGTTTGATACTGGAGCGTCTAACACGTTTGTGTCGTCTAAGATAGCTAAGAAGTTGAATCTACCTTCAGAGACCTTACGAAACACCTTGGAAATAATTACACCACTAGGAAAGGTAACAAAGGTAACTAGGATGATACCACATGTGGATGTGCGAGTAGGATCATATCGATGCAAAAGTGACTTCACTGTTTTGGACTTTTCGGATTTCGATGTAATTCTTGGAATAGATTGGCTATCCGATAATTATGTTCACTTGGATTGTAGAGAAAAGAGAGTGACCTTTAAGGTATCCGAGAAATCTTCTGAGACTTATCAAAGTAATGTTTACAAGCCTAGTAAGAAGTGTAATCCGATAATATTAGCAGTTAAGCCAATAAGAGCTTGTCAAAAGGGTTTTGAAGTCTACTTGTTATACGTAGTGGATGTGGAACAAGTGAAGCCTAAGCTATAGGAAACCCCTGTAGTAAAAGAATACCCTGAAGTGTTTCCGGAAGAGTTACCGGGAAACATGCCGGATAGGGAGATAGTGCCCTTGAGTGTTGACGTAACCAAGATAAGTTAAGATAGAAACGTATATTCATGACATGTTGATGGACATGAAGTGAACCAAAGATTGAGTCGGTCTCAGAAAGATAATTTATTAATTATAAAACATGGTTTTAAACCTTAATTAATTTGTAGCTTCTACATTTTATTGAGTACTTTGTACTTACCTCAAATGCATTGTTTTTCTATGTGTTTGGGGGAGAGAAGATGAACAGATGGAACTAGAGTTCGAGGAAGACATTGATGACGACGTTTGAAGGCGCCGACGTTGAAGCATTTATTTATTTATATTCTTCATTTATCTACTAAACTTGTTGTTCTTTGGGAACAATGTATTTTTCCTTGTTAGTATACATTTGGAGGTTTTCGTACGTTTGGATTTCCTTTGGTTTTCCAATGTAATAACTATTACATTTTCTGTCTTTAGATATTGAGTTTCTATTCTTGGTTATTACAAAATATATACTAGAGTCTTACAGCAAAATCTCTTTCCCTCTCGGTTTTTAATTTGATTATATCACATCTGTTTTGCAACTTGTATTCCTCACACTTTATCACACAATATTTGATCGCTAATATTTTATACTCACATTTCTAATAGGGGCCTTTAAAGGCACGATGGTTTTTTTACCCGTGGCACCACGATCTTTTTAAAATTAAGTGATTATCTTTTGGCACCACATACTTTATTTTTAAATGATGATCTTACTTAATATACCAACCAAATATGTTATTCTATAGCATTTTGACTATTGTCAATTTTTTTATTTATAAATTAGTCCTAAAAAATATATAGCTCTTTGATGTATTACAGAACATTCTAGAAAAGATCCAACTGTGCTGCTGTTTGGATGTGTAGGTCCAATTACACAGCTGTTGGATGTCAAGGTCTAACAATGACATTGTTGGATGTGTTATAGAAAATTTTGAAAAAGATCCTACTGTGGAGTTGTTGAATGTCAAAGTCCGACTATGACACTTTCGGATGTATTACAGAACATTCTGAAAAAGATCCAACTGCGACGCAGTTGGATTTGTAGGTCCAACTATACGACTGTTGGATGTCAAGCTATGACTATAATACTATTGGATGTATTATAGAACATACTGAAAATATCCAACTATTGAGTTGTTGGACGTTTTACAGAACATTCTGAAAAAGATCCAACTGTGGAGGTGTTGGATCAGTCTAATTATCACAAAAATTCACCAAAATTGCACCGGTGGGTACATATTGTCTAGTTCTATCACCAACAGACAACGCTAAAAAACATAAGATATATTGTTAGGAACATTTTATTATGTTTTGATGATGGTCATACTAGTTGTTATAGCTAGCATGAAATAAGTTAGAATTCTCTGTATAGGTCTTTATTTAGAGTCTGAGATGTTGTATAAGTTGAGTCAGACAAGTATTGTACTAGTTGGTAGGATGGCTAAGTAAAATAGAAATTCGGCAGAGTAAAGGCAGCAAAGTACCAGTAGAGAAGCTTGAAGACATATGGACTGACTTATAACTAAGGAAGTCTGTGATGATCTTGGATAAGTCTAAGTTATGCTACGAGTGATAAAACTCATTGTTTAAATATGGTGTACACTGATCTCACACAAATCAAGATCAGTGAAGTGCAAGAAATGCCTGAAAGATCAAAGAAATCAAGAAAGCAGTGAACCGGCTAAGTAAACTGTCTACCGGCTAAGTAAATGAGAAGCAGTGAAGGAAGAACTAATCAGCTAATTCAGCAAGAACTCTTAACCGGTCAAGTAACAGCCAAGTGAAGGATCAGCTGATTAAGGTATATCATCTATACTTATTCAGGACGTGGAAAACGAGGAGATCAAGCATTAAATGCAGAATCAATCAAGGATGGATTTTATGATAGACGTTTGAATAAAATCCGGATCACTGAAATCAAAAAGGATATAATCAAGGGGGAATCAAGGATTAATTCAGAAGTATTCTCCACATTAAATAGCCAACGGACAGAAATTCAAATCAAGGATTATCAAGGCTATAAATAGAACAGACAGGAAGAACAACAAATGTAATATTGAAAAATGAGCAGAAACTCTGTCAATTTGAAAAGCCTTCTCTTTGAAATTAAAGGACACATCTAGAGATCAACTTAGCAACCAGAGCTCAAATTCCACATCAAGCACTGTGATTGATCAACGGAATCTGCGAATCCAATTCACACCAGTCAAGCAACTGAATCAGAGCCATCTGAGAAGGAGTTGTGTTTGTGATAGCTGTTGAAGGATTTGTTCTCAAGGAGTAGTGGTGAAGACTGAGTCACTTAAGCTTTTGTAGCTAGGGAGTGATAGCCAGGGACAATCTAACTATTGCATCAGTGAAAGACAATAGTAAATTCCTCCAATCATCATAGGAGAAGAGGGGATTAATTACACCACCCAGAACCACTATAAACCTTTGTGTCTATTTACTTTCAGCATTTTACTTTACAGCACTTTATTTTATTGCATACTATATCTGTGTTTGGATAACCTACTTTGAACAGTATTAAAAGAATCAGCTGCCCAAAAGCTTGTAAATGTAAGAATTTTTTTTGAAACTCTAGTATAGTCTTTCATCCCCCCTTCCTTGACTATTCTTTTACCCTTCTCTATGACCAACAATTGGTATCGGAGCAGAGTTACTAGTATCACAACATGTTCAGATCTGATTTCGGATAACAATGAGATCATATATTTTCAAATTAGTTTTCAAATCAGTGCTTTCTAAATATATCTTTTATCTGTGATTATGGATTCCTCAAATTTAATGTCTAAAGTGCCTATATTCAATGTTAATAATTTTGATGAATACAAAATAAGAATGCTATCTCATCTTGTAGCAACTCATGAGGAGATGCTGGATGTTATTAATGATGGCCCAATCAAGATCATGACTGTTATAACCACATGACCAGATTAAGGAAATGAAATAGAGAAACTTAAGAAAGATTGGACCAAAGAAGATAGAAGAAGAGCAAATCTTGACTATGTTGCAAAAGACATGATTTTGAAGACTCTGGACCGTAACATGTTCATGAGGATCAAAGGCTGTAAAACAACAAATGAGGTGTGGGATAAATTAGCACTTGTCAATGAAGGACCAGAAGCAATCAAAGAAAACAATTTGTCTGTTGCAAAACAGAAATTTGAAAACTTCATGATGAACACTGGTGAATCCATTGATCAAATGGATAACAGATTCTCAAGCATTATCAGTGAACTGTAGCAACTTGGACATACATATCCACAGAAACAAGTTTGTCTAAAAATCTTGAGAGGTCTACCTGAAAGATGGAAGATCATCACATCAGTACTCAGAGGCACAATAAATCTTGCAAATACTAATACCTTGACTATGATGTCTCTATTAAAGACTCATGAATTTGAGTTAAACAGTGAAGACAATGCACCAGCAGAGGCCCACAAGGCCAATGCACTGGTGGCACCCCAGCAAAGCAAAACGGCTGAGACAAGCAGCAAGAGACATAAGAACTAAAAGAACAAGTTGCCTTACTGATTAAACGTTTTGACAGGTTTAGTAAGAAGAAACAATTCAAAGGAAATTTATCATCAAACAAGAAGTCAAGCTCAAGCAAATACATCAAGAAAAATGATGATGAATACAGATGTTTCAATTGCAAGAAAAGGGACACTTCCTGAATAAAAAGACAAAGATGAGGAAAAGAAGAAATACAAAACAATAGATAAGAGAAAGAGCAAGAAGGCACTTAAAGCTAAAACCAGTAGTGAAAAGGATGAAGAATCATCTGATAATGAATCAGATGATGATGAATCCAACATCTCAGACAATGACAAGGCATACCTATGTCTTATGGCTAAGAAAATAGATGAAACAGAGGTAACATCTAGTTCATACTCATCAAATGCATCCACATCTGACACTGCACAATCTTCTAATCTCCTATTAGATTTTGCAAACCTAATTCAAAATCTCATGAGTAAATTTGAAGAATTCAAACAAATCAGGAAATTTTGGAACAAGAATGTGAGAATCTAAGAGAGGAGAATAAGAGATCAAAGAAAGAACTGGATGTACTGAAAGCTGAATCAACTAGTAAGGAAGTTCACTCAACTGATCAACAATCAGTAGATGATCACTCATCTGATGTTGACAGACCAGTTGAGAAAACCTCCCTACCAGTTAAAAGCATCACTACGCCACTTAATACACCAGCTTACAAACCACCAAAGAGGTTTGGATCTAGAGCAGGTCTTGGCTACAACAGTCAAGATGAGAATTGATATAATGGACATCACTTTTCTGAATCAAGGACCAAAATTGGACCCAAATTCAAAAAAGGACATACCATAGTTTCAACTACTCATCCGGTACCAGTGAAGTCAAAAACCAGTATAGTGAAACAGCATAGTAAATCATCTCATTAGCCTAGTAAAGGCAAAAGAATACTGAAATGTAAGGCGAGACTTTACCCTTCAGAAGATGATTGGAATGTTGCACCTCCAAAATACAAGAAGAAACCATTCCATGCTATGCAACATGTATTCAGGAAAAACCAACCCAGGCATGTTCCTGGACACAAAAAGCAGTATGAAAATAATTTTTCTCTTGCATATTGAAGAGTGAAAAAGGATGCAAATGCACCAAAAAGTGGAGAATTGTATTAGAATAATTTTAGTAAGTCTACAAGAAGTTATTCTGCCTTGCCTTACATGTATGAAGTTGATGATTTCAACTATCCAAGAAGGAGATCCTTTGGATATACTCTTGGAATGAGAGGCATGACATCTAACAGGTATGGACCCAAACAGTGTTGGGTACCTAAACATACTTAATTTCTTTTGTAGGATGTCTAGTAGATAGACAGTGGCTGTTCCAGACATATGACATGGAACAAAGGATGGTTGGCTGACTTTAAATCTTTTGATTGACCCAAAGTTACATTTGGAGGCAAAGAAAACTCCAGCAAAATTAAGAGGGAAGGCACAATGTTCAAAAACAACTTGAAGATTCAAAATGTGGCTTATGTTAAAGGATTAAACTTCAATCTTCTAAGCACAAGTCAATTTTGTGACAAAGGCTACAATGTGCATTTCAACAAAGAAGGATGCAAGGTTATTCCAAACCAGCACAGTTGTACTTGTAGGAAAAAGAGAAGACAACATGTATGTGGTATACTGGAAGACGGCAAAAGCAGAAACATGTCTGCTTGTCAAGAATAAATAGTCAACCCGCTGGATTTGGCACAGAAGACTAAATCATTTCACTTCAATAATATCAACAAGTTATCAAAGAACAAGCTAGTTGAATGCCTCCCAGACATCACATTCAAGAAAGAAAGTCTCTGTGATGTATGTCAGAAAGAGAAGCAGATTAAAAGCTCTTTCAAGTCAAAATCCAATCAGTCAACAACAAGGATCTTACATCTTTTGCATATGGATCTTTTTGGACCAGTCATACTAGTAAGTGTAAGTGGAAAGAAGTACACTCTAGTGGTGGTGGATGACGTTTCAAAATTTACTTGGACCATATTAATGAACAAGAAGAGAGAAACACTCAAGAAGCAACCAGATTTGCTGAGAAGAATACAAAATGAAAAAGAGTTGAAGATCATCAAGATAAGATCAGACAGAGGAACAGAATTCCTAAATGAAGTGATCAGATCTTATTGTGAAGAAAATGGTATACTACATCAACTATCAGCAGCAGGGACTACACAACAAAATGGTGTAGCAGAAAGAAGAAACAGAATACTCAAAGAAGCAGTTAGAACCATGATAGCAGAAGCTAGCTTACCAAAGAGATTTTGGGCTAAAGCAGCAAATACAGCATGCTATACTCAAAACGGATCCATCATCAACAAACACCATGGAAAAACACTAGATGAAATCTGGAATGGAAGAAAACCTAACTTCACATTTCTATATATTTGTATCTAAATGTTTTGTTTTGAACTAGAATTAATTACATACTTTTGATGAAAAAGCTGATGAAGCAATCTTCATGGGATACTCAGAAACAAGCAAAGCATTCAGAGTGCTCAACAAAAGAACCTTGGTGATTGAAAAATCAATTCACGTAGTTTTTTATGAACCAAATACAAATGGTGAAAGCTTACACAACCTTGAAGAAGAAGCTACACAAGGACAACTCTATATGAATACAACAGTACCAGCTACAATTTTAGATCACACCTTTGGCAATCAAGATGAAGCACCAGTCAATACAACACAAGAGGCGCCAACACAAGATCATGAAGTTGATGGACAAGCTGAATTTGTAGAAGAACCAAATCAAGAGAAAATTCAACCTGATTTGAATTGGATGAGAGATCATCCTAAAGAACAAGTCTTTGGAGATGTCATACAGGAGTTAGAACCAGAAAGACAACTGGAAAGTATTCTAACTTGTTTTTTTTATCACAGGTGGAACCCAAAACAATAGATGATGCAATTCAAGATACTGATTGGATTACAACCATGCAATAAAAGCTCAATGAATTTGAGAGAAATGAGGTTTGGGAACTTTTGGATAGACCAGACATGGCAAATATCATTGGAACAAAATGGGTATTCAGAAACAAGATGGATGAACAAGGAACAGTTGTCAGAGAAAAAAAAAATCAAGACTAGTTGCAAAAGGCTACTCTCAAGCAGAAGGACAAACTATGATGAAACCTTTGCACCAGTAGCAAGATTGGAAGCCATCTGACTCTTTCTAGCTTTTGTAGCACACAAGGGCTTCAAAGTATATCAAATAGATGTCAAAAGTGCATTTTTGAATGGATTTCTGGGAGAAGAAGTATATGTGCAACAACCCCCTGGTTTCCAACTCAAAGGGAAGGAAGATAAAGTATACAAACTCAAAATGGCACTATATGGACTCAAACAGGCACCTAGAGCCTAGTATGAGACTCTGTCACGATTCTTAATCAACAATGGATTCAACAAAGGGAATATTGACAAGACTCTCCTCAAGCTAGAAGAAGGAACAAGCACTTTGTTAGTTCAGATCTATGTTGATGACATCATCTTTGGATCAAAAGATGAAAAGCTGTGTGAGAAATTTGCAAATCCGATGAAAAGCAAATTTCAAATGAGTATGATGGGAGAACTCAATTATTTTCATGGTTTACAAGTGAAGCAAATGGAAGATGGCATCTTTATAAATCAAGCCAAGTACACAAAGGACTTGATACACAAATATGGTATGGATACAAGTGGCACATCAGACACACCAATGTGTGCAAGAGTTATTCTTGGGAAGGATGAAAATGGAAAAGATGTTAATCAAAAGTTATATAGAGGAATTATTGGATCAATACTCTACTTAACTGCAAGCAGACCTGACATTGCTTTTGCAGTAGGACTGTGTGCAAGATTCCAAGCTCAACCTAAGGAATCTCACCTACTAGCAGCAAAGAGAATCATCAAATATTTGAAGCAAACAATCAATGTAGGAATTTGGTATCCAAAAGATGGAGGATTTGATTAATATCCTACCCAGATTCAGATTATGCTGGATGTAAGATTGATAGAAAAATAAATTATGGAACGTGTCAGATGCTAGGCACGAGACTGGTATCATGGTTTAGTAAAAAGCAAAATTCTATATCCACTTCAACAGCTGAAGCAGAATATAAAGCAGCAGGCAGTTGCGATGCACAAATGTTGTGGATCAGACAATAGCTAAGGGACTATGGAGTAGAGGAGAAGATAATTCCAATTATGTGTGATAATACAAGTGCAATATCCATTACAGAGAATCCAGTATTACACTCAAAAACAAAGTATATTGATGTGAGACATCACTTTATCAGAGATCATGTTGAAAAAGGAGATGTTATTTTAAGATACATATCAACTGAAGATCAACTGGTTGATATTTTCACAAAACCACTCAGTCATGAAAGATTTTTCAAGTTGAGAACTGAGTTGGAATGATTGAAATTGATTAAGTCATAAGGAGCAGCTAACTTGAATAATCAGTCGAGTGTCTTCACCAGCTGACTGAACTTTTGGCATTTTGGGTGCGCTCACTTGTAGGTAAAGCACTGGTAACCAGCAAAGTCCACTCACTGATTGTTAGGAACATTTTTATACAGCAGCTAAATAAAGAAGTCACTACACCGGATTAGTGACCAGCCAAGTTACTTTACCACAAAACACCTTGGAGAAAACAGCGATGTCAAGTGTGAACAAAATCAGTTTTTATACATGTGGAAAATCGGAGTACTTATGGAGAATTATTTTATGGAAGATTACCCACGTGGATTTTATATTACAATCTGGAAGTCATTTTTTACGCAAAGGAATGACGGCAACGCCTCGATTCCCGGGATTTATCATTACATACCACAATCCACTCCCATACCACACTCAAAAACCATGATTTATATATACAAAATCACGCCATTACTCCACCAAATCCTTCCAAATTCAACTGCATTAACACTACCAAAATTTCTCCTATATAAACAACACTTAGAGATTTTAAGAAATGTTCTACGCTATTGCAATTTACAAACCCTATTTCCCTGAAAAATCGAAGCTTTTACAATCTCAAACTCACCCACAACAATGGCTTCATCTTCCTCAAACACACAAACTGGAAAGCAATACGAAAAATCAATTGCTACTGGCTCTTTCTTTCAAGACAAACACTACCTGAAACTGTGTGAAAATGACGAAGAAGCAAAAAGATTGGCAGATGGCTGCACCAAGCTCGGATTATTAATGTTTCTCAACCCTCTTATCAACATCATCTGTTATGAAAGCCTTATTTCCTTTTGGAAAACTGCCAAGTTCGTTTATGGGCTCTTTGCTGAAGACGATGTAGAAAAATCCTTATTTCTTTTTCGTTTCTCCTAGACCGTTACGATGAAAGAGCCTAGTTTATTTCTGCATTATCCCATTCCCGTTGGCTCCCCCCGTGTGCAGCGGGTGTATTTATTTTATTAAATAAAATTATGTAACAAGATAGAGCAGAAGACGGAGGCAAAAGAAAGATGACATAGAGATCCCTTTGGTGGTTGCAGCTACCCTTAGTTTGTGACCCGTAGTTTTGTCAATTTGTATTTGAAGCCGCACTTAGGAAAATTACATGATCATACTGGTTAATTTACGCATTTATTTATTTTGTGCATGTATTTATTTTATACGATACGATAGATACATGACTAGACATGATTTAGATGAATGTGTAGGATGTATGTCTATAAAGATAGATATGTGATGACGAGACCGCAATTAAATTAATTAAAGGAATTAATTTACAAAATTACTCCCACAACAAAAATTAAGTCGGAATTTTGTCTCTCAATAATACAATGACAGTGAAGAGCCCTTGTTCGGATCCAACTGATCAGCCCTCGTCGGGAGTTGACCTATCTCGGGTATATCGTTGTTATTGAGATACGATCGTATGAGATCTCACGAATATTGGGTTTTGACTTAACTAAGATATTGTGGTGATTGACCCTTGTCAGGACCGTCTTATTTTAGAGACAAGGGGTTGACTACAACATGGAGATGTGAAGTGTCAAAGAGTTGACTAGTCAACCACCAAGAGTCACATAGAGATGTGATTTGTAAAAGGTTACCTACCCTTCAAATTTTTCCGGTTGATCGGCCCTCGTCGGGAATCGGGGTAACTAGATGGGATCATGGCCACTAATGAATTTTGAAAAAATTCTTGAAAATCAATTGGGAGTAGTTGACTAGTGGGAGCAAAATCATAACCCAAAAGACCATTTTTGATTTTCCATGTATAAACAACAACACTCCTTTTATCTTTATTTTTATGTTGTGGTTTTTAGTAAACTTTTATTCATGTTTCTAATCCTCGATTATTAAAAACAAAATTAGATGACTGTTACTTTTTGAGAAACGTTATCAAGTATGGTCAAGTAATTTTAATCCTTTTAAAATAAGCAATGACACAAGCAAATTCGTTGTAGTAATTAAAGACAAGTAGACAACATATTTGATGGAGTGCTCTAAGCCTTTAATTACTAGTCAAAACGGAAGCTCATGATATGATTAAATCACTTGAAACGAGTTTCAACGAATTAATCATATATTGGATACGACGATGTCCAGGGTCATTCTGTCATACGAGGATAATTAATCCAAACATTAGATGCGTTGAATGTGAATGACCACAGTGAATTTTGGAAAAGTTGTTTTCAAAATTGTTAGATTTAAGTATCGACTTAATTCTTTAATCATTTCTTGAAGGTTAATTAAATAGTTGATGTTATGAATATGATTCAAAAGGTTAAAGAAACTATCTAACAAAATTTGGATTTTCTGTATGAAAGAAAATTAGAAACTTAGCTCTTGTGATTTTTCTTAAGTCTTATGAAGACTAAAATAAGAAACATTTACAAGTTCTTAAGGGAATAAAAGGAAAGTTAGGGCATGTGCTGAAATAGAGAACTTATCGAAGTCTCCATTTTAAGTAAGTAAGTTGAGGTAAATTTATCTAAGCTCAAGTCGAATCTAAGATATATGATATATTACGAGTGTGATTGAATTAGAAAGATTAAATACTTAATATACAAAGATATGGAAGGTGAAGCAAACGTTGCAACATTTTCCATATTGTATTCTGAATCTGGTAAACTGATAAAGGAACTAAATAAATGTTCTTGTGTTCTGGTTCCTATGAAGAACACATTTTCAGTTATTTGTTAGGATTTAGTAGACAAATTCAATTGTAAAGAATAAATATTATTCCGATAAAGTTGAATATTCATAGAATGTAACATACTATATTACTGTCACTATATAGTCGATATAGGTGATGAAATCTCAACCAAATATTTGTATGGCTGTTATCCTTGATATTTTGTGGTTGTTCTAGACATATTCTCTGTGGAAGAGAAACATGTAATCAAATGTCTTTCTGATGATGTCTGAACCATATGATTATGAATCATGTGGGTTGTTAGGAACATTTTATTGTGTTTTGATGATGACCATACTAGCTGTTATAGCAAGCCTGAAATAAGTTAGAAATCCCTTTAAATTTCTTTACTTAGAGTCTTACATGTTGTATAAGTTTAGTCAGACAAGTATTGTACTAAGTTGGTAGGATGGCTAAGTAAAACAGAAATCCTGCAGAGTAAAGTCAGCCAAGTACCAGATGAGAATCATGAAGACATATGGGCAAACTTATAACCAGGGAAGTCTGTGATGACCTTGGATAAGTCTAAGTTATATTAAAAGTGATGAAATTCATTGTTTAAATATGGTGTACACTGATCTCAATCAAATCAAGGATCAATGAAGTACAAGAACTCTTGGAAAATCAAAGAAAGAAAGAAAGCAGTGAACCGGCGAAGTAAACACTCTACCGGCGGAGTAACGAATAACCATGAACAACAGCTAAGTAAGCAGAAGCTCTTAACTGGTCAAGCGCCGATCAAGTAAAGGAACATCATAGTACCTTTGCCTGCTATACTTATTCAGCAAGTTCTGAATAATTAGAAGATCAAGCATTAAATGCAGAATCAATCAAGGATGGATTTGATGATAGGCGTTTGAAGAAAATCCGGATCACTGAAATCAAGGAGAATCAAATCATGAGAAATCAAGAATTAAATCAAGGATTATTCTCCATATTAAATAGCCAACGGATAGAATTTCAAAGCATGGATTATCAAGGCTATAAATAGAAGGCATTGACAAATAGACAAAACAACGATTTGATTATACAAGAACAAGCAGAAACTCTGTCAATTTCTTAAGCCTTCTATCTGAATTTAAAAGAACACATCTAGTGATCAACTCGAGAACTCAGAGCTACAATTCCACATCAAGCACTGAGATTGATCAACAAATCTGTGAATCAAATTCACACCAGTTGCAGTAATTGAATTTGAGAAGTCTGAGAAGGAGTTGCACCTTTTGTGATAGCTACTGAAGGATTTGTTCTCGAGGAGCAGTGTGTTGAAGACAGAGTCACAAATTCTTTTGATGCCAAGGATTGATAGTCTTGTAAATTGTGAAGCTTGTGTAGCCAAGGACAATCTTACTATTGTATTGGTGAAAGACAGTAGTGAATTCCTCCAATCATCTCAGGAGAAGAGTGGATTAAGGGATTACACCACCCTGAAACCTTATAAGACTTTGTGTTCATTTACTTACTACACTTTACTTTACAACATTTACTTAGTGCATATTATTCATACTCTATGTGTGCGTAATCTACTTTGAACCAACTTTTAAGAAGGGACTTATTCGCTGCCCGAAAGCATTTAATTATAAGAAAAGTTTTTGAAACTTCAGTATAGTCATTCACCCCCCCCCCTTCTGCTATACTTTTTTCTCTGGGGCCAACAATTGGTATTGGAGCAGTGTTCCTAGTATCAGAACCTTTTCAGATCTGATTTCTGGTAACAAGGAGATCACATATTTTCAAAGTAGTTTTCAAATCTGTGCTTTCTACAAATATATCTTTTATCTGTGATTATGGATTCTTCAAATTTCATGTCTAAAGTACTTGTATTCAATGTCAATAATTTTGATGAATATAAAATAACGATGTTGTCTCATCTTGCAGCCACTCATGAGGAAATGCTAGATGTTATCAATGAAGGACCAATTCAAATAGAAAGGCTCAAAAAGGACTGGACCAAAGATGACAGAAAAAGAGCAAATCCTGATTATGTTGCAAAAGATATCATCTTCAAGACTCTATACAATAATATATTTATGAGAATGAAAGATTGCAAAACAGCAAAGGGGATGTGGGATAAACTGGCACTCTTCAATGAAGGTTCTGAAGCAAGCAAGGATAACAAATTATCCGTTGCAAAACAAAAATTTGAGAACTTCAAAATGAAGAATGGTGAATCCATTGATCATATGGATAATAGATTTTCAAGCTTCATCAGTGAACTGCACCAACATGGTCACAAATATCCTCAGAAAGAAGTTTGTTTGAAGATATTGAGAAGTCTACCAAAAAGATGGAGAATCATCACATCAGTACTCAAGGGAACAATAGATCTTGCAAAGACTGACACTTTGGCATTGATGTCTCAATTAAAAGCTCATGAATTTGAACTGAATAATGAAGACAATGCACCAGCAGAGGCACACAAGGCCAGTGCACTGATGGCACCCCAGCAAAGGAAAATATCCGACACAAGCAGCAAAGAGGCACAGGAGCTAAAAGACCAAATTGCTTTACTAATTAAATGCTTTGACAGGTTTAGTAAGAAGAAACAATTCAAGGGAAGTTCATCATCAAACAAGAAGTCATGCTCAAGTAAAAACATGAAGAAAAAAGATGATGAATACAGATGTTTCAATTGCAAGAAGAAATGACACTTCAAAGCACACTGTCCAGAAGAAAAAGACAAAGAGGAGGAAAAGAAGAAATACAAAACAACAGATAAGAGAAAGAGCAAGAAGGCACTTAAAGCTGAAACATGTAGTTAAAAGGATGAAGAATCATCTGATAATGATTCAGATGATGAATACAACAGTCCAGACAATAAAGGCATATCTATGTCTTTTGGCTAAGGAAATTGATGAAACAGATGTAATATATAGTACATACTCATCAAATGCATCCACATCTGACACTGCACAATCTTTTATTTTTCCATTAGGTTCTACAAACCTAATTCAAAATCTCATGAGTAAATTTGAAGAAATTCAAATAAATCATGAAATTCTGGAACAAGAATGTGAGAATCTGAGAGAGGAAAATTAAAGACTAAAGAAAGACTGGATGAACTGAAAGTTGAATCAACTAGTAAGGAAGTACACTCAAATTATCAACAAGCAGCAGATGATCACTCATTTGATGTTGACAGGACAACTGAGAAAGCCTCCCTACAAGTTAAGAGTACCACTGCACCAGTTAATGCACAAGCTTACAAACCCCCAAAAAGGTTTGGATCCAGATCTGGTCTTGGCTACAACGGTCAAGATGAGAAAGTGATGTGCCTAAATCTGACGGCCCGCTGGGTGCAAGCAGACTATTACTCCCCCTAACATTCCTGATTAAGGGCGGAGTCGACCATTGACCACTTCGCCCCGGATCCTCATTTTAGTCGATGAGGCCATTAGTGGATGAGGCCATCGGCCATTCCGTCATGAGCTCTCAAGTCAAATCAGGACCACGAGCCTTCGGACCCATTCCAAGCCCTCAACCCTATGCGACGACAGAAGAGGATTAGGGGGCCGGCACGCGATCTCATTTGATAGACGGGTCCGCCAGCGACCTCAATCCTCTGTGGACGCCGCTGAGATATTCGATCCACTTACCATATAGATATTTTAGTTTACTTAGCTACTAAGTTTACTCCTCCTATAAATAGGGGAGCCATGTAACTCATTTAAGTCTCGGGCAAAATGATATAAAACACAAGGCAAAGCCGAATTGCCCCGTCTTCGTCTCTTACATTGCACCACCGCCGGAATCCATGGCCGCCACCAAGCGCCACCGGAAAACACCACTAAAATACACTTTATATAGCCTTATATCCCTCAGTTAAACACTGTTACCGCAAACCTGATGTTTTACGCAACATCAGTTGTCTCCGTTACCGGGAAACTCAACATTTTTCAACATTTTCCGGTCAGATCTAGAACTTCCAGCGACCTGAAACCGCCACTGTTTTTGATTTTCCGGCCAATTCTTCATCAAGATCTTCATCTAGATCTACAAAATCCATATATAGATCTCCAGATCTCCATCCTCCAGTCTCGAGCTCTTTTCTTTTCTCTTCTGCACTTAATTCATTGGAATCGTTCCTCTTCTACATCTGGTAAGAAAAGAGCTCCCTCCAAGAAGCATGGCTCCGAGTTCAACTACTGTAAATTTCTTTCCAAAAAAGAAGATTGCGATGAACAATCTCACAACTTGGCTTTTGAAGAAGAAGAAGAGGAACAGGGTTATGACGAGGGCTTTGACTTGAAGGCTTCAGTACCATCAAATAGCCATGGAGTTCAATCAAGGGGCGATCTTTACTTCAGCACTTCCCCATTCAATGCAAGAGATATATGCTTTGGTAATCTCAAACCATTTTTTGATAAGCTTGTTCTTGATATTTTAAGATTATTGAAAGGGCCCCATTTGGGTGTTTTATCCGCTGTGTGCAAGCCTTTCTATGTTTTCTGCAAACATGAACCCCTTTGGAAGAATCTTGTTTCAGAAACTTTTGAAGGGATTTTCTGTTACAATGGGTATTGGAAATATACTTATTTTAGCATGTGCGACGCTTGAAATGAAGCCGCGATGGCTTGAAAGAGATAATATCATGAGGGTGGGGTATCTCTGTTGAGAAATTCATGCTCAATTTTGAGGAACCTAACAAACCTGTGTTGTCGGAAGGGCATTTAGACAACTGGGTTGCATTGGAGAAATGGGAAAGAAATTATCTTGCTGAGGTGAGTGGTGATGCTCGCTTTTTCAGTCGGACTTGTGGAAATAGAGCTCCAAGATTTCTTCAGGTACTCGGATCAAGTTAGAGAAGAGAAACCATTGTATCGTCTTGATCCAAATTTTGCTTCATAAGTTCCACAGTTTAGACAGGATTACGATGTTCCCAAATATTTGAATGAGGACCTGTTTAGTGTTTGCTAAAATGCTTAAGGAAGGTCCAGGTTCAAGCTGTAGTTGCTTGGGCAGTCTCTGTTCTTGCTACGAATTACCCGAAATGCCAAGATCTTTTTCTCAACACAACATTTTTCGGATGCTCGTGGGTCATCTTGCGGTCGAAAACGGTTCAAGAACATAAATTCAGAGAACAATTGCACACAGAGCATCCATGGTTGTGTTTATAAATACGAGCCCTCAACGAGCTCTCTATCAACGAGCTCTCCAGAATTTGTCGTCGGCTAGCTCTAAGTCCGACCTCGGCCAGCTCTAAGTCCGACCTCGGTCGGCAAGCTCTAAGTCCGACCCATCGGCCAGCTCTAAGTCCGACCTCAGTCGGCAAGCTCTAAGTCCAACCTCGGCCATCTCTAAGTCCGATCTCGGTCGGCAAGCTCTAAGTCCGACCCATCGGCCAGCTCTAAGTCCGACCTCGGTCGGCAAACTCTAAGTCCGATCCATCGGCCAGCTCTAAGTCCGACCTCGGTCGGCAAGCTCTAAGTCCGACCTCGGCCAGCTCTAAATCCGACCTCGGTCGGCAAGCTCTAATTCCGACCTCGGCCAGCTCTAAGTTCGACCTCAACATTTGTTTCAGATAAGTTACTCGAATCTCAATCTTGTCCAAAAACAATGGGGCCATATATCGGATTTTTCAATCAAATCAAAAAGTGCAACAAAGTCGGTCCGATTCGAGACAAGTATGATTATTCGCCCCAAGTATTTTCGGCGAGCTCAGTTTTTTAGCGCCCTCAATCTCACCGAAAACAAGGGGGCCGCACATCGGATTTTTAATTCATTCATCGAGCTCAACAGAAACAAGTAAGGCTTTCAATTCAATTATTTTTAGCAAGTTCGACGCTTTAACGTCCTCGACCTCGCCAAAAACAAGGGGGGCTATATATACATATACGGATACGTCGGACACAAATAGAGGACTCGAAAAAGGTGATATATTTCGAGCAAAGATGAAGGTGCGTGCTCAAAAATACTTTGGGAAAATCGTCACAAAAGCAAAATAAACATTTATTACAAGCTCTATTTCAGCGTGCTCATTTATTACAAGCTATCTTATTGCGAGCTCTCTGCTACAGGCTCGCCATCAACGTGGATTTCTCTACAACGAAAAGCCCGATAGAGCGTTATCGGCACTCAAAGCCCGTCGCTCCACGCACGGCACTTTAAGCCCGATAGAGCGTTATCGGCGATTTAAGCCCGACAGAGCGTTGTCGGTGACCTAAGCCCGATAGAACGTTATCGGCGACTAAGCCTGTCCGCTACAATGCACATCATATAATCGGTAATTCGCTACGCGATACAAACACTGATTCAAGCCCGATAGAACGTTATCGGCGACTAAGCCTATCCGCTACAATGCACAGCACGTAGCTGGTGGTTTTCACAAACACCAATTCAAGCCCGATAAACAGTATCGGCACTCCAAGCCTGATAAACAGTATCGGCACTCCAAGCCCGATAAACATTATCGGCACTCTAAGCCCGATCTCAGCTCGGCACTATAAGCCCGACCTCAGCTCGGCATCATATTTGGAGCTCGCCTCGAGCATCTTCTATAAGCCTGACTCCAGGTCGGCATCATATTTTGGAGTTCGCCCTCGAGCGAACATTTATAAGCCCGACGCCAGGTCGGCATCATATTTTGGAGTTCGCCCTCGAGCGAACATTTATAAGCTTCGACCTCAGCTCGGCATCATATTTGGCACTCGCCCTCGAGCGAACCTTCTTATAAGCCCGACCTTTGGAGTTCGCCCTCGAGCGAACATTTATAAGCCCGACGCCAGGTCGGCATCATATTTTGGAGTTCGCCCACGAGCGAACCTTCTTATAAGCCCCACGCCAGGTCGGCATCATATTTGGAGTTCGCCCTCGAGCGAACATTTATAAGCCCGACCTCAGCTCGGCATCATATTTGGCACTCGCCCTCGAGCGAACCTTCTTATAAGCCCGACCTTTGGAGTTCGTCCTCGAGCGAACATTTATAAGCCCGACGCCAGGTTGGCATCATATTTTGGAGTTCGCCCACGAGCGAACCTTCTTATAAGCCCGACGACAGGTCGGCATCATATTTTGGAGTTCGCCCTCAAGCGAACATTTATAAGCCCGACGCCAGGTCGGCATCATATTTTGGAGTTCGCCCACGAGCGAACCTTCTTATAAGCCCTGACGACAGGTCGGCATCATATTTTGGAGTTCGCCCACGAGCGAACCTTCTTATAAGCCCGACGACAGGTCGGCATCATATTTTGGAGTTCGCCCTCAAGCGAACATTTATAAGCCCGACGCCAGGTCGGCATCATATTTTGGAGTTCGCCCACGAACGAACCTTCTTATAAGCCCGACGACAGGTCGGCATCATATTTTGGAGTTCGCCCTTGAGCGAACATTTATAAGCCCGACGCGTCGGCATCATATTTTGGAGTTCGCCCTCGAGCGAACATTTATAAGCCCGACGCCAGGTCGGCATCATATTTTGGAGTTCGCCCACGAATGAACCTTTTTGTAAGCCCGACTCTAGCTCGGCATCATATTTTGGAGTTCGCCCTTGAGCGAGCACTTTATAAGCCCGACCTCTAGGTCGGCATTATATTTGGAACTCGCCTACGAGCGAGCCCTCTACAAGACTAAAAGCTCTCAAGCTACCAAAGACAAGATCAATTCATGGCACAAGCCACAAGAAGCGAAATTCATCAACTACATACAAGCAACGAGAAGATCTACTCAGAGTACGGAACTTAGGCAAAGCTAACAGGCGATCCGCCACAACAGCGAGCCATCAAAGTATTTCAAGGCAACGGATCCGCAAACAGACTATTACTCCCTGCCTAACATTTGAGAAAATGATTAAGGCATGGAGTAGGGGGCCATTGATGTGCCTAAATCGTACTTCGGCCCGCGGATCCTCATTTGGGTCTGACCAACCACCGACATTAGTGGATGAGGCCATCAGCCATTACTGTCCGCGAGCTCTCAAGTCAAATCAGGACCACGAGCCTTCGGACCCATTCCAAGCCCTCAACCCTATCGACGCATTGCGTAAGAGGATTGGGGGCCGCACGCGATCTCATTTGATAGACGGGTCCGCCAAATGACCTCAATCCTCTGTGGGCCTACCGAGATATTCGATCCACTTACCATCTAGATATTTTAGTTTACTTAGCTACTAAGTTTACTCCTCCTATAAATAGGGGAGCCATGTAACTCATTTAAGTCTCGGGCAAAATGATATAAAACACAAGGCAAAGCCGAATTGCCCCGTCTTCGTCTCTTACATTGCACCACCGCCGGAATCCATGGCCGCCACCAAGCGCCACCGGAAAACACCACTAAAATACACTTTATATAGCCTTATATCCCTCAGTTAAACACTGTTACCGCAAACCTGATGTTTTACGCAACATCAGAAAGGAAACAATGGACAACACAATTCTTAATCAAGCACCAAAACTGGACCTAAATTTAGAAATGGACAGACCATAGTTTCAACTACACATCCTGCATAAGTGAAGTCAAAACCCAGTATAGTGAAACAGCATTGTAAATCATCCTACCAGCCTAGTAAAGGGAAAAGCTTACTGAAAGGTAAGGGTAGACTTTACCCTTCATAGGATGATTGGAATCTTGCACCCCCAAAATACAAGAAGAAACCATTTCATGCCATGCAACATGTGTTTAGGAAAATCCAACCCAGGCATATTCCTGGACACAAGAAGCAATATGAAAATAAGTTTCCTCCTGCATATTCGAGAGTGAAAAAGGATGCAAATGCACCTAAAGGTAGAGAATTGTATCAGAATACTCTAAGTAGAAATATTAGAACTATTCTGCTATGCCTTATACTTATGAGGTTGATGACTTCAACCATCCAAGAAGAAGATCTTTTTGATTTATACTTGGAATAGGAGGCCTGACTGCAAATAGGATTGGACCCAAACAGTGTTGGGTACCTAAACATACTTAATTTGTTTTGTAGGATGTCTGGTACATAGACAATGGATGTTCCAGACACATTACAGGAAATAAAGATTGGTTGACTGACTTCAAAGCTTTTGATGGACCCAAAGTTACATTTGGAGGCAAAGAAAACTCCGGTAAAATTAAGGGGGAAGGCATCATGCTGAAGAACAATCTGATGATTCAAAATGTGGCTTATATAAAAGGACTGAATTTCAACCTTCTAAGCATTAGTCAATTTTGTGACAAAGGCTACAATGTGCTTTTCAACAGAGAAGGATGCAAGGTGATTCCCAGTCAAACCAGCATAGTTGTTCTTGTAGGAAAGAGAGAACACAACATGTATGTGGTGGATTGGAAGACGGCGAAAGCATAAACATGTCTGCTTGTCAAGAACAAGCAATCAACCAGCTGGATTTGGCATAGAAGACAGAACCATCTCAACTTCAAGACCACCAACAAATTATCAAAGAACAAGCTAGTTGAAGGCCTTCCAGACATCACATTCAAGAAGGAAAGCTTTTGTGATGCATGTAAGAAAGGGAAACAGATTAAAAGCACTTTCAAGTCAAAGCCACAACAATCAACAACTAGAATTCTACACCTCTTACACATGGATCTTTTTGGACCAATCACACCAGTAAGTGTAAGTGGAAAGAAGTACACTCTAGTGGTGGTTGATGATTTTTCTAAGTTCACATAGACTATATTCATGAACAAGAAAAGAGAGACACTCAAAAAGATATCAGATTTGCTGAGAAGAATACAAAATGAAAAGGAATTGAAGATCATCAAGATAAGATCAGACAGAGGCACATAATTCCTAAATGAAGTGATCAGAAACTACTATGAAGAAGATGGAGTGCTACATCAACTATCAGCAGTAGGGACTCCACAACAAAATTGTGTAGCAGAAAGAAGAAATAGAACACTCAAAGAAGCAGTTAAAACCTTGATAGAAAAAGCAAGTTTACCATAGTGATTTTGGGCTGAAGCAGCAAATACAGCATGCTATACTCAAAACAGATCTATCATCAACAACACCATGGAAAAACATCATATGAAATTTGGAATGGAAGAAAACTTAACATTTCATATTTGCATATGTTTGGATCTAAATGTTTTGTTTTGAACAGGAATCATCTAGATACTTTTGATTAAAAAGCTGATGAAGCAATCTTCATAGGATACTCAGACACAAGTAAAGCATTCAGAGTGCTCAACAAAAGGACCTTGGTGATTGAAGAGTCAATTCATGTAGTTTTTTATGAACCAAACACAAATGTTGAAAACTTACACAACCTTGAAGAAGAAGCTGCACAAGAACAAGTCTATATGAATACAACAGTACCAACTACAATTTTGGACCACACTTTTGGTAATCAAGATGATGAACTTGTCAATACAACATAAGAGGTACCAACATAAGATCATGAAGTTGATGCACAAGCTGGAGCTGTCGAAGAACCAGATCAAGAGAAACTTCAGCCTGATTTGAATTGGCTAATATATCATCCTGAAGAACAAGTCATTGAAGATTTTCATATAGGAGTTAGAACCAGAAGACAACTAGAAAGCATGATAACTTGTTTTCTATCACAGATGGAACCCAAAACAATAGATGATACAATTCAAGATGCTAATTGGATTACAGCCATGCAAGAAGAGCTCAATGAATTTGAGAGAAATGAGGTCTGAGAACTTGTGGACAGACCAAAAATGGCAAACATCATTGGAACAAAATGGGTATTTAGAAACAAAATGGATGAACATGGAACTATTGTCCGAAACAAAGCAAAACTAGTTGCAAAGGGATACTCTCAAGCTGAAGGCATAGACTTTGATGAAAAATTTGCACCAGTATCAAGGCTGGAAGTAATCAGACTCTTTCTATCTTTTGCAGCACACAATGATTTCAAAGTGTATCAAATGGATGTCAAGATTGCATTTTTGAATGGACTCTTAGAAGAAGAAGTATACGTGGAACAACCCCCTGGTATCCAACTTAAAGAGAAATAAGACAAAGTATACAAGCTCAAAAAGGCACTATATGGACTCAAATAGGCACCTAGAGCATGGTATGAGACACTATCACAATTCTGAATCAACAAAGGATTCAGCGAAGGAACCATTGAAGATGGAACATGCACTTTGCTAGTTCATATCTATGTTTATGATATCATTTTTGGATTAGAAGATGAAAAGCTATGTGAGAAATTTGCAAATCTGATGAAAAGCAATTTCTAAATGAGTATGATCGGAGAACTCAATTATTTTCTTGGTTTTCAAATGAAACAAATGAAGTATGGCATCTTTATCAATAAAGCCAAGTATACATAAGACTTGATACATAAATATGGTATGGATACAAGTGGCACATCAGATACACCAATGTGTGCAAGAGTTATCCTTGGAAAGGATGAAAATGGAAAAGATGTTGATGAAAAGTTATATAGAGGAATTATTGGATCTCTACTCTATTTAACTGCAAGCAGACCTGATATTGCTTTTGAAGTAGGAGTTTGTACAAGATTTTAAGCTCAACCTAAGGAATTTCACTTACTAGCAGCTATGAGAATCATCAAATATCTGAAGCAAACAATCAATGTAGGAATTTGGTATCCAAAAGATGGAGGATTCAAATTGATATCATATTCAGATTCAGACTATGCTGGATGTAAGATTGATAGAAAAAGCACTTCGGGACCTTGTCAGATGATAGGCAGCAGACTAGTATCATGGTTTAGCAAAAAGCAAAATTCTATATCCACTTCAACAGTTGAAGCAGAATATATAATGTAGGCTGCTATTGTGCACAAGTATTATGGATCAGACAACAGATAAGAGACTACGGCATAGAAGAGAAGACAATTCCAATAATGTGTGATAACACAAGTGCAATATCAATCACAGAAAATCCTGTACTTCACTCAAGAACAAAGCATATTGATGTGAGACATCACTTTATCAAAGATCATGTGGAGAAATGAGATATTATCTTGAAATACATATCTAATGAAGATCAATTGGCTAATATTTTCACAAAACCACTCAGTCATGAAATATTCTTTAATTGATAACTGAGTTGGGAATGATTGAAATTGATTAAGAAGGAGCAGCTAACTTGAGTAATCAGTAGTGTAACTTCACCAGTTGACAGAACCTTTGCCATTTTGGGTGCGCTGACTTGGCAAGTAAGGCACTGGTAACCAGCGAAGTCCACTTCAATGATTGTTAGGAACAGTTTTATAGAGCAGCTTTGTAAAGAAGCCACTCAACCGGCCAGTGACCAATCTAGTCACTTCACCGCTAAATACTTTGAAGAAAACAACAAAGAAGTGTGTGAACAAAATCAGTTTTATACATGTGGAAAATTAGAAGATTTACAGAGAAATATTTTATGGAAGATTACCCACGTGAATTTTATTTTAAATTGTGGAGGTTAGTTTTGAGTTGTAGCAATGACGACAACGCCTTGATTCCTGGGATTTATCATTACATACCTCAATCCACTCTCCCACTACACTCAAAAACTGTGATTACATACACAAAACCAAGCCATTACTCCACAAAATCCTTCTATATTCAACAATTTTCACACTACCAACACTTAGAGATTTTCTCCTATACAAACAACACATAGATATTTTCAGAAAGTTTCTACGCTATTGCAACTTACAAACCCTATTTCTCTGAAAAATCGAAACTTTTCTCCTCTCAATCTTCCAATGGCTTCATCCTCTTCAAACACACAAACTGGAAAGCAATATGAAAAATCAATAGCCACCGGCTCTTTCTTTCAAGAAAAACACTACCTAAGACTATGTGGAGACGACGAACAATCAAAAAGATTGGTGGATGGCAGCACCAATCTAGGATTATTAACCTTTCTGAATCCTTCTATCACCGGCATCTTCTATGAAAGTCTAATTTCTTTTTGGAAAATGGCCAAGTTTGTTTATGGGCTCTTTGTTGAAGAAAATGTAGAAATGGGTGAAGACAAGATAGTTTCATCTATCAGCAGCAAGGAAGTGGTAATTACGGCTGAGGTTATCCACACACACCTCAAACTCACAAATAAAGGGCAAGCAAAAGTGGTACTCATTTCACAAAACCTGGATGAATTTTGGTTGGAGATTGCTAAAGCTGCCAACCTAGACTCTAAAAAGTTCAATTGTCTTAAATGTGCCCTAAAGAAGCCTTTTTGTGAGTTCATTGCTCTAATTGGAAAGAACATTGAAGGAAAGCTAGGAGCCATGAATGCCATGACAGAGGCTAGAATGCGACTCATAGGAATTATTTACAATGGTCTGGAGTTCAACTGGGCCACCTACTTTTTCAGAAGGATGAATGAGCAAATCCAAGGAGAGGCCACTGCTGCTAAAAAGAGAATAACAGCAAGCAAGATGAAAAAGGGGATTTTCTTGGTAAAAAAGTCATATGGTATCCAACTTCACTATCTAATGCAATGTCTCAATATTCCTTTTGTGGCATCTCACAAACTACATGACTCCAAAATCATGTTTACCTTTGTCAAACAAAAAAAGGCAGCAGGAGGCTGAAAGAGAAAGCAACCCAATGGCAACACCTCTGGCCAAAGAAAGAAACAAAAGGTTCAAAGAAATCTGGACAAGGAATCTTTTGGAAAATTAATAGATGAAGAAGAGGAAGAGGAAACAGTAGAAGAACAAGAACAACAAGAGGAAAAAGGTAGTGGTGATGGTGAACAACTAGAAAATGAAGAGGTTGAAGAGGAAAATGGAGATGATGATGAGGCCACTAAAGAACCAGCAAATTTACCTGAAAGGGATATAGATGACATAATTGCTGAATATCTTGACTGAGAGCAGGGAGACTCCAGACTTCAGCTTCATAATTCTGAGCACATGTTTGAAGAAGAAGCTTGTTTCTTTGGTTTTCTTGGCATCACAACCCTTGTAGGTGTGCTTGATGAGACACCACTTTGGGAAATGATAGACGCGGCCAAGGCAAAAATGCCTCAGACCTCTGATGAAGAAAATGGAAAATATGATCAATCTGATCATGATGATGATCAAGATGATGATAATGATGATAGAGGAGCACAGGGTCACAATGCCCACTCTCAGCATGATGGTGAGGATGCAACACCAGTAGATGCAATTGATGATGACACAACTCTGCATGACTTTTTACAAAGCAATGGAACAGCTAAGGTAAAACCATCAGCACAAAAAGATGATCAACAGACCAAGGCAGCTGAGTGCACACCTGAGCCAACTCAACATGGTCCACAATTATCTATTTACGTAACAGCTGATCCAACAGCAGTGTTGGACACTGGATCAGCTGCTACAACTCCAGTAAAGACAACACCCGGCAAAGAGCAATGGGTAATAAGAGAAAGTGTTGCATCGGAAATTACATGTACTCAAGTACTTGAAGAAGTGGAAATAGGTGTTGATGTTACTCAACCGGCAGTACAAAATCAGGATTCAGTATTAATTCCTCCCACTTTGCCACAACAAGATAAAGAGCAACAAACAGAACCAGAACCAGAACCAGCTGAGATCAGGCAAAACTTTGTTGTACTTCCTACTGGCATATCCGATGAGTCTTTTTAAAAGACAGCAGATCTATTGGTTGACGAGCTGGAACATCAAGCACTCTATCTTAGGTCTATGACTACAGCTTTCAAAGATGAAAGCCAATCAAGAGAGAGGAGATTTCATGCTGTTGCTGAGTATATTGTTGCACAAAACATTTTTGTACAAAGGCAAGATTACTTGATGCTCTAGATAAATATAAACTTCACTAACAACCTTGTAGGTCTCAGAAGACATGTCTCACAAGAAAATAGGGCAATGGCAGTAGCTTTTGGCACCGGATTTCATAGTGCGACCAAGAAGCTGTCTGATCATGACGAAAGATTCACATCCATTGAATCTAAACTGGATACTCTGATTGGCACAGCTGAAGCTACAAATAGCATTTTATTGCAACAAATGGATGATTCTGCCAAAAATGGGGAAAGAAATGATAAGCCTGAAGGATCAACAGTTAGACCCCCAAATTTTACTGAAGAGCAGCTAAGAGCAAGAGACAAAGAGATGAAAATCAGAGCTGAAGCTGAAGAACAACAAAGAAAAGCTCTGGAGGAGAGAAAAAGAAGCACAAATGAACCTTGTATTGGATTCCCTCATCCTATTCAAAGAAGAGATGATGACAGAGATAGATCGGGAAGTTAGCAAAGGGCTGGATCTAGCCAGCATAGAGGCTTTGCAAGTCAACAATGATTCAGCACAAGCAGAGGCAGTGTTAGTATACAAAGACAGTCAGCTGGAAGCTTGTCTGATCAGAAAAGGACCTTCACTACCTACACAAATAGGGAAGAGAAAGAAGCAGCAGTGCTAGATAATGTGAAAGAATTCTTTAGAAATCAAGACAGTCTGTATCCAAATCAGTCATAAGATGAAGCTTGGGTGGATTGGCTTAGTTATCAATATGATGAGATAAGGGTAGATATGGCAAAGATCGACAATGATGTAAAGAGAGAATATGCTTCTCTCTGGAAAGGATCCAAAGAATGAGCATCTGGCTCAACCAATAGATTTAATCCGGCAATACCTCCAAATGCAAAAGGACCGGAGGACTTATCTAGTGAGAAAGCAGGAAGAATTCAATAACATGATGAAATTTTTCAGTCCAATGAGCAGACTGAACCTCTCACAATAGTGGATGATGTATAAGAATTTGAAGTTTGCAGACCCCCACATTGCTGAAGCTAAGGATAGACTGGAAAAATACTTTGGAGAGCCACAGGCAAATGAGACTCTGTCTGACTTCCATAGACTCATCAATATGAGAGTATTCTTTGGCATCTCTGAACACACTGCTATGGCATACTGGAAATGGAAGTTTCCAGAAATTGACTGGAAGGGATACAAACTTCAAAGTTCAAGAGGTACAAAGAAAAACTATTTAAAATGCAGTTGTAATATTCTGTTTTGCCCTCTCTTGACCTTACTTAATGCCCTTCATGGATGAATAAAATTGCTGAGTTTTATTCCTTATAATATGGAAAATGTTTACTTTTGTTCAGGCTTATGAGGGTTTTGTCATCATCAAAAGGGGCGAAATTGTTAGGAACATTTTATTGTGTTTTGATGAGAGTCATACTAGCTGTTATAGCAAGCCTGAAATAAGTTAGAAATCTCTGTATAAGTCTTTACTTAGAGTTTGACATGTTGTATAAGTTTAGTCAGACAAGTATTGTACTAAGTTGGTAGGATGGCTAAGTAAAATAGAAATCCGGCAGAGTAAAGTCAGCCAAGTACCAGCAGAGAAGCATGAAGATATATGGATAGACTTATAACCAGCGAAGTCTATGATGACCTTGGATAAGTCTAAGTCATATTACAAGTGATGAAATTCATTGTTTAAATATGGTGTACACTGATCTCATACAAATCAAGGATCAGTGAAGTACAAGTACTCTTGGAAAATCAAAGAAAGAAAGAAAGCTGTGAACCGGCGAAGTAAACACTCTACCGAGAAATAACTGTGAACAACAGCTAAGTAAGCAGAAGCTCTTAACCGGTCAAGCAATGATCAAGTAAAGGAACAAAAGAGTACTTTTGCCTGCTATACTTAGCAAGTTCTGAATAATTAAAAGATCAAGCATTAAATGCAGAATCAATCAAGGACGGATTTGATGATAAACGTTAAATCCGGATCACTAAAATCAAGGAGAATTAAATCAGGAGAAATCAATAAATAAATCAAGGAATATTCTCCACATTAAATAGCCAACGGGCGGAATTCAAATCAAGGATTATCAAAGCTAAAAATAGAAGGCATTGACAGACAGACAAAACAACGAATTGAGTATAGAAGAACAAGCAGAAACTCTGTCAATTTCTTATGCCTTCTATCTGAATTTAAAAGAACACATCTAGTGATCAACTCATAACTCAGAGCTACAATTCCAAATCAAGCACTGAGATTGATGAACAAATCTGTGAATCAAATTCACACCAATTGCAGCAATTGAATCAGAGAAGTCTGAGAAGGAGTTGCACCCTTTTGTGATAGCTGCCGAAGGATTTGTTCTCAAGGAGCAGTGTGTTGAAGACTGAGTTACTGAAGCTTTTGAAGCCAATGAGTGATAGTCTTATAGATTGTGAAGCTTGTGTAGCCAAGGACAGTCTTACTATTGTATTGGGAAAGGAAAACAATTCTATTCTATAAACTAAAAGACAATAAAATCTTAAGAGTAAGTGAATTCCTCCAATCATCACAGAGAAGAGTGGATTAAGGGATTTAACAAATGATTCTCATTACACCCTGAAATTGCATAACATCAATAAAAACATAATAAAGATACAACTTTAATTAAACTCACAGACAATCCAAAGTTGAGATCAAAACGTTCTTTGAGACGGTTTCACAAAGCTTGTTCAATTCGGACTCGAACCACTATAAGCCTTTGTGATTATTTAATTCAATTAAACGCTTAATTTCTATGCGAATTATACGAATATGGAGAGAATTGCTACAAAATATAACGATATAAATCACATAAAATCACCCTTAACAAGAGCTTTTGCTCGTCTCCGAGCAAAACAAAACAAGATAAAGGCTCGGGAAAAATTACTTTAGAAGTTCACCCCGTGTGTGTGCAAAGCCATAACAAACTTCCACTAAGTCCAAACTTGAAAATTTCAAAAGACTAGTAATAAATGACACTCATAAGATGCACCCTACAAGCGTGACATATCCCTAAAAGAATGATCGAATGAATCTGTGGCCTTTACGAAATACTCAGAGGATAATCCTACAACATATCCATCGGTTTATCATGGGGATAAGATTAACGACAACTAAGTCTTATATTCATTCCATACCAATTATTAAGTTGATTTAACTCTTTCACTTTAAACACACATTAGAAGAAGCTATTGCCCTCATAGCAGAATAGGACATTTCGAGATAATACCCTACCTTACTCCAATCATAAGGCAGCTTTTCCTAACTGTCGTGAGCTTTTAGTCATCATAGTGGTATAGGACATACGTGGTATACCCTACCTCACTCAAATCATCGACTAGCTTTCGACACACCCTTTTTTAATCAACTATTAACTTATCCTTTTAATTGACATTAGCCCCGTGTTACTTATCACATTCAAACTTCTAGATATTCACGGTACATCGCACTCGGAGCTAAATCTGAGACTATCATAAATCTCAAGATATATCGTAGCACTAAGCACATGACTTATAAGGAAATCAAAACCACTAATCCAAAACGGGTATAACTTTACAAATTAGCTCATCATTCACTATGGCTCGTGTGAAAAATAATATCGGGTGAAACAACTAACTTACTAAAAATATGGTATACTGACATCAATGACTATGACAACCCGAACAAAAACGTGTATTGCCTACTCGGGACAAAACAAAATTTGAAAATTTAGCATAGAAAAAATAATATCATGTAATATCATGTATTAACCAAATGGTCGATACATAGCGACCATTCCCTCCCCACACTTAAATGACAACATGTCCTCATGGTGTGCAAAAATAAAAGAAAGGAGAACTTAGGCGATTGTAGTTCTAAAGAGGGCAACACCGAAGTGGCGTGACGTCCAACTCATAAATGCTCAAGACATCGATGGATTGTGGACCATCCACCGGAAAACCGACATCGTCTCGAAACTCACAAACGCTATCAAGACTATCCCTGCACACTTGACAAACACTTAAAAGTATCTCGGGATAGGGAATTATATCATATGAAACACAAGAGAGAATCAGTAGATGGAAAAATCATCGTCCAAGGAAAAGTGCAGAGCATCCAACCGTCAACCACAAATACGGAGCTGATTCACGCAATACCCTAACTAGACCAAAACTAAACTAAGACACACAAAAGAAGAACAAAAGAAAATTAAAAAAGCAGATATCTAGGGTGCCCCTAGTAGCGCTTTTGGTTTATGTCGTTAGCTTCAAGGTGGTGGCGCTAGAAACAAGCTGACAATGAACATGGGGTTAAATCTTTGAAAGCTCTCCATACTTTTTAAGTTTCCATGGTAGTTTGCATTCTTTCTTCTCCGGTTCCTCCGATGACGCGTTTTTACATCGGATGATATGGTGTGCCGCTTTGTGACGAACACCATACTTCTCGAGGACTTTTTCCAAAGGCCGGTTACAAAAGTGTGTCCTTCGTCGCTTATCAAGGCACGTGGACATCCAAACCTCACAAAGATGTTCTTCTTCGTAAATTTCATGACCGCTTTATGATCATTGTGAGGAGTGGCAATTGCCTCCACCCATTTTTGAAACATAGTCAACGCAGACTAAGATGTATTTGTTGCCACAAGATGATGGGAATGGTCCCATAAAATCGATGCCCCAAACATCAAAGACTTCGTGATTCAAGGATGGGTTTCAACGGCATGTCAAACCGCCTTGTCAAAGCACCGGTTCTTTGGCAACGATCACAAGCTTTGCGTAAAGCTTCAAGGCGTCCTTAAAGATCGTGGGCCAAGAAACCGGATCGAAGATCTTCGCAATCGTTTTCCAAGGACCAAAGTGACCACCTGTGGGTCCACTATGGCATTGCTCGATTATATCGCGTTGCTCGGATTACGGAACACATCTCCTAAGCAAACCATCTTTCTACAGATCTTGAAAAGATAAGGTTCATCCCAAACGAAATATTTCATATCGAGAAGAACTTCTTCTTCTCTTGATAGACATTTCAGATCGAGATAACGGGCATGGCTGTAGTTTACAATGGAGGAATACCATGGAACATCGGGAGGACAACCGCTCTATCAACATAATGTTCTCACAGAGGAAAGTAAAGATCTATATCATCCGGTTCATCCTTTTCCTCATTTAACACCCTAGAAACATGATCCGCCACTCACGTTCTCCTTTGCCTTCTTATCTTTGATTTGAACGCCAAACTCTTGGAGGTCGGTGATTCAACGCAGAAGGCGCGGTTTAGCTTCCTTTTTGGTCATGAGATACCGCGAAAGCAGCGTGGTCACCCACACAATCACTCGAGCACCCGACAAGTAACTACGAAACTTATCCATAGCAAAGACTACGGCTAATAGTTCCTTTTTCGTTGTCGGGTAGTTCACTTGAGAAGGATTCAGCATGTGATGGCATAATAGATAGGTGGAACTTTCCATTAAGCTTTTGCCTAAGACTGCACCAACAAAGATAGTTGGATGCATCACACATAAGCTCAAAGGGTAGGTAGGTTCGGCGCGATATAAGAATTGAAAGCAGAGATCAGTCTACTCTTTAAGCTCCTCAAACGCGCGCTTGCAATTCTCATCAAAATCAAAAGTAACGTCTTCTTTGAGTAAAGTAGACGAGGGCTTGGCAATCTTTGAAAAGTCTGGATGAACCTCCTATAGAAGCCGACATGTCCGAGAAAACCTCGGACCTCCCGAACATTCTTAGGATAACTCATCTTCTCAATAGCTTCAACCTTGGCCCTATCTACTTATACCTTTGGCTGACACTTTGTGGCCAAGGACTATGCCTTCATCTACCATGAAATGGCATTTTTCCCAATTGAGCACTAAGTCCTTTCCACACATCTAGACAACACTGATCAAGATTATCGAGGCAATCATCGAAGGAGATTGACCAAAGACCGAGAAATCATCCATAAAAATCTCCATGCACTTTTCAACTAGCCCGTCAAAGATTGCCATCATACACCTTTGGAAGGTGGCCGGGGCATTACAGAGACAAATGGCATCCGCTGTTGAGGCGAATGTCCCATAAGGGCAAGTGAAAGTAGTCTTCTCTTGGTCAACAGGATCGATGGGTATTCGGAAGTATCCCGAATATCCATCCAGAAACAAAGAGAATGCGTGCCCCGCCGGACGCTCAAGCATCCGGTCAATGAATGGAAGGGGAAATGATCTTTCAGTGTGACCTCATTGAGCTTTCGATAATCGATACATACTCTGTATCCCGTAACGAGCCTCAATGCTATCTCTTCGCTCTTCTCATTCTTTTCAAAGCTTTTGGGAATTTTCTGCAATGGCATAAATGATACCCATGCATATTATTCATACTTTGTGTGTGTATAATCTACTTTGAACCAACTTTTAAGAAGATTTAAGGACTTATCCGTTGCTCCAAAAGCTTTTAATTATAACCACTCTTCAACTCAACAAAAGTTTTGAAACTCTACGTATAGTCATTCACTATAGCCCCCTCTTCCAAGAATCGACTATACTTTTATCGATCCCTTCAAGCTTTCTTAGAAGAACAAACATGGAAGTGGGTTCTAGAAGACTTTGTCACACACACAATGGCATGCACCCAAGTCACATAAAGAATTTATCTTATGTAAAGTCAAATCATCCTCGGAAAATACTTTCTTCGAGGAAAAGGTTATAAGTTCAAGGGATCAAGGCCCACTTGAGAAAATTGCTTAAAGCCTACTTCCTCCTGCCTTACATATTGATGTTTGTTGGCTTATGAAAATTAATTCCATGAATGATATTATTGTTTATTACTCTCTCTAACTATTTTAGAAATAGTTGAAATCGATTAAAGCTCGATTTTGAAAACAATTGGGGTTGAAATTTGGATTTTAGTGAAAATTAAGTACATAATTTGGAAAGCCGATCAAAAGTTTGAGCTAGTATGAATATGAGATTGGTAAACAACATAACCCGATAGGAAATTAATCGATTTCAATGGGATTTGGATGGTGTATATCCACCTTGGGAGAGGAGCGCTGGATGGTCCATAGTTGTATTTGGCAATGACTCAGTGTCGGCCCCACCAGGTTGCATAAACCAAGAAAGTGGACCAAAAAAAAAAGTTGTCATTCGAAGAATGATTCACGGTAGAAGGTAAAGAATTTCTTACAAAGGCTCGAGTTACGCCTGTGTTGTGATAGATTCACCGGGAGAGTTTTGTACACTCTTTAGCCTCTCCCTTTAAGGAAAACGGGAATAGTTTAAAACCGCATCTTCACTTACTCCCTGGATGCGAGTGGTATCGCATAAAAATGTATGTAAATGAGTATCGCGGGTTCTCGAACCGTGAAAGATCGATGCAATCATTTGGATGAAAAAAAATGGCGTAAATAAAAGCAGCAAAAGAGACTATAATAACCGCTCGAGGTCTTGCTCAGCTCGTCTTCCAAAACCGCAGAACGGAGAAAGAAAGAACTCCGGTTTGCATTTTTTAATTTCTTACAAAGGCTACACTAAACTCGTAAATAAAAGCAGAAAAGAGACTATAATACAACGTAACGTTTTTTTTTTTTTTTTTTTTTTTTTGAGTAATGATTCGATGACGGTTCGGCGATCACCGAACTAATTAAATTTTTTTTTTTTTTTTTTTTTTTTTTTTTTTTTTTTTTTTTTTTTTTTTTTTTATATTTAACGTAAACAGCAAACTAAGGGCACTAACCTACGAAAAACTAATAACAAAAAAAAACTAGACAACCGCACCGATTCCCCGGCAACGGCGCCAAAAACTTGTCACGGATTTTTATGCTAAACGAAATATAACAAGTAATAAAATAAACCAGTTTACCCTCAAAGTGAGGATCGTAGTATAATGATTAAAACCGAGTCGAACTCACGAGGAATCGTCTTTGTCTAGTTTTAATAAATTTCCTAAAGTTGTCACGAGAAAAATAAAACTAACCTACACTTAACAATTAAAGACTACAACTAGAATAACAAAACAAAATGAACTAGTAATGAAAACAATAAAGTTAAAGCCGATGGAAGATTAAAAATCTAAAGCCAGTGAAGATAGTTGCGAACCGAATGAGCGAAAACAATTCTATTCTATAAACTAAAAAGACAATAAAATCTTAAGATTGCTACGAAGAACAAGCAACAATGGGTTTTCTCAATTAATGTAACAACGAACAAGCAATGATCCACCTATCTATAACGTTCAATTTCTTCTCTGGATTGTCTAGTGATTATTTAATAAAAATTGTGATTCACCTATCATAAGTATGAATTTCTAATCTCTTAGAAAAATTAGCCTATCAATCTTTTCGTCTCATCGATACAAAAGATTAACGCTTTAATTACCAAGGTGTGAAATTTATTCAATCTCATAATCTGGATTTCAACCTAACAACTATCGTTAATTAGGTTAAAAATCCAATCTTTACTATGGTGACCTAAATTTAACAGCGATTCTCATCACATATCAAACATCACACAGCAATACATTCATCAATGAAATTGCATAACATCAATAAAAACATAATAAAGATACAACTTTAATTAAACTCACAGACAATCCAAAGTTGAGATCAAAACGTTGCTGAGACGGTTTCACAAAGCTTGTTCAATTCGGACTCAGCCTCTACTCATCCTCGAGCGAGCGAAAAAAGAAAAAAAAATATTTTTGGCTCGGTCGATCGAAGGTGTGCACTCGATCGACCAAGTGCTTTCTCTCTTTTTTTTTTTTGATTTTCTGAGCTCTGCCTCCGTTCCAGATGAAATTTCGTCTTCTGTTCTGCTGCTGAATGCCGTCCTTTTATAATCTTCTTCGAGCTAGGGTAACAATTATCCCTTTTTTTTCTTTTCTTAAAATAATAAAACCCTAATAAAAATATGATAGTTCCATTTTGCCCTTCTAGATATATCTTCAATTAAAATGCATTTCTAAACCCTTCAGCTCGTTGACTCGTCCACGATATGCTCGTTGTACCTATAATAATAAAAACGTGCAAAGTGTAACATCACATATATAAAGATATTTACCAATAAAATCACATAATTAACCCGAATTTGCACTTAAATACTTTTAAAACTCATTTGCTCAATAAATCAATTAAACGCTTAATTTCTATGCGAATTATACGAATATGGAGAGAATTGCTACAAAATATAACGATATAAATCACATAAAATCACCCTTAACAATATTATTCATACTTTGTGTGTGTATAATCTACTTTGAACCAACTTTTAAGAAGGGACTTATCCGTTGCCCAAAAGCTTTTAATTATAAGAAAAGTTTTTGAAACTCTAGTATAGTCATTCACCCCCCCCCCCCCCTCTCTGACTATACTTTTACCCTTCTCTGGAACAAACATGGGTAATACGTATCTTATGTAAAGATGACTGAAATACCCTTTTATAAAAAGGTTATAAGTTCTAGAAAATTGCTTAAAGCCTACACATATTGATGTTTGTTGGGTTATGAAAATTAATTCCATGAATGATATTATTGTTTATTACTCTCTCTAACTATTTTAGAAATAGTTGAATGTACTTAGTGAAGTACATAATTTGGAAAGCCCGAAAAGTTTGAGCTAGTATGAATATGAGATTGGTAAACAACATAGGAATTAATCTTCAATGGGATTAAAGCAATTAATGCCTGAAGGGTGTTTTAGAAGTTGTCTGAAAAAGAATCAGATTCTCCCTTGAAGGATACCATTTTGGGATACGCAATTAGATTGTGTTTCTAAAATGGAAATAGCACTTAATAAGATAAGGGTGCGGTGCAAGCCATGCAAAGTATCCCTTATTCATTTTGGGATAATGCCCTTATTCAAATCATATACTTAAACAGGTTCTGAAAGTAAAGTAAGAATTCCAAATCAGATATGGAAGATGATGACAACAAATCCATCTTAACCAATGATTTAGGGTTGTCATGCTTTTGGCAAGCAGGCAATGTGAGAAATGCTTGGAGTCTAGTATGACATGTGCAACATTGTGGAATATCTTAGCAAGCATGCTAGATGTTATTTACTTACCCACGGAGCAAAAGTGTTTGTCTCCAAACATGTTGTCTTCTAGAGGAAGTGTTTCTTCCAAAAGAAACTGTGGGAGTAAATTGAGATCCCAAAAAAGTTTGAGAACCACAAAGAGATGTTCAACCATTGGAACATGAGCAGGCGCCGCATAGCGATGAGGTGTATGACACTGCTCAGTGCACACAAGTATTCTATGAGTCTATAGATAACCACATGCCTGAAAAGGCTACTTGTGTGTTTGTCTTGAAGAAGGAAGATCTCACGACTTATAGAAATGCTTGAAAGTCAAGATTAAGAGATATGGCTATGAGCCTTAATAACTGAATTAGATTCCATGAGTGACAACCGGTTTTGAACCTAGTCCGTCTTACATAATGGGAATGTTTCTGAAAGGTGTAGCAAGTCTTTGTGAAAAGACTGACATGGATGGTGATACGATTACTAGTTAAGCTGAGTCGATGTCTGAAGGCTACGAGGTGTAACCCTTGTAATTATCTTCTCGCTGCCAGTCATGCTTATGTCTATTCAGATTGTGATTGTTGTAGCCGTGTATCATGGCTATATGATAATGTAGAGAACGTTGGGTCAATGGCTTGATGTTCATAGACAATAACATGATATGTGAGCGTGTGAGATCCATATATGGACTCAAACAAGTATCTCTAAACAAGTTCTTTTCTTTGAGAATCAAAGGGGTTTGATTTGATCAAAAGTAGAGATGTGCCTAATATGCAAGATGGTTAGTGGGAGTGGTATGACTTTCGAGTAAGGTGTTGCATATCCTGCTCGGAAGTTGACACCCTATATTACAGTCAATTAATGTTTGGTAGTTCAAAGTCTTTACGAAAGCTCTTGCAATGGCAGTTCTTATTTTGGAAATAAGAAACTATAGTGATAGAATTAGATGCTGCTTGATTAATCACAGTTTCGCCTGCATAGATGAGATGCTAAAAGAGTTTAGCATAGATCATGTCAAGAGATACTGCTAGGCCAGTACTCTCGGGATCTATCTATGACAGGACGTCAGTCCTGAAGATAAGGTGAAAGATGAGGCTTCTAGAAGGTTCTCTTTGCTAGTGCAACAGGATCCATCATAAGAGTTTTACCAGATATTAAAAGTGTTAATACCCTAGGTCTTATAAAGTATGAAAGTGATTCTGGTAAATGTCGAGAATATCCTTAAAAGTGTTAATACCCTAGGTCTTATAAAGATAGTGGGAGCTACAGTATGGGTTTGCAGTCACTTTGATTAAATGATACAGTGAGCTGGAAATGTTCTCAGCTAGAGATCACTATAGATTCTATAACTGAGCCAAAACACAGTATTGCCTTAGAGGCACAGCGGGAGCAGTACATGGATCTAAGAGGTTCATTCCTGAACCTTGTATGGTTCTTCCACCTTTACTGTATAGCTAATATTGTAAGTGTATTCATTGCTCAGGCAAGGACCAGGGTCTCGTCAGAGATTCATGTGTGTGTTGAGGCGGTTCCTTTTGACTTAATCATTTGGAGCATGATGTGAAGATAGTCTGATTCCCTACGGATAGTGATATGTTCACGCTTAGGGTTGTTTGTGAGTATTGCATGAGAATCTGGTGTCTCAACTTGGTCTTGTGTATACAAGTGATTGGCTTTAGGCCAAGTGAGAGATTGTTGAAATAGTGTCCTAAACCCAATCAGGTTGGACCGGTTGGACCGGATCATTTCAACGTTATGTTTATACATATCGGATGACATTTCTATTATTTATATTTATGTTTATACCAATAATAAATGACTTTTCTATTATTATATATTTGTTCGTTTAACGAACCAATTATGATATTGTATATATATATATATATATATGATAACGTCCTTAGTATTAAACTGTGATAGGGAAACCATGATAGTAATTATGGTTGATGAGATCTCGAATCGCGTTAATAAGTTTGATACTTAAATGTCTCTAGTCGTATATACTATTAAACAGGACATTAATAGTACGATTAGACTTGCACGTATTGGATGTCCTCTATATTGTGAAGATATGGATAGATCTTATCTATCGTAGTGTATAGACACTTGGACTGGAAGTGGACGTGTAATAGAGAATGCGTACATTAGACTGACCCACATACTTTATTAAGTGTCACATTATGTGGCGGTTGAGTAGTTATCCTAAGACTGGAGTCTTCATGGCATCACAGTGGGGATTGTCATAATTTGACACTATTCATGTTTCCCCTATCCATGGGGAGATCATGCGGTAGTGAATGAGTGTGATACTGAAACATGCGTAGGATTCATGTTATTTGTCCGGAAATCGCGTATCCTATGATTATGAGTAAATATCCGAATGGGCCTTCTTTTAAGGATTATCTTATTCTCGTGAATCTTTGCAAAGTGAGAGTAAATGAGTTACTTCAAGAGAGTATGATATCTGGATTATATGATATGGTCGTTAATGTATTGACACTAGAGATATGACCCTATGGATATTGTAACAATGATAATATTCTATTTACACGGTAACCGTTTCACATGAAAGGTAGTAGTCATTGCATTTGACTCTTCCGATGATTGGGGGTCATGGCGTGTTGCTGGACACTATCAATGATCGTTAGGTATGGAGAGTATTTTAGTAAATGCACTTTGTGCCTACGGCCAACATATTCGGAAGCCTAACGGATCGCACACATAAGAACATCTAGCCGGATTAAAATGCGGTTATAGTGATAGCAAAATAAGGAAAGTTTAATCTCTAGTATAAAGTGTTATAGTGATAATTTAATATGATGGTATTTATTTATTATGAATAAATTAAATACAGAATATTAATTATGTTAGTTAACTAAGAAAATTCCAGATGCCAATTTATGGCACATGGGGTGCATATTTATGTGTATAAGATACACATGGATTTTGCAAATTAATTAATCATAGTAACATATTATTATGTATTAATATTGGATATTAATATATATATATATATATATATATATATATATATATATATATATATATATATATATATATATATATATATATATATATATATATGTGATATATACACATGTATAATCGAAATATATATTTATGGTAATATAATAAAGATATATTCAATATTAGATATTGAAAATATATATCTTGGAAATATTTAATATAAGATATTGAATATTAATGAGATAAATCAATCAAATATATTTTCCTTATTTTATTGGGAATTGGTTTTCTTTCACCTCTATCCAATAGGAAGCTTTTCTCAATCAGATTGGGAATAAGAATAGGCGCCACTGACATTATAAATACGGAGTGGGTGTCAAGCTCTTTTGTATCACAATTACAAGTCTTATTTTCTACTAGAAAATTAAGAGAGCTTCCTGAGATAGAGTTTTTGGTAGAAAGAATAAGGCGGCCTAGCAGCTGACTTTTTCCGGTAGCAATCCAATGGTGGATTCCGGCGGGTTGTTCGTGTGGATCAATGGTAGATGCCGAACACTTGGGTAGCTTCATGCAGAAACTAGAATCGTAGACAAAGCGACGATCTATTTTAGATCATCCAAGGTTTCTCCTTATTCTACTTCTTTTATGCATGTTGCTTAAACGAAATCGATCTTGGTAAAAAAAAGAAATTAAATTTTAAATTTCGCTGCGTTCCCACGTTGATTTCCAAACATTATGTATAGTACAAATATGTATTTTTTCAGAAAGCTGATTTGTATCATGCAAGAAGTAGAGACAACAGCATGCAATTCTAGTTCGAATGGAATTAGTCTCGGTTTTGGCTGTTCTATCTGTTACTCTGGCATTGAGTCCGACCGTTCTGCAGTTCTGGTGAACTAATCATTCCCTTGCCTTAGTTTTTTGTAAAAGGTAGAAATCTAGTATAGGTTGTTCTATCTAAGAATTGAGTACTCAAATCTTTGATTGTCTGAAATCTTACAATCGGTTAATCGTGATTAAAGTGCATTCTTTGTTTATAGAATTATATTCATCACATCATTTATTGATCTGTGTACAATCATTTGAGTGGATATTTTTTTAGTAGATCTCATCTCATAAGTAGTATTTTAGTATCAACGTTCAAGCTTGTTAACTTCTCAGACCAATTCTTGTATCTTGTTTTCGATGTTTTCTATCACTGTTTTTCAGTAAGTTTGTCTGTATATAAATTGAATTTGAATTATTATAATCTAAATGAAGTGATGTAATTCTTGTCATTAATTTACAGGTGAAAAATAATTCAAACTAATGGGACTTTTATGTTCTAGACTTGTAAAGAGTGGAAATGACAGGTAATTGCATTGGATGCTGCATTTGGTATAGAGTATATGCTTTCCAAGAACATTTTACACTCAGACTTGAAATATGATACTTGCTTGTCAACCTGAAAGATCCTTCTCGACCCATATAGGTAAGTGATACGCCAAACAAGTAAACACTCCCACGGATTCATGTTGGACCACCACTGAGTTGGCCCAACAGTGAATAGGGTCATTGGTTCAATCCTCTCGCATTATGGTAAGATGAGTAAGGCCAATAATAATCAAGCCCGTTTTATCCCCCACGACCTTTGTAGTTGATTAGGCAAAAGGCACCAACAGCTTTCACACGCCATGTACCAGGCGAGACGAAGCACTAGAGGCCGACCAGCTCACCCCTCAATACGAAGCCCGCACAACAAGGCAGTCCAGTCAGGTTATAAGGAGAATCAGCATGAGTCGAGATACAAGTCAGCTCGCATAGAATGAGCTTGGCTCACGAATCTATAGATTATATATTGTATTTTATTCTCGCCTTGTAACCGACTATATAAGCCATATAAATAGCGGCATTATCCCTCTTCAAATGTGATATACCCGAACTAGATTGGAGCCTGAGCATCTCGATTCGGCCTGTTTCCTAGCCCATTAACAGATCGTGGGTTTCCATCTCACCAGTCCGTAGTTCATAAGCCAAGTCCACGGTTCTTAAGCCGGACCCAGTCTGCAGTTCATAAGCCGGACCCATCTCCACCCCGAGATCTCGGACATAGTGGAATCTTCCCATATAAGCAGGCTGGCATCAAGACCAAGGAAGATATGAGTCCGACCTACAAATGTGTCCGCTGTCCGCCATACTTATCCAGACAGCTGGCCGGTCAACTTGTATTTAGTTGTATGATTATCCTCAATTATACCCTTTTAATGTCTTGTCATGAATAGTCTCGACCGACTTAGCCCTTGCCTACAAAAATGGGATCACATTGTAATAGAAAAGATGCAAGAACTATAATATACAGAGCTACTCTGTCAATTTGTCGACTCTCTTGTGTTCTTACTCATAAGCATTAGTCCGACAGCCTTGTTCTTGATAATTACCATCTTCTCTCCGGAGAAATCACACATAAACAACCTTATATCCTCAATATATCACTGTTACCATAAACCTGATATACCACGCAATATTAGTTTGCTCCGTTAATGTGAAAATCATTGTCATTCAGCCTCTTTGGATCATTCGCTCCGCCGTAAGTTTGGTTTCACGGCGTCACCGGAGAAAAGTTTTGATTTTCTGAGGTTATACAGCCAGGAAATCATCGTTTTCAGCGTCTAAGCAACAAACTCGACACGAAGGACATTGGTTTCAGCAAATCACTGCTCTTTTTCCGTCAGAATCAGCTCATCTTGAAGGAACGTCTTCAACACCATCTTCAAAACTCGCACACGAGTCCCTCATAATACCCAGGTTGGTGTATGCTCTTGGTCAGTTTCAGCTATTCAAGTAATAAGAAAAATAGTTGCTTGTTGAGATCACATAGAAAGCATTATTGGATTGAGAGTTGGAGAGATATTTTTAGTCCACAAATATCAACAAAATATCTGCTAGATATCTTAGTCAACATGACTGGCGTGAAAAACATGACACCTGCTACACCGTCTAAAGCGTCAACCAGGGCCCTCCACATGCAGTGAACACGCCACGTGGAGAAATGAGTAAGAGGGTACTGTCCGCTGGGGCTGATGCCAACATGCGGGCTTACATTAGGGAAAGGACCCGAGCCCGCGAGATACATTAGGCGGCGGTCATAAAAAGTCATGGGAAAGGAATCATTGGGGCCTCTCACCCGAATCATGATCAAGAAGCGCTCTCAGCAGGGGGGACGCCCCTACAGAAAGTTTCTTACACAATAGCTCTTCAAGCACATATGGACAACGTAGAGGAAATGCGTGTGGGTAACATGTTACTCATCGCAGATGGTCTACCTCCTCAGCCCATCAGTAAGTTTGTTCCCCCCATACCGGCACCTACGGTAGTATAACCCACTTTAAATCCGTAGAAAACAGTTCAACCTCAGCGGACAGAGAGAGAGAGAGGGTAGCAGTCGTGCTACTTCTCTATGCAAAGTAGGAAGGAGGTCAGCTTAGTTCATCTGGGGTCCACGGTCGACGACCGTGGTGTAGCTCCAGGGTGACCTAAATATCCCTGATAGGTCCGTACCTGCATAGAAGGACAAGGGGAATCACATGACAAATAATGTTATACCCAACTCCCCACTATCCCATAAAATCAGGATGAGATAGGCATAATGAGAAAGCAGAGAGAGGAATTACAAAAGGGTAGAACCGGAAGGGAAGCTAATGCCACATGGGGTACCAGTGTCCTTCACCCTAGCATCTTAAAGGCGGCTCCAAGAGGCGGTACTCACTATCCCAGTTTCACCATTTATCACGGAACAACAGACCATTTAGATTGGCTTTCAGCTTTTCAAAGCAAAATTAGTCTATGCATACCTAGCAATGAGGCGTGGTGTATATCTTTTGTGGGGTCAATGTAGGATGGAACGGCGTAATAGGTTCGCTGTCTTCCTCCGGGTTCGATCTTATCTTGGGACGATTTGATAAACAAATTTTATAGCAGAATTCATGTAGGTGGGTGGACCCAAAAAGACCCATATCGACCTTCATGAGGTCCGCCAGGGTTAAAGTGAATCCACCCGTAGTTACTACGAGCAATTTTACAGAGTCTATGAGATGACCAGGGGTTTAGCGGACAACGTTGTTGATGAGCAGCTTCGAAACGGGGTTGAATTCATGTTATTTGAAATCATATTTTGCTCTCATACCGCCGTCGAACCTCCAAGAAATACGGGGTTCGACTAGGAAGTACATCGCGACTACGGGGAATGAATGATCATCGACATCCAACTAGGTTAAGCAAAGGGCTGAGCATAGCCCACCCAGGGATAGTTGCAGGAATCGTGATCGGGGTATCAAAAAACCTGAGAGATTTAGAGAGGATATCTTCACCCCTCTAAAAATCTCGTACACACAGATGTTGAATGAAGTAAGGGTTGAACTCCCTGAGCCATACCATATGATTCTAGATCCACGCCGCGACACTACCAAGTACTGCGGATATCACAAGGACAAAGGTCATACCACAGATGAGTGCATGCAATTCAAGAGAGCGATCGTGAAACTACTGGCACGCGGCAATCATGATCATTACAAAAGAGACTTCAGGGGGACGGACAGAAAGAATCAGCAAGCCCGTCAGTTCGATAGGCAAATTTGAATGATCACAGAAACTCCCCTAGCAACAACCAAATCAAAAACCGCATCGCTCTATAAACAAGCATATGGAGAATCCAGCTGTCCTGTGTGGGAATGAGCAACCCCTTTCTTTTACCCGAATCGAGCTGGTAACTTCCATCAACGTGGAGGAAATGAGTCTTTGTACTTTGATGGTAGTCTATCGGGCATGCATCAACAGGGTCATGATCGATACGGGAGCGTGTCGGGACATTTTGTACTATAATTGCTGCAAAGAGCTAAGGTTTAGTGACTCCAATTTGAGGCCTCTCAATGGCCCCCTTGAGGGCTTCACCAACCACAGAATACAAGTCAAGGGGGGCATCGACCTAGATGTGCAAATGGGAGATAACACACCTTTCCGAATAGAAAAGGTAACGTTTCTCGTGGTCGATCTTCAATCAAATTACAATATCATAATTGGAACACCGGCCTTAAAGTAGTTTTAGTTGGAAACATCAATCTCGCATCAGCAGGCAAAGTTTTATGTCGAAGACAAGATTGGGGTGTCGGTCAGCAAACCCACAACCGTTCTCACCTTTATTCATGAAATGAGGACTGAAAACAAGAAACCTCGCATCGAGCAGCCTGAGAGCATGCATCAACATGATCAGGGCGGTAGGAGGACACTGCCCATCAAATTAAAGTGTGAGACTTTGCAAGTCAGGGATGAGCCCGACTTCACCGTCAGAGGATGAGTTGATCGAAGTAATCGTTAACGACGAATATCCCGATCAAAAGATCAAGATAGGGGCTCGCCTAAGCCTCTCCGAGAAAGAGATTCTGACTAATCAACTCAAAGAAAACCTAGACACATTTGCATGGGTGGTCACGGATATGAGAGGAGTTGAGGCCGACGTCGCCCTCCATCATCTCAGTGTCGACTCTACCTTCAAACCCATACAGCAACGAGCTCGGCAGTTCACAATCGAAAAAGAAGCTGCGGTTAAGGTAGAGGTTAGAAAGCTTATTCAAGCAGGAATCATAAAGGAGCTAGCTTATCCTACATGGTTGAAAAATGTAGTGATGGTGAAGAAGCACAACGGAAAGTGGAGAATGTGCGTAGACTTCACGGACATCAACAAGGCCTGTCCGAATGATCCTTATCAACTTCTAAGGATTGATCGGTTAGTTGACTATATAGCCGGTTTTGAAACTTTGAGCTTCTTGGACGCATATTTGGGGTATCATCAGGTGCGGATAGCTGAGTCCGACAAAGAAAAAATAGCCTTCAGAGCTACAGGGGGCCTACACTACTACGAAATGATGCCCTTTGGGTTGAAAAACGCAGGGTCGACTTATCAAACGATGGTCAACAAGGTTTTCAGTTCACAGATAGGCAAAAACATGGAGGCTTACATAGATGATATGGTTTTCAAGTCTACGGGTGATGGTCACGCCGTTGATCTCCAAGAAACCTTCAACAATGTTCGGAAGCACTCGATGAAACATAATCCGGCCAAATGTACATTTGGAGTCTAGGCAGGCAAGTTTCTAGGGTTCATCGTTAGTCACCGAGGGATCGAAGCTAATCCGGAGAAAATTTAAGCTTTTCTTGATATGCAGGAGCCTACCACGATCATGGAAGTTCAAAGGGTCAATGGCAGAATCATCGATTGGGGTCGTTTTATCTCAAAGTCAGCAGAGAAATGTCTCCCCTTCTTCAAAATAGTCAAAGGTGACAAATCTTTTTCGTGGAGTGAGGAATGTTCTCAAGCTTTTCAAGCTCAAAAAGGAAAATCTAGGGAAGCCACCTCTTTTGGTTATCCCTGTAGAAGGAGATGTTTTTTTTTGTACTTGGCGGCCTCGGACCGGGCTATTGCATCCGTACTGTCAAGGAGGCCGGATCCCTCCAATATCCTGTTTATTATGTAAGCAAGGCTCTCAGTCCGATGGAGAGTCGTTATTTTAATGTTGAAAATTTATCCTACTCGCTAGTTATCGCTGCCCACAAACTCAGGGGGTATTTTACTTTACACACTATAATTGTCTTAACAGACCGCCCAATGCATCAAATTCTACATAGACTGGACCTTTCAGGTCGTCTGCTTTGATGGGCTATCGAAATTACCGAGTTTGATATTCGATATCAACCAAGGAAAGCTATCAAAGCTCAAGCATTGCCAGATTTCATTGTGGATATGAGTTTCAGCTCGACACAACCGAGTTCGCCTATACCACATGAGCCCGCTGCGGCCCCGAACAAGCCCGATCAATGTTGGCAGTTTTATGTTGACGGGGCGTCGAGTGGAAATGGATGCGCGGCCGGGGTTATTCTGATGGAACCAGGGACGATAGAAGAAATTGGAAAAGCTTTAAGGTTCAAGTTCCCGGCCATGAATAATCAGGCCGAGTAGAAAGCAGTGATAGCCGGACATAAGCTTGCAAAAGAATTAAAAGTAGAAAATGTTGAAATCTACTATGATTCTCAGCTCATCGTCAACCAAATCTCAGGGGACTATAGGACGCGTTGCGGCATCCTTGAAAAATACGGTGAGATTGTCAGATGATTGAGATCCAACTTCAACTATTGCGAGTTCATCAGAGTTCGCAGAGAGGATAATCGGGTAGATTATCTCTTTAAGTTATCTCTGGAGGAAGAAATCACGGATCCCTCAATAATGATAGAATATCTTGCTGCACCCACCATTGAGGCCACGAAAATTATGGAAATCGATGCACCAACGCTGATTCCATGTTGGATTGACGAGATTCAGACTTATATAGAATTAGGCAACTTGCCCACGGACACGGATAAATCTTGCTCACTCGGGAAAGCAGCCAGGTACGTCATACATGACGGAACGCTTTACAGGAGATCTACCACGAAGACTTTACTGAAATGTGTTCGAAAAGAGGAAAGCGAAAAAATACTCATGGAGCTTCACCAAAGAGTGTGTGGGGGCCATCCCGCTAGCAGCTCCTTGGCCCAGAAGGTTATAACAGCGGGGTATTACTGGCCGACAATCCTTAAGGACTCAGAGAAATTAGTTAGAGAATGTCCGGATTGCCAGAAACATGCGGACATCCCGAGACTACCATCGGTTAAGCAGAGCATTATGGTCGCACCTTGGCCTTTCGACATGTGGGGACTCGACCTCATCGGACCCTTCCTCTCGAGAAGTGGTGGATGCAAAGTTATCATAGTGGTTGTGGATTATTTCACGAAGCGGATCGAGGCCAAGCCTTTTGTTAAAATAGGTGCAAAGGATGTGGTTTACTTTCTATATGACCATATATGGTCTCGCTTCGGCATCCTGCGGGCAGCGGTGACGGACCATGGCCCATAATTTAGGGACAAATTTTTAGATTTATGCAAGGAATACCAAGTCAAATACTAGCAATCATCCGTGGCCTACCCCCAAGGCAATGGCCAAGCCGAGGCCATAAATAAAAAAATAATCACGATGCCCAAAAAGAGCGTAAGTGAGAAGGCAAAAGCTGGCAGTTGGGTTGATGAGCTGCCCTCCATACTATGGGCACTCCGCACCACAATCAAAACACCCACCGGAGAAACACCGTTCGCTTTAACTTACAGATCGTAGGCCATGACTACTATTGAAATGACGCTCCCAAGCATCAGGGTCACCGTATATGACCCAACAGACAATCTGCTCAACAGACAGATCGACCTAGACCTAACGGAGGAAAAAAGGTTAGAAACATATCATCGGCTCGTGAACTACATGCAGACCGCTAAGCGACATCACGACAAACGAATCCGCGACCATTCCTTCAAGGTTGGTGACTTCATCCTTCGAAACAGGAAGGCCATTGGTCTTCAGCCCGACAGGGGAAAGCTTACGGTGAACTGGGAAGGTCCGTATCAGGTAGCCAGAGAAATCAAAAAGGGACTTACATTCTCAAGAACCAACAGGGCTTCGAGCTTAATAGACCGTGGCATGGGGACAACCTTAAAAGGTAATACATGTAATAATCGGCTAGGGTTATGGCTATCCTCTCGTTTATGACGTGAATGGTTAGGATTTATTACTTGCTTGTAATTTTCCCTCACCAAACGGCGTTAGGCGAACTTAATAAAGCCCAGTTTTACAAATATTTTAAATACATGTTATCATATTCTTCAAGCGTGTCTGCTGTGCATGTCGTTGATATTTTCAACAAAATATTCAACAAAGACTTCGGATTCAGCTTGGACTTTGTTAAAAATTGGGGCCATACCCTGGAAAAATTTCAAACACGCAATCGGACAACTTATTTCAGATAAGTCCGTCCGCTGACTCCGAACTTTATCTGAAACAAAGGGGCCGTATTGTGGGAATTTTCACGCTACAATCAGGTAGTTTTTTCAGATAAGTCCATCTGCTTTCGATTCATAATCTTATCTAAAACAAAGGGGGCCGGATACTACTATATCAAGCATTCAAAGGAGCGAACTCGATATATACAATAAATTCGAGCAAAATACAACGTACAGGCGAGCAAAAGAAACTTCATAAATTCTAGAAAATGAAGGGAATATCATTACAAATGAAGCAAAGCAGAGTTTATACAAAATCAAGGAAAAGTGATACAAAGCGGAATCGAAAAAGTTTTTACATCAAAATATTGTTTGTACAAAACAGATGTAGCTTTAGGCATCATCAGGTCGTATTTCATCATCACCGACATTCTCTGCTCTAAGAGAAGGATGCATTATGCTATCGACGTTTGCATCAGACTCTGTCTGCTCGGCCTGTGCTTGATCCTCAACCTCTGCCCGAGTAGCCTAAAGCACCAACTCCCGAAGATTATCAGCTTCGACTAGGGGCGCCTCCAAACCTTCAGCATAACTCGCCAACTCAATCTGAGAGTAAGGTTTGTGTGGGTGGAGATCCCTCAAATGATCGGAGAAGGGAGGGGTAAAGATCCAGTCCCGCAAAGTCTCAAGGTCTGGAACATCACTGCCGTGAACCCACACACACCTTGCGATATGATAGAAACCTTGATCATATCCCATCAGGAAATTCCCACCCGCGGCATCCTTTCTTGCAACCTCTATCCGGGCCTCAACTCTGGAACTCAGATCGGCAAGCCTCTGTTTCAGATCGGCATTCACCTTCTGCTCGGTTTCCCATTGGTTTTGGGCCTGGTCAACCCGCGGCTGCATATCCTTCAGGGTTTGAACGGCCTCTTTGTCTCTTTTCTCTAACTCACGAGCAAGAACTTCAAGACGCTTCGGAGTTCACCTGAGCCTTAAGCTGCATCCTCTTCACTTCAGCGAGCTGCTTTCTCAGTTCAGTATTTTCAGCAAGTTGTCTCTTCAGCTCGACATTCTTGGCCTCAGAGGCATCAAGCCATACTTTTAGGTCCACCGCCTGCTCTTTGGCGCCATTCGACTCCTTGGAAACATTGGAGCTTGACGATATAGTGTTTCTATAATCGTTTATGAACTGCTAGAGACCGGTGCCAACCTGAAAAACAAGGGTTTAAGAGGACGGACTGGAAAACAAAATATAAGGAAAAACAAAATATAAGGAAAAAACAAAGAGTGAAAGAGTGTTTAACATGCTTATCATGGCCCCATACAAGCCCCAATGATCTTCAATACTCTGAAGGAATGTCCGGCGGGGGTCGGTCTGGTCTGCTAACACAATCTTGTCCGTAATACACCGACCAATCTTCAGTTGAACCGGATTAGGAAGGCTCCACCTTAAATGAGTCAGTGGGGCCACATCAGCAATTGCTCTGGAGATTGTGGCTGCCCTGGGCAGATCAATGTGAAGCTAGCACATGAATTACTTATCAAGACAGACAGCAGGATGACCCGAGGCCCAACGGGCACACCAGTAAAGGGGACCATCGCGATCGTGCCCGCCGAAGAGGGTTTATCGGCCACAGATTTACCTTGGCTAGCACCATCTTTGGAGGATCCTTGATGAGGAAAGGCGGATTTCAGTTGAGTATCGCCTAATTTGGACTTTTTGGATTGGCGAGCCTCCTCCTCGTAACCCTCAGCAGAGTCGATCTCATCAACAACAGCCATTTTCTTCTTTTCAACAGCCGGGGGCTTGGTCAGGACTATCTTCTTTAGAGGTTTGTTCGTCATAGCTTTCCCTGCCTTTTGTTTCACTGATGGCTGGGCTGGCTTCCTTGCCTTAGACCTAGAAACACCTATCGAGTCAACCCGAACGTCGACCATGGGAAGCTTAGACTTAACCCTCTTAAGCTCTACGGCCCTCTTCGCCTCGCCAGCAGTCTTCCTTGCGCTTAGCAAATTACACTGTGTCAAAGCGTCCATGGTACCTACAAAAAACAATGTTTATCAGAGGGCAATCAAAATAGCAAGAGAGCAAAAATGAACTAAACAAGTAAAAATCATACTCGTGGCTCGCATTGAGGGATTGCCTAAACAAACTGTGCATATAGAAGGCATGCATCTGCCAAAGTGACACTCTCCATACCAATCGGGATCAGTAGGCAATGGATCGACCACCACCAAGGGATCCCCGATTCCTGCTCCGGAAATTCCTACCATCCTAAGATAGGGTTGACTGACATCTAAAAGAAGCCTCTAGTTAAAGGCCCGGTCTTAACCCTGTCCCTTTCGGGTATACCCGAGCAACTCCTTGAGCTCGGCTATGAACCCGTCATCAGCATCCTGAGTTTTTATCTTCTTCAACTGATCAGTCTTAGTCGAGTTCGCGGGGATCTTTTCGAACGGCCAGCCTATCCGTGACTCCACTTTCATGCATCTCTTGTCCCAGTCTGACACTTTGTTGGGAAGATTGAATAAAAGCCGAGGTCTGCCGCTGCTCGATCTGCTCTGCGGTTGGATCTGACCGCCATCTTTTAAGTTAAAAAGCTGTAAAAAAATAAAGTTGCACCGGCATTGAGAGCTCACGGCCACGAAAACGACTTATTATTATGAAGGCCACCACCACACGGACAACACCCATGGTAAGATCACACGGCATAACCCTTAGCTCCTCCATGAATTTAATGAAGAACGGATCAAAGGGTGCCCAAAGTCCGGCAACTAGGTGGTCGTAATACAACCACAGGTAATCCTTGGTCTCTCGACCATTGGTCCGTGACACGTTCGTCGCACCAATGTTGGCAAACCGGTAATCTTCCAGAATATCAAAAGCCGTCAACGAGGTATAATCAGTCCGATCTCAGATCTCCCTCCATCGAGCTCCGACTTTGCTATCAGAATGCTTTGGTCCGCCAACTCCATCTCAACCGCAATTGACCTCTTCTTGCATGGCCTTTTCTTCTGCTCTGGATCCTCCAGCGCTGCCATTTTCTGGGACTTCATGGACGTCGCGGACTTCTTTGACACTACGGTCTTATTCGTTCCCACTGCTTCCTTGAACCCAGTATCTTGAGCAGCTGCCGACCGAGCCACAACACTCTGGAAGTTATTAATAAGGTTGCTAATTTTCATTTGGTCTTCGTCGTCGACCTCGCCCCCTGTTGTACCTTCACCGATAACCCCGACCTCCTCGTCATCTTCCTCGTCGCCAGAGACAGATTCGTCCTTGACTAAATCGACAACCTCTTCTTCGACTACCTCTTCATCATGACTTATGTCGACCTCCTGCATGTCGACCTCTTCTGAGCCATAGCCGGCAGCAGCACGGACCTCTTCGTCTGATTGCGTATATTCTAAGGACATTCTTGGAAAGTAAGCAGGGCGAGGTGGATCAGTTAGATCACCTAGACATGGAAGTCGGGTCAAGGTGAGAATAATCTAGTACAATTTCTATCACATACAACCCATAAAAGACCCCCACAAAACGCAAGTAAACCATGGCAACTATCTAGGCATCTATCTATCGATGAATTTCTGGGGAGGGGCACAAGCATATTGGGGCTTAACGGGGCGAGTTTTTGATTCACAATCAAAGTAACCCTAAACTCTAGTACAATTTCTATCACATACAACCTTCAAGCAAAGGGAAAAAGCAAGATCAAAATAAAAAGAGCAATGAAATCATACCTGAAGAAATGGAAAGCGTGAAAAGAGTTGAAAGGTGTAGACTTTCGCCGGTAATTGTTTGATCTCACTGGATTCCTCTTGCTCTCCTTACCGGAAAACAAATCAGAAAGGGGAAAATTTTAAGAATTGGGGAAGGAGCCCCTATTTAAAGGCAAGAAATGGAGGGAGGCCTCGTTTCGGATTCAAAATTCGAAACTAATTATTGCTAGGAACGGTTTTCAATTCCCCTCAACCAATCAGAATACACGGTGGTTCATGTCAAACGTCACGTCATAAATGCAACCGAAGTGACGTTTCGTGAACCGGTGCAACTTTTACGGGCTCAACTACTCTGGCCTATGGCCTCAACTCAACATGGCTTACGGCCTCAATTGTTCAGGCTTACGGCCTCGACTCAAATGGCGTGCGGCCTCAGCTCAAAATGGCTTACGGCCACGACCTACGGTCATCTAAACCTATTCGCTCCGTAGCACGGTATCTATGCCTGCCCGCTACAATGCACAGCATAACGTCAGTAACTCGCTATGCGATATCAACACTGATTCAAGCCCGATAAACGAATATCGGCATATAAGCATGTTTGCTCCATAGCGCGGCATCTTAGCCTGTCCGTTAAAATGCACAGCATCCATCGGTGATTTGCACCACAATGTCAACATTGATTTAAGCCCGGTATCCATTATCGGGGTCACACTGTCACAAACGACAATATTAGGGTACAGTCCTCTGTTGCTTCTTTGAAATCTACTCTCCGCCTCGGCGGATACGCAAGACACGGACTAGGGGGCCATTGATATACTCGAACCGGATTGGCCTGAGCATCTCGATTGGGCCTGTTTCCTAGCCCATTAACAGATCGTAGGTTTCCATTTCACCAGTCCAGAGTTCATAAGCCGGACCCAGTCCGCAGTTCATAAGCCGGACCCATCTCCACCCCGAGATCTCGGACACAGTGAAATCTACCCATATGAGCAGGCTGTCATCAAGACCAAGGAAGATATGAGTCCGACCTACAAATATGTCCGATGTCTGCCATACTTATCCAGACAGCTGGCCGGTCAACTTGTATTAATCTGTATGATTATCCTCAATTATACCCTTTTAATGTCTTGTCATGAATAGTCTCGACTGACTTAGCCCTTGCCTATAAATATGGGATCACAATGTAATAGAAAAGATACAAGAACAATAATTAACAGAGCGACTCTGTCAATTTTTCGACTCTCTTGTGTTCTTACAAATAAGCATTAGTCCGACAGCCTTGTGCTTGAAAATCACCATCTTCTCTCCGGAGAAATCACACATAAATAGCCTTATATCCTCAATATATCACTGTTACCGCAAACCTGATATACCACGCAATATCAAAAAGGGATCGGCATAAAATTGAAATAAGCAGCCAAGCTCTGCCAATTTGTCGACAAATACTCTCTCTCTCATACATGCATGTTGTTCTTGCAAATCATCATAGATACTTCTTGAGTTTTAAGTAATCAAACACACCAACATTAGACTAGATATCTAATAATCATACAAATACCGCACCCATGATATTTACAACCGTATTAGTTGGCTCTGTTACCAGGAAAGATTTTGTGAAAGCTGTCTTATCCGGCCATATCGTAATTTTGCGGTTGTGTTCTTCAGCTCTGGCTACATAAAGCCACATTTTTGAGTTTTCTCTTGAATCCCCACTGAAATCACCATCTAGTTCAGAAATAGTCTCTAGATCGTCGAGATCTTATTTAAGGATTCCTAGAGTTAAAAAATCTTATTTTTCGGTGTCAGATCTCCATCAAAGAACTCTATATACCTTTAGGTCATCAATGGATACTTACACACTATAGTCAATCCCATCAAGAAGTGACAGGCTTCTATCAACATTAACATGTCAACAACGATATCCACAGGAGCTGCGTTGCATGACGGCCTACCCCAAGTTACCAAAAGGACTGGTAAGAGTACGGCCCAAATTACTGAAGGTACGACATTAGGTCATGGTGCATCAACACGTGACCCAGAAGGTCATCACACTCCTAGCCTGTCGGGTGAAGCAACTCTCTTGTATGATGCGAGATCATACCTCGATAATAGAGCGAGGACTAAAGAATCTATGGGTCATCTCACGGTAGCTACAGGAATCAACCAAGAAAAATACGCGGCTGAAGCTTCCAGGACAGGCCGCTCTAACCAGATATCTCCCTGTGAAGAGATCGAGGCTTACGATAAAATTTATGTAAGGGCATTACGCGCTCATGCCGCCTATGACAAAAGGATTCAACAAACCAATCAGGACTTGATCCGCTTCGGAGAACCACTCCTCCTAATCAGCGACTTTGCTCCTCTGGTGGGATCGCCCACCATCACAAAACCCGCAGCGCCAGCATTCCCTACAATCATGTCATCCTCCCATCATCTTGAAAGGGAAGGGGGCACTCAATCATCGGTGGGTCGACCTCACGGAAAGAGGCCGGTCCAGGATAGTCTATGTCCCAAAATCTGACAAAGGAGACGAGGATCCCCAACAAGAGAAAAACAAGGAGGTCAATTTAGCCCATTGAAACATAAAGTCTAGGATCGGTGATCACATGGCTCCATCCGAGAGGTCTAGGATGGAAGGTAGTTATCAACACTATGCACCATATCTACTCCAGGATTAGTTCATAAGGATTCAGAGGCAAGTGGAAGACCTACAAAAGTATATGGTCAGAAAATATGACAAACAAGCATTGGGAACCATTGTCATTGATGTGGGAGTTCTGAAAGCAGCTCCTGAATGGCTCCATTACCCCTCATTTCAAACTTACACAGGGACGACATGCCCATACGACTGGTTCAAACCTTCCAAAGCAGGGTCTCCCTAATGACGATAAATCAGTCGGCCTGGTGCTTCGCCTTTGTGGGTTCAATGCAAGATAGAGTAGCCTTGTGGGTTCAGAACCTCCCGGCCGGGTCAATTGAATCCTGGGATGATCTTCATGCAAAGATCATCGCTGAGTTTAAAACTGCCGGACAACCAAAGAAAACACAAACTGATCTGTTCGAAATCCGGCAAGGAGAGACTGAGTCAACTCATGGCTATTATGAGTGCTTCAACAAAGTCTTTGAGTTGACTAGGGGTCTAACCGACATCATGTTCATGACCACTTTTGAAACGGGACTGGCAAAGGGCCACCTTAAATCCAACTTTGCCCTCCATCCTCCAGAAAGCTTCTAGGAAATGCTCAGCAAGGCTCGAAAGCATGGATCGTCTGAGCCCACTCTCCAACCATCATCCAGCAAGGGAAAGCAAAGGGTAGAACCTCGCCCAACCAGAGAACATAATGATAAGAATCGAGACTTCAAAAAGCCCGAAACGTTCACAGATGAGCATTGCACCCCTCTTAATGCTCCCCTCACACAAATCATGCTTGAAGTAAAATGTGAGTTTCCCGAGCCTCGCCCCGTGGTACGAGCCTCGTGTGATGACCGAGATGCGATGAAACACTGCGAGTATCATCTCGATCACGGACACACCATAGAAAATTGAAAGCAGTTATGGAAAGAGATCGAGAGGTTGATAGCTTGCGGATCTCTGAACCACTATAGGCAAGATGGGGATAATACGAACAGAGATAATCCCCCAGCTTGATGACATGGGCGGGAGATCCATGTCATAACAGAGGCTCCACCAAGCAGCAGTGAGCTCAAAAGCCAAATGTACTCTCTGAGTCAAGCCCTCAAAAAACCAGTTGGCCTGCCTGGGACCGAACAGCCTCTCGCGTACACCCATGGTTAAGTGGCAAGCCTCCCGGAACACCCCGAACATGCCTATTGTCGTATCCACCGTTATCAATGACACTCGTATAGGCCGAGTCCTGATAGACACCGGGGCCTGCAAAGTCACCTTGTACTACGATTGCTTCAGAAAGCTCAGTTACAACGACTCGCATCTATGATCATACGATGGCAACCTTGAAGGATTCACTAACGATAAGGTTCAAACCAAGGGGGCCATCGACTTGGATGTACAAATGGGTGATTATGAGCCTTTAGAAGCGAGAGGATAACTTTTCACGTGGTCGACCTACGGTCAAACTACAACATGATAATAGGCTTCCCAGCCCTCAAGAAGTTTCAAATGGCTGCTTCTATCCCGCATTAAATGGCGAAATTTCACGTTGGAAATCAGGTCGGATCACAATCAGCCAACCTCAAAAGTTGTTGGCACGCATCCGAGAGGGCCAGAGGGCCGTGTGGAATAGTCCAAATCATCATGGAGCAAGTCTCAACATCAACGTTATTCGTGAGCTTCAATAGTAGAAAAAGGTACTATATATAAAGTCGGCATAGATTACAGCGACCACTCTCGCGCTTTAGCAGAAATGGTCTTTGTTGGGAGGATTTTGCATCATAAAAACAAAAGAAAATTTATAAACATATACTTAACATGCAAACTAACTCCTAACCGACCAAATATCGGGTAGTTGATAGCATAGTAGGGTAATGCTGTGGTCGATCCACAGGAATTGGGATGTTGAATCTAATCCTATTAATCCTCTCAATTGCTACTCAAGAAGCGGAAGAAGCGAAAAGCAAAAGCATAAAACATAAATCAAAAGAACAATAAAAATAAATCTAGCCTAAGAAACAAAATAAACAAACTAACCTAAGGAAACATGGGATCAAACAATGAACGAACCTAAGTGATCTCAACCCTAGTTCATCTCATGATTTTAATTCAAATTGTGGTTTCACCTTTTCACGAGATACAAATTCCTAATTCCTTAGTGAATCTATTTCTCAAGCTATGAATTCCTAATTCCTTAGTGAATTCAATTATCAATCTCTCCTCTTCCGAATGTTGAGAACGATTTACCAAACAAAACTCGGTGTAGATTCAGGTTAACTTCCGTATTTTAGAACCTAACAACCTAGAAATCTAACCAACTAATTTGTCACATAATTAATGATTAAAGATCCTATCTTTCTATGGTGATCTAGTCTACGCAACTTCCGTATGTTGTAAACGTATCAATAGCAAACTGATCTCTCGATCTAATTCACATCATAGCATCAAAATCATAGAACGATACAAAATAAATCAAAGATCATGAAAACGAACAAGGAATTGAATAAATTAAATAAATAAACTCACGTAGTTTGGTACATGGATGAACTCATGAATCGAAAACGGAAGAAAAAACTACATCTAATCTAACCCGGATCACCCGAGCACAAGGCTCGGGTGACCGGCCTTGGAGAGCCCCAGAAAAGCTGCTGCTTTGTGGTGTTTGCGGCTGGAATAATGTGATGTATGAATAATTGGTCTCCTCAATTAGGGTTGCATGCACATATATATATATATATATATATATATATATATATATATATATATATATGAAGTAAGGCGGCTGCTTTGTAAATTATGCATGGTGGGAGAATTCCTTTTAATTAAGGAAATTGCATTATGTCGGCTGAAGGAATTGTAAGTCGGTTCTCTTTGCATGTCGGTGTCGGATGCCCGTTTTTCACCATGGACTTTCGTCCTTGCTCCATGGACGGAGAGTGAGCGCTGGTTCATGCTCAAGTGAAGACTCAGTATCAAATTGTTGCTTTGTGAACGCTAGTTTAGAATTTCGAACGCTAGTTCAGCTCTGGACTCAAACTTATAAAATTCATATATTGAGTTGTAGACCTCCAAAAATTATGATCCGAATGTCATAAAAAAGCTCTCGGAAAACTCTACAACTTTCATTAAGGACTCTTCTTGAAACGCCTTTTTGATTAGCCCGTCGTATTACGAGTCGTTTTGGGATTTTCCCAAGCTTTATTTCATCTTCATCCTCTTGTATCTCTTTCTTTCCACTTTAATCTTCAATCAAACATCATTTAGACCTCTTCCATTCCACATTTGTGCACCTAAAAGATGACAAAACCGAGCAAAACGTAAAACCATACAAAATAGATAATAAAACCACGATATTTACTCGATTTTGCATTTTAACTATTCAAAAGCGTCATTTGCTCAATTTATCGATTATAAGCTCGAATTCTACGAAAAACATCCATATATGGGGAATATTGATATAAAATATATCCTTATAAAACACTACAAATTGACCCTTAACAACTCCCCACACTTATCTTTTGCTCGTCCCGAGCAAAACAAAACAAAGTCAAGCTCGAGACAAATAAACATCCATACAAATATGAAGTATATTCAATAACTTAGAAGTTCACCCGTGTAGTGTGTGCATAGCCATAATAAACTTCCACTAAGTTCCACAATTTGAAAGTTATTCAAACCAAAACTAGCCCGGTTTCCCATCTAAGTTAGAAATATTCAAAAATTATAATGAGCACTTTACAAAACATACATATCCCAAAAAGAAATAGTAGAGAATATCTAAAACATTTACATGGACTTAGAGGATAATCCCTACAACAAATCCTTGATTTATACTGGGTATAAGATTAACGATAACTAAGTCCTTACTTATTCATAATAATATATTTCAATATTTTCACTTTTTTCACACTTTTCTAAACACACATCGAATAAGCTTTTGCCTCATAGCGAGAATAGGACATTTCAAGATAATCCCTACCTTACTCCAATCATAAGGCAACTATAAACCGATTGTCGTGAGCTTTGGTCATCATAGTGGAATAGGACATACGTGGTACACACCTACCTCACCCAAATCATAAACCGACTTCCGACACACACAATTACAATTATGTTTACTTAGAGATTTACTGGTGGCATTGGAAAAGATTATTTTCTAGTAGCATAGACCACTTTGAGCATAACACCTCAAGTAAACAATTTATTACTATTGCAAAGACTTAATCACGTTTCACTTATCACATTCAAACTTACAGATATTCACAGTATGTCATACTTTAATCCTAGAATACAAACTACTAAACTTTTCAAGAATTGTACATAAGCAAAGAAACATGCTATAATCATCAAAAATCTCCAACTAAAATGGGGTAGGCTTTCAACATTTAGCTCATCATTTACTATGGCATGTGAAAAAGAGTGTCGGGTGAAACAACTAAAAATATAACAAAAATGATATAAACTCAAGTAAAGATATGCCTTTGTCTACTCGGGATATAACAAAAAATTTGAAAATTAAGCACTTTTCATAGAAATACTAAAAATATGAGCAAACGAAAGTAGACACATAAATCATCTATCCCTTCCCCCACACTTAGATTGCAACTTGTCCTCAAGTTATACAGAAATAATAAATTAGTGAACTTAGCAGATTGGATGCTGGCAATTCTGGAGGAACCAACAAGAACCAGGATTGCTTGCATAGCTCAGTAGACTGTGGAGCATCACAGGACAACTGAATACATCTTTAAAGTGCACAATAGCTATAGAAAGTATCCTGCAGACTTGATTAGTGCAAAAAGAGTCTTCGGGGAAAAAGAAAAGATTACATATATAAAGCACATGAAGAAAAGGATCATAGAGATTTTTCAACTTAAGCTCAACTAAAGATTGAATACTATACATGAAATACTACAAAGTCGTAGGCTAGGTGCAACTATATGAAAATATACTACAATGCAATCTACATGATATGCAATCTACTAAAGATTCTATAGGCTCAGTATGAAGAAGTTGGCGACAACTCCAAACTCTACAGTGACTACGGCCCGTGCAGAAACAAAATAAAAACGAGGTAGTATTACGGAAACCGACAGTTAACTACACTCAAGAAAAATAAAAGAAAAATTGAAAAACAATGCAACTAGATGACATGCAACTAAATGATATGCATCTGAATGATATGCAAAAATAAAAGAAAATAAAAGAAAGAAAACTAGCCCACTCATTTGCAACATGACATGTATATAATAAAGCGTCTACGAGATAATGACGGAGTTACGATAAGCAGCAAGATCTTGTTCATTACATGCGTGTGTAGGCGCTTTTAAGACTCGTCAAAGGTGATAGCATTATGGAAAACCAACAGTTACTAAACAGATATAACTCATAAGGTTACCATCGTAGCAACGGAAAACCGACAGTTACTACCCAAATGAGTTATAAAAATAACAAGGAAGCACATAAGTCTCAAAGCTCACAAGATTCATCACATCGGTATGTAGCATACGGAAACCGACATTAGCTACTAATTAAACGAAGACCAGTTATAGCATACGAGAACCGACAGTAACTATAACTTGCATAGATGAATCATGTATAAGGAATAAGATCATTTACTTAGCATGAATTCATAGATGGAAAGGTATAACATTCATATTCGGGACATCTATGTAAAAATAAATAGGCCACAGATGCTCGAATGTAAGCAATCCATACTAAATAAAAGCATTAGGAATGAGATCAAGAAAAACTGGACTACGAATCGGCGTTCAAAGACAAATGACGGGCGTTCACCTCAAAATACAGCTTTGGACGAAGCGTTCAAAGCAAAACAAACTTCGTTTGACTTGAAAACCAACCGGACGGACTTTCGAAAGCATAGACGCCGTCTGGTCCTTTAAACGTAAGCAGTCGAAAATATTTGAACGGACGAGTGTCCAATACTTTCAAACGCTCGTTTACTGCAGTTTAAAGAATGGGACGGGCGTTCACTAACTTGAACGCTCGTCCATACAACGAATACACAGCAGAGAGCAGGAAAACGCAGACAAACCCTAAAAACTTAAAACACATATTAACACAGATCACAACAGCCACTTTCAATTAAAGCACAAAGAGGTTAGATCAGAAAACACATAAACACATACTTCACGTTTAAACAAATCGAGTAAAAAACTTTTGCACATTCTTAACCTTATGGTCATCGAAACACGGCAAAATAAAAACTCTCGATTTGGTAAACGCTAATTTTATTAAAACGAAAAATAAACGTAACAAAATCGAGAAATAACAAGATCAGATTCAACATGACACCTATTCCCCGGCAACGGCGCCACTTTTGTTGGGAGGATTTTGCATCATAAAAACAAAAGAAAATTTATAAACCTATACTTAACATGCAAACTAACTCCTAACCGACCAAATATCGGGTAGTTGATAGCATAGTAGGGTAAGTAATCTGAGGTCGATCCACAGGAATTGGGATGTTGAATCTAATCCTATTAATCCTCTCAATTGCTACTCAAGAAGCGGAAGAAAGCGAAAAGCAAAAGCATAAAACATAAATCAAAAGAACAATCAAAATAAATCTAGCCTAAGAAACAAAATAAACAAACTAACCTAAGGAAACATGGGATCAAACAATGAACGAACCTAAGTGATCTCAACCCTAGTTCATCTCATGATTTTAATTCAAATTGTGGTTTCACCTTTTCAGGAGATACAAATTCCTAATTCCTTAGTGAATCTATTTCTCAAGCTATGAATTCCTAATTCCTTAGTGAATTCAATTATCAATCTCTCCTCTTCCGAATGTTGAGAACGATTTACCAAACAAAACTCGGTGTAGATTCAGGTTAACTTCCGTATTTTAGAACCTAACAACCTAGAAATCTAACCAACTAATTTGTCACATAATTAATGATTAAAGATCCTATCTTTCTATGGTGATCTAGTCTACGCAACTTCCGTATGTTGTAAACGTATCAATAGCAAACTGATCTCTCGATCTAATTCACATCATAGCATCAAAATCATAGAACGATACAAAATAAATCAAAGATCATGAAAACAAACAAGGAATTGAATAAATTAAATAAATAAACTCATGTAGTTTGGTACATGGATGAACTCATGAATCGAAAACGGAAGAAAAACTACATCTAATCTAACCCGGATCACCCGAGCACAAGGCTCGGGTGACCGGCCTTGGAGAGCCCCAGAAAAGCTGCTGCTTTGTGGTGTTTGGGGCTGGAATAATGTGATGTATGAATAATTGGTCTCCTCAATTAGGGTTGCATGCACACACATATATATATATATATATATATATATATATATATATATATATATATATATATATATATATATATATATGAAGTAAGGCGGCTGCTTTGTAAATTATGCGGCTGGGAGAATTCCTTTTTAATTAAGGAAATTGCATTATGTCGGCTGAAGGAATTGTAAGTCGGTTCTGCTGCATGTCGGTGCCGGACGCCCGTATTTCACCATGGACGGAGAGTGAACGCTGGTTCATGCTCAAGCTGAAGACTCCGTATCAAATTGCTGCTGTGAACGCTAGTTTAGAATTTCGAACGCTAGTTCAGCTCTGGACTCAAACTTCTAAAATTCATATCTTGAGTTGTAGACCTCCAAAAATTATGATCCGAATGTCATAAAAAAGCTCTCGGAAAACTCTACAACTTTCATTAAGGACTCTTCTTCAGAAAACGCCTTTTTGATTAGCCCGTCGTTTTACGAGTCGTTTTCGGGATTTTCCCAAGCTTTATTTCATCTTCATCCTCTTGTATCTCTTTCTTTCCACTTTAATCTTCAATCAAACATCATTTGGACCTCTTCCATTCCACATTTGTGCACCTAAAAGATGACAAAATCGAGCAAAACGTAAAACCATACAAAATAGATAATAAAACCACGATATTTACTCGATTTTGCATTTTAACTATTCAAAACGTCATTTGCTCAATTAATCGATTATAAGCTCGAATTCTACGAAAAACATCCATATATGGGGAATATTGATATAAAATATATCCTTATAAAACACTACAAATTGACCCTTAACAGTCTTTCGTTTAGTTTCTTTAGGGTTATGGCGTTCGTTCTCTTGTGAGCTCAAGTAGATGATTCACTTTCTTTTAATCGTCTGAACCGCTTATGTAGCGAGAGGAGAATAATAAAGTCCGACTTCGCATTATGCCTTCGAAATTTTGGTTTTGTCTATGTCACTTGGTAATATTCAACAAAAAGCTAAAGGACGACTCGACCATTGTTCTTAGCAAGCTCACAGCAGAATGCCCTTCGACCTTGTCAAAAACAAGGGGCCCGCTACAAACCTACAAGTTCGATAGCAAAAATTCCGACAAAAATACACGAGTTTAAGCGAAGACATGCAAGATGAGGATTCATAATAAAAGGAGCTCAAAACAAGCTCAAAAGTTGATCATACCCAAAAGCACGGACAGGTTAAGTTGTGCAACTACAGTGAAAAAGCAAAACAGCGAGAAAATAAGTCAAGTTATTACAACACAAAATTTGATTCAAAAGTTGTCAAAAGAAAAAGGATTTTCTAGTCAGAAGCTCGAGGTGGATTGGAACCGGTCTCGGCAGCACTTCGATTCATGGATTCCATGAGTCCCGCTACATTCTGCTCGTGAGCCTCCCAAGCCGAGTCAACACCCAGATAAAGAGATAAAGAGGTGTAGGCTCGACATCGTCCTCCTCGCTCATGATCAGAAATCATAAATTCTATGGCTCGACTTGAGGAGGAATCCATGGCTCTTTACCATCTTTCTCCAAATACTTCAAGTGCCCCTCGATCTCGGAGGCGGAATTAGGTACATAGTTGTGGAATTCCCGTAGACTTGGAGCAAATAACCGCTCGCCGGCGCAAGCAGCGATTCATTGTAAAGAAGGGAAATATCCCTCCCCATGCATCTCGCAATATGATAAATGCCGTGATCGAATTCCTCAAGCTTAATTGCCAACAACACCGCCTTATTCTCCTCGGATGCTTTATTCTCCTTAAAAGCTTGCTCGCGAACCGCTTGCATCTTAGCCTCAACCATAACTTCAGCTTTCTTGAACCGTTTGGCGACCTCATCCGACAGCTGCCTCTCGGTGCTTAGCTTTTTCTCGGATATGGCCCAAGACTCGACAGCTAAATCTCGCTCTTTGTGAGCCATCCACAAGGTCCCGAGCTCTCACCTCGGTAATGGAAATCATTTTACCCAAGTCATCTTCTGCCTTCGCCCTACCGCAATTCGCTGCCATCAGATCATCCTTCGGTTGTCTCTCGACCTTAGCGGCACCATCCTTCGTCTCGTTCAACAGCCTCTTCAACTCAGCAACTTCATTTGAAATTTGCTGGCATCGGTTCGTCAACTCTTTTTGTTCATGGGCAGCCTGCCTAGCCGCTGTCACCATCAATCAAAGAAGGCTTACCAAACACGCAAGGTTTCCGGTCAAACCATAAAGGTCTTCAGGATTTGATTGAAAATCGGATACCCTATCCGCGATAACAATTCGGTCTGCCAGACCGACACCGACACTTGAAGTCAACTCATTCGGATTTGTAAATGTAATGTTTCTGACTTGGGGAACACTCTCCATAATATCTTTCGCAATCATCTCGCCTTCACCTCGATTTTCGGGCAGACGAAAGAGTGACCTCCACCAGATTGTGCCATCCCCAAGAGGTGGGAATGGGATCTGATCCTCAGAATTTCCATCAGCAGGCTGAAAATAGTTTCTCGACTTCAACGGCCTTGACAACCCACCCTACCTCAGCTTGAATAGGAGTGTTCTCAGCAACTCCCATCTTGGATGCATCAACGGGATCATCCCGCTCCTGAACTAAAGCTGGCCACAGCGGCCGAAGAACTTGCTCAATCATCCCGCCTTACTTTTTTTAGTGGGGCAGTGTTTCGGTCAGTTTCTCTAGAAATTTTAATCTCAAGTGCACCTTCGGGACGCAAAACGGCCGGACTATGCTCCCTTATTTGAATTCCGCCTTCTCGCCTTCGTCATAGGGCCAGATTTCTAGCGGCATGTGCATCACCCACATCATGGGGCTGTTCTACCATGTCGATACAGGGTTTCATCGCTCCATGTGTCGTCACACGGTTGGTCCCCACAATATGAGTACGTATCAACGAGAGCATGTCGATGCCCCGACTCGGGGCTACGACGATCGACATCTAAGCAGTGTAGGATGAGAGTCCCAGCTCGACCACCATAAGTCGGTGTTGAGGATAGATTCCGTACCAGCTACGAAGGCCCTTTATCAGCGTGGTAACTTGGGTAAGGGGCAAGGCCCATGAAGGTTAAATATGACAATAGCCAAAACCGACCTAATATTAGGGTTAGGGCATGCATTATCATTATAAATAACCTGTTTCAGGAACTATGTAAGGCTGGATTTCTGGACAATTACAGGATACGTAGGCAATCTCAGACAAGCTCTTAGACTCAGCCACAAATCTTAAAATCTACAAACACGTTCTTAAGGCATTCGGGTTTTGAGTATTCCTCATTAGATTCATTCAGGCCAGGATTAATTAGGTGACATAATTTGTCATCATCATACCACATTTGAACCTTGAGCAACCTGAGGAACACTTAGATCGTGAACCACCATAGGCGGAACATACTGCCCTTGACGAGCAGACAATACTTCGGACCTTGCAGCCTTTTGTTCATGAAGCAATCTTCTCCTTTCAGCTCTCAACTCGGTATGGTCCATATACTTCACACAGAGAAAGAGCAATCACTCCACGAGACAAAAATTGTGAAAAAAACAAGTCTTAAGTCTACATGTAAGGCAAGCAGTCAAAGCAACACTTACAGGAAATAAGCGAGCCGAAAAGAAGGAATAAATACGACATAGCTATTTCCAAGGTTAGGACCATGACGCTCTATATAGCCCTCTTAAAAATCACAATTGGTGGGAAATTCACCATAGTGGCATGAAGCGAACCAACAGGGATCAGGATTACCGGGAATGATCTCGACAAGAGCCTGCAAATGTCTCAGTTGGAAACTAGCCATACCTGCCTAAAAGTTATATCGGCTTGCACTGTTGCCGGGAAGTACTCGTTGAAGAACATAGCTTTGAAAGCTTCCCAGTCTGTAACCTTGCCATTGCTACTCTGTATGGCATCTATCCAAGCTTCGGCTGCGCCCAACAGAAAACTAACTGCCAGTTGTGCCATCTCAGTCTCAGGCACATGAATGTTCCTGCATGCCTTTTCGAAGCTTCTTATCCATTCCTCAGCCTTTGAATGTTCAACATTCCCATAGAAGTTCTCAACCCGATTCCTTCTCAAACTTGTATACCAATCCACAACCGGTGCTTGCTCAAAAGCTGGCCTCACTGGTGGGTAAACCGGAGGGTAACCAAAAGGTACTTGCTGCTGATACTGCTGTTGCTGAGGGTAAGGTGGGATCACTTGAGGTTCAGGCTGAAAAGGGTAGTGAAGAGAGTTTGAGAATGTGTTAACACAAGAGTAAACTTCAACTTATCTTATTCATTGACATGAGAGGTGTATAAATAGATACAATTGAGAGAGACTAGCACTAGCTTGGGCGGCCACTTGAGTATTTAGATGTGGGCGGCAAGCATGCAAAAGTAAAAGTAAAAGCTATGTCTATGACATATTAATTGTGTCTATGACATAAAGTAAACTAGAGTTTGACATATTAATTGTTTATATGTATCACAATTAATATGTCGTTTATAATTAAATAAAGTGTACAAAATATTATGCACGAAATCCTAAGGCTCAGGAATCTGCTGAGCACCTGCTGAGTACCACTTTGAAGCCTCGTGAGGTGAGTCTATTGAGGAGTAATATTTCCACCCCCCTCAAGCCAGGTTTGTATATGTTGATGCGACCTAGTTTGCTCTTGAATCTCTTTGAACATAAGAGGTGGAATAGCCTTGGTAAGAATATCGACATTACGATCTGCTTGAGGAACATCTTGGAGTTGAATAATCTTGGCATCAATCTTCTCCTTGAAAGTGTCTGTCAATGTCCACATGCTTGGTTTTATCATGATGGGTGGATCTTCGCCATGCATAAGGCTGAATTATTATCACAACAGAGTGTGATAGGTTCTTCGTCTGATTCTTTGAAGTTCGATCAAGTACCACTTTTTAGCCATAGAGCTTCACAAATGCCAAGTACAAGTGCCCTTAGTTCGACTTTCAAAGATCGCTTGACACATGATAGGTTGTTTCTTGCTCCTCCAAGTAACGAGTTCCCCATATATATGAGCAATAGCCTGTGGTAGACCTCCTGTCAATGTGACATCCAGCCCAATCAGCATCAGTGTAGACCTTGATTGATCTATCAGGAGACTTGGTGAAGTGTAGGCCTTGGCCAGGAGTGGATTTTAAATACCTCAGTATCCTATTCACTGCATCCCAATGGTGCTCGGTAGGGCAATGCATGAATTGACTAACCGGTCGACCCATATGCAATATCAGGTCTTGTGTGAGAAAGGTATATGAGTTTGCCTACAAGCCTTTGATATTGTTCTTTTAAAGCGACAATGTCACCATGTAGCGAGGTATGGCCCTGGGGTCTACTGGGGATCTGACGAGTTTGCACCCCAAAGACATGCCGATTTCTTTTAGCGAGTCGAAGACATATTTCCTTTGGGAGCGAGATTCCTTTCTTTGTTTCTAGCTACTTCCATGCCAAGAAAATACTTAAGTAAACCCAAGTCTTTAACCTGAAATACCTTTGCCAAACAAATCTTTCAAGTGTTGGATCTCGGCGAGGTCATCTCCGATAAGGATGATGTCATCCACATAGACAATAAGAATAGACCTCTTACGGTTGGTTGTCTTGATGAACATAGTGTGATCGAATTGCATTGGTGATATCCAGCGACTTTGACCACAGTTGTTAATTTTCCAAACCATGCCCTTGGTGATTGCTTGAGGCCATATAGAGATTTCCTCGGTTGCACACCTTGCCTTGAGTATGAGGATTGATAAAACCAGGAGGTATGGTCATATAAACCTCCTCGATAAGGTCCCCATTTAGAAAAGCATTTTTGATATCCAATTGATGAAGAGGCCGGTCAAGTTGGGACACTAGAGAAATTAGTACCACTGCGGTGTTGAGCTTTGCCCCTTTGGTGCAAAAGTTTCTTTATAGTCAATGCCATAAGTTTGAGTGAATCCACGGCTACCAATCGGCTTTGTACTTGTCAATAGTGCCATCGGTGGTGTATTTGATAGTGAATAACCATTTTACGGTATTGTCTTCTTGCCTTTTGGAAGAGTTGTGAGATCCCAAGTATGATTATCCGGGAGGCGATCATCTCTGTTTTAACAAATGACCTTCCACTTATCATTTTGAAGGGCCTCTGAATATTTACGGGGATAGAGTGAGAGTCCAGTCTGTGTAAACATGGCAAAGGCAGGAGACAAGCGATCATAAGATAAATAAGAATGAATAGAATGATCGGTGCATGATCTTTTCCCTTTCCTTAGAGCAATAGGTGCATCATCCACTTGTGATTCTTTGAGAGTCGATAGCGGAGGTCCAGCGGACTCTGGTTCATTAAATTTCTTGAGGTTAGTTCAAAGCAGGCTCTGGGTCGATAGACTCTTGTTCGAGGAGGTTCTTTGAGAAGTATGAGGTTGTAGAGAGTCGGATGAGAAGTCTTGAGGTTCGATCTCTTTGAGGATCGATGAGTTCTTGAGGGTTAAGAGTTTCTTGAGGAAGGGTTTAGGTCAATTTCAATCAGTTTCCATCTGTGAATGACTCGGTCGGTTTCTTTGTAATAAGGGGTCTTTTCAAAGAATTTTACATCCATAGAATTGTAAAATTTCTTTTCAATAGGGAATAACACTTGTAACCTTTTACATCCTTTGCATAACCTAGGAAAATGCACTTGTGAGCTTTAGGATCAAGTTTATGTGTGTTGAGCATGGATATACACAAACACAGTACAACCAAAGATCTTTGGAGGCAAGCTGGGAAACAAGATGATGGCGAGGAGTGTGTGGTCGGTAGGGTTTGGAGTGGAGTTTTGAAACCTAACACTCTGCTTTGGGAAGTCTGTTGAGTAAATAAGTTGCGATCAGTATAGCTTCACCCCACATATATTTAGGAACATGTGTGGTGAACATGATTGATCTGGCCATTTTCAGTGAGTGCTGTTCTTTCTCTCAAGCAACCCCATTCTGTGAGGTGTTTCCACACAACTACTGATATGAACAATTCTCTCTCTCTGTCAAGAAAGTCTTTGAGATTAGACTCATAGTATTCTAGAGCATTATCGGTCTTTAAGATCTTGACCTTAGTATCAAATTGAGTGGAGACCATATGATAAAACTCTTGAAAGATATGACCAACTTGATTTGTCTTTCATTAAAAAACCCAAGTGTTCTGGTATGATCATCAATAAAGGTGACAAACCACCTTTTCCTGTTATACTTTTCACCCTAGAGGTCCCCACACATCAACTGTGTGTATTAAGGTGAAGGGTGAGGAATGCAAATGAGGTAACTTAGCATACAGATTTTGTAAGTTTAGCAAATTGACAAATATCACATTGAAGGTCATTGATTACATCCTTTAAACAATTCAGGAGTTAAAGATTTTAAGTAACCAAAACTTGGATGTCCTAATCTATAATGCCATAACATGATATTGTCTAAAGTGCGGGGAGCAGCGTGCTGAGGCGATCGAGTCTTGATCTTACATCTTGGCGAGGGTTGACGAGAAATAATCAGCGCATAAGGTTTAGCCTTCCCAATCACTTCACGTGAAGTAGGATCTGGAATGTGCACTGATTTTCCTTAAAAACAACAAGGTCAATTCAAATCTTTAGTGAGTTTTCTTGTGAGATATAAGATTGCGAGTCTAAGTTTGGAACAAATAGGACATCTGAAGGCATATCTTATTAGTGAGTTTAACATTTCCAACACCTTTTGCACGAGAGATAGATCCATCGGCCAGAGTTTTAATGTTATGAATTTGGTGACAAGGCATATAGTTGGTTATAAGGTTTTATTACAGTCATATGGGAGGATGCCCCAGAATCAACAATCCATGTTTCATTGCTAAGGGAAGAGTAGAATTTACTGTATGAGTATGAGTAGCAACATCGGTGAGAGTGACTACCTTCCTTTTGTTGATTCAGGAAGGCTTTGAATGCGAAAAGCGAGCATTCATCTGGTTGTCATTCTCTCCCTCAGCGATGTATCCGCCTTGACTTTCCACGATAGTTTTGAGGTTTTTGAGGAGTTAGGCTTGCCATGGAGCTTCAGCAGATTGTCCTTGGTGTGATTTGTGCGTTTGCGGTGATCACGAAAGCGTTTTCCGATTTTCTCGGTAGGCTTCTGTATGTCTCAAAGCAACCTCGGTGAGCCTTCTGGCGGTCGGCGAGGCGGCACCTTGATAGGGTTGTCAGTAGTGGATTTCAGAAGCATGACTTTTCTCCTACTTTCTTCATGTTTGACCTCAGCAAACATGGATTTGAGATTAGGAAGAGGTTTGGTGGCAAGAATTCTTCCCCTAACATCATCAAGAGTAGGATTCAGTCCAGTGAGGAACCTGAATACTCTCTTCTTTTCTATGATGTCTTTATAAAGAGCAGCATCTTTGACATCATTCCATGAGTGAGTTTCTAACATATCTAAGTGTTGCCAAGCCTTAGATAGTTGATTGAAATATTGAGTTCTGAGACATATCCCTTGCACTCGCAAGTTTGAATCGAGAGCTTAGTTCATATACCTCGGATGTATTATCCTTCTTGGAGTAAAGATCTACGGCATTATCGCATTTCTTTGGCGATTATCATACATCATAAAGTTTTCACTTATCTCTTTTGTCATTGACCTCGTGAGGATGGTCATGAGTTGATTATTTGTTGTGTCCCATGCTTCAAACCGTGGTCGGTTTCAAAAGAGTGCGAGGTTTTGTTCGGACAAGTATCCCATCTTACTTTGTCAGAAATGTACATTTTCATAGACCTTGACCATAATGAGATAGTTGTTACCATCAAGTCTATGATTTGTATAAGAAGAGGAGTTGTCAAGACTCCCGGTCGGTGACCGAGGTCTTGAGAGTCTCTTGAGGTTGAAGTAATGTCGGATGTGGAAGACATTCTTGAAATATGAGTTTTGCAAATGGAAAAATTAGAACACAAATGGCTCGATACCATGAAGAGAGTTTGAGAATGTGTTAACACAAGAGTAAACTTCAACTTATCTTATTCATTGATATGAGAGGTGTATAAATAGATACAATTGAGAGAGACTAGCACTAGCTTGGGCGGCCACTTGAGTATTTAGATGTGGGCGGCAAGCATGCAAAAGTAAAAGTAAAAGCTATGTCTATGACATATTAATTGTGTCTATGACATAAAGTAAACTAGAGTTTGACATATTAATTGTTTATATGTATCACAATTAATATGTCGTTTATAATTAAATAAAGTGTACAAAATATTATGCACTGAAATCCTAAGGCTCGGGAATCTGTGAGCACCTGCTGTGAGTACCTGTGAAGCCTCGTGCAGCCGAGTCTCTTGAGGAGTAATATTTCCACAGTAGTAGTATCCGATGGTAATTCTTGTGTTCTTTGTGGAGTTTGGTGAGGTTCTTTGGAGACCAAAGGGTGGGTAACCAAAACCATGCTGATGGTCGAAACGCGGTGAAAGTGGTACCGTAGGTCGAGGGGTATGACCTGCAGGAGCTGGGTAGAAAGTCTGCTGTTGTTGGTGAAACACCAATGGTGAGGGGTGGTTCATTGGTGGAGGGTAAACACTGACTGGTGGAGGATAAAAGGTTTGCTGGTGCGGAGGGTAGCTTACCGGTGGCGGTACAAATCCTGCTGGAACATCGCTCACCAAAGAAAACAGAACTAAACTCCCCACGTGCCATCGTGGAGGTTGCTCCTGATGAGGTCGTGGCGACAAACCCTGCTGAGACCTTGGTGTGGGTGTCGCAGTATGAGGTGGAGGTGATAAACTCCACTGCGGTGGAGGAATCTGCCTCACAACACCGCCTCCTACGACCGGTGTTGGACTTTCCCGTCGAACTCTTGAAGTCTCTGCCGCCACTCCAGTTCTCGTGAACACCATCCTGATGATCAAAGAAAACCAGAACGTTACTAAGAGATCTACAGAAAACTTATCTTAAAAAGAAATGAAGCCTAAAAGACGATTCCCTCTAATACCAGCGGTAACGCCCCGTTCCCGGACACCGAGTCCTTATCCGAAAAAGGCACGTTCGGCACGTTTAAAATAAAAATAAATTCACTTTATACGTAAACCTCTACTACGTCTTATCAAAAATAAGCAAATGGAAGAAAAAGACTCGGGCAATAAATTTCCAAACATCCAAGAATAGAAACGAAATCTAAAGATTGAAATGTAACTTATTACATTCAAGGAAAATACGATATCCAAAGGAAAAGTAATGGTACTACACGTCTCGAAAGGCAAAAAGTCTAAACCAACAGTACTTGGAATAGTCTAATAAATGAATAACGAAATAAATAAATGTGAAGTCTTCAATGAAGCATCTTCAAACGTCATCATCTTACTCCTCCTCGTAAACATTACCAACCTATTCGTCTTCTCATCCCCAAACACATAGAAAACATGCATTTGAGGTAAGTACAACGTACTTAATAAGAAATATAAGCTATGACAACAATTACAATTTATAAAGAGAAGATAATTAAAAGTTTAGATGTTTATGTATGACCCACTCAATCTAGGGTTCATTCCATGTCCATCAACATGAATTGACTAAATGTTGCTACTTAACTTATCTATGTTACAACGGCACTCAAGTGCACTACGCCTGATGTATATCCACCAGGAGATATCGATTGCAACATATTAGTGGATCACACCAATATCCACGGAGGCTAGAATAGGTAGGCTCCGATAGTACGCACACCTCAACGGAGTCCCCCGAACTTGTGGTTCTTTTGACCTCGGGTTCTTCCACCTTCAGAGGTAGCACACACATCGCGATATAGACTGGTGCCTATCCAAGAGAGACATGTTGTTTAATCTTTTACTAGTCAAGTACGTGTTTTATTAGGATGATTAACTAGCCACCTAAGTGTTTTCAATTAATCTCCCTCACAAATACAACTCTCTTCCTAGACCACTAGACATAAACAAGGCCTAGCAATTTACACAAACATTGATGAATGCTAATTCATCAAAGCACAAGCCTATCATGCTCTTCCGACGGATCTGAACTTCAACTCCCTTTAAGAGTACATTCGGTGTTTTAACTGAACGAATCAGAAGTTCAATTCAGGCTTGTTTAAGTTTACACGATGTTAACATATCATGAATAAGGGATTAAAACAGTGAAGACACAATTATGAGGCCAAAAACCAATCTGGAATGCTAAAATAGTAAAAACAAGGTAAAACAGGCCAAACGCCCGTCCGACCTCCTATGGACGCCCGTCCGTAATCAAACGCCCGTCCACCAAACCCCAAACACCCGTCTGCCAAAAACAGCTACATCCTGAATCAAAAATCTAACCTCAAATGCCCGTCTGCCTTGTGCAAACGCCCGTCTGAGCCACTAGGGTCGCAGACGCCCGTCCGCCTAAGGCAGACGCCCGTCCGCCTGGGTTTTTCCCAAAACGCTAAATCTTCTAAACGCGATTTCAAACCCGTTTCTAACCTAATTACCACCAAATTAAGCACAGTAAACGTAGGAGACATATCTAAACATCTATGATTCTTTGATCAACGAAAAAGCACATCTTTTTTGCGTCTACGCATCTTAAAACATGATCTAAACTTTACGAATCATAATCGAGATCATAGAAAGAGTCTCTTACCTAATTATAGCCACAAACCAGATTCAAACAGCCTAAGTCTGCTGCACGACCCTTGAACTGATATCCAAACGACGCTCTCCTCACGACTGTTCCAAATCTCTCGTCCGATCTGAAAACGGTTAAGCTTTGCTTCAGTTAATTAGAGAACTCCTCTAGCCCTTTCTCCTCTCAAAATTGCGTAGAGAAGAGGTGAAAAACTGATTTCTGATTTTGTGTTTAGGTTATGGGATTATTGTGTGTAAATTTCCTTAAATACCAATTTCCCATAAATCCATTTCTCCTTAATTGTCCTTTAATTACCAAAAAAATCAGATTTCCCTTTAATTAAATACACATAATTTCGAAAATTACATATATATAATTAACACAATACTTAACTCTAATAAAAGAAAAGAAATAATAATATTTCGTTTTCGCAAAATGACACGTCTACCCTTTCCCGAAAATCGGAATATTACAAAATTGCTACAGCTTTTCTTGGTAATTTAATTTATCCTTTTTATTTATGTCTTTTAGCAGATATTTCATGGTTTCTTGTGTTATTGATTTAATTATGAATAGCTAATTTTATTATAGATCAGATTATATGATGGAACTACGAAATTGATGTCTAAACGATGATCTAGGAATGAGTAGGGCTTAAAAATTGAACATTTTGAATTGTTGTGTCCTAAAACTTGAATCTAATGCCTTTAGTGGAGAAGCTAACCATTAATTGATTTCACACACGAACTTTATAGATATGTTTTGTGAGGGAGTGTGCGATATAGGGTTTTTAGGATTGCCATACACGAACTAGTCGAGTTTTCACAGCATGTTCCTAGGTAAGGTTTTTCTAGCTAAGCCGTGAACTTGGTGGATGCGGAGCGTCTCACAATTTTTCTTCATATCAGGTCAATTAAATCCCGTAGAAGGGACTATTGAACCGAGTATAGGGTAACTAAGTTGTGGTATTAGTGCCTAGGAGATTGCACCCACAACGCATTCATTAGAAACTATTGGTTGGTTGGTAGGTTAAGGGTCGTCCCTAGTGATTCGGTAAGGGTATTGAGAGTAGTGTTCTTGACCATAAGTAAGCTATTCTTTTTATCATACTTTTTCAAAAAAGTATTTTTCATCTTTTTCTAGTTTTAATTATTATTTCCACCTCGATTGTGAGCCTAAACTAGATATGAAATTGATTGTGATACTTGATTGATTCCGTGGGATACAACCTTGCTCGCCGTTGTAGTACAACCGACCCGGTACTCTGCCGGTTAAAGTTGGTTTGCTATAATTTGGCCATCATAGTGCTAAGCCCATCGCCCAGTGCATGGACCTCTAAAGACCAACCAGCTCGACATTGTAAGCCCGACACAAGCTCGGCAACCTAGGGCGAGACATTAGTACCTACTACTCCCTAACTCTCATCTGAAAAAAATGACGAGTTCAGGAAGTAGGGGCCATTGATACACCAAACAAGTAAATGCTCTTACAGATTCATGTTGGACCACCACTGACTTGGCCCAATAGTGACTAGGGTCCTTGGTTCAATTCTCTCACATTATGGTAAGACGAGTAAGGCCAAGAATAATCAAGCCCATCTTATGCCCCCACGACCTTGTAGTCGATTAGGCAAAGGGCACCAACAGCCTTCAGATGCCATGTACCAGGCGGGACGAAGCACTGGGGGATGACCAGCTTGCTCCTCAATACGAAGCCCACACAACAAGGTAGTCCAGTAAGGCTATAAGGAGAATCAGCATGAGTTGAGATACAAGTCAGCTTGCACAGAATGAGCTCGACTCGCAGATCTATATATTATATATTGCATTTTATTCTAGCCTTGTAACCGACTATGTAAACCCTATAAATAGCTACATTATCACTCTTCAAAAGGGATCGGCATATAATTGAAATAAACAGCCAAACTTTTCCAAATTGTCGACAAACTCTCTCTCTCATACATGAATGTTGTTCTTGCAAATCATCATAGTTACTTCTTGAGTTTTAAGCAGTCAAACACACCTGCACTAGAACAAATATCTACATAATCATACAAATACCACACCCGTGATATTTACAACCGTATCAGTAATCATGTGTTTTAGGCTTCGTTTTGATGGGTATTAATTCCTTGTAGCATGCTCAAATTAATCCTTCATATATATATGATTGTGTCGGGTTTTAATATTAAGTTTGGCTGTTGTTGTTGGTCCCTTGACAAGGCTTTGGTTAAGTTTAGAGGGGGGGTGAATAAACTTAACACTTAAAACTTTTGGAGTTAACAAACTCAGCAAGGTCGAGAGCTTTCTTGATCGCTTCGATAGTCTGACCGACCACTCGATAGTCTGCTGACATTAGATATTACTGAATTTGTTGCAGCAGAATATATTCAAATTAAGCCTTATTACTTATTGTTTAAATATGATACTAAGTATTAGATTTTCAGCAGTGTAAATGTGTGATTTAGTTGCTATTTTCAGTAAGTTGATGTGATCAGTATACTTAATGTAGAAAGTAAGTAGGCAAATTTTATAGTGGTTTCAGGTGGTGTCATCCTGTCAGTCCACTCTTCTCATGTGATGTTGGAGGAAAATCACTAGAGATCTTTGAGGTTACAGTTAAAAAAATCCCTAACATGTCAGTCCTTCACCAATAACTATGGCTTCACAAACTAAATATTAGAAACAGGTAGAATTGCTACTCCAAATTATTCCATTGGTCCTTGAAGGGTATAATTGCCTCTTCACCAGCTCCACCACAAACAACAGTTCTTGACACCTAAGTGCTTCTCTGTTATCAGCAGGTTTCTTGTAAAAGAAAGTTTTAATCAAGTGAATGTGTGGGAAATAAAATTTATGTTTTGATGATAATTCAACATATTTATTCAAAGTATTATCTTAACCCCATTGATGAAGTGCTGAAGCTAGCTGTTATAGTGAAGGCTAAAAGATGTCTAGAACTGAATGTATAGGATTTACTAGAGTCTGATAATTGTATATGTTACATCAGACAAGCACTGTAATGATTATAGTTTCGTGAAAATGAAAACTGGAAGTCATTTAGAAAACTAGAAATCGTCAAGATAAACAAACTGATAAACTGACTCAGACTACACCAATATGGAACTGAAAAAGATAAGTTCGCTGAGGGACACAAACTCGGTTGGCTTATCTAGAAGATTGAAGAACTGAGGGTTCAAACTCAGTTGATGAAGAACTGAGGCTCACAGACTCAGTTATAGAAGATTGAAGAACTGAGGGTTCAAACTCAGTTTACATGTCGAGACAGTAAAGTTAGAATTCAGACAAGTTTGTGGTGACCTGAACTGACTTTATGGATCTTGTCTAAAGACCTAAGAGTCATAAGGACAATGAACTCTTAGATAATTTGTTTGAAAAAGGTGTACTCTGATTAAGTCAATAATAATCAGATGAAAAACAGGAGTACTAATATTTGAAGAAGAGTAAAAATCTCAGTTAATGCTCCAAGTCAGTGAATAAACTGACAACTGACAAACTCAGTATAAAACTGATCAGAAAAATCAGTTTTATAAGTTAGTCATCCACCAAATTGATAGTACAGTCGAACGTTGTAAAGGAAGCATTGTTATTGGATGAAATACTGACACATCAGAACGGTCATAAATTACAGCCGTTACAAGATAGCCGTTGATACAATTCAGATTCAAAGTAAATGAACGTTGGACCATACACTATAAATAGAGGACTTTGCCCCAAGGATAAAACACTGAAATAATAAGAATACTATCTAGATCAACAAGCATTTTTGTGTGCACTAGTCTCGTTCATTTGAATTGCTATCATCCCTATGTTAGCAAGATCATATCTAAAAATCTTCCAAGTGTTCAAGCTACACAAGGATTTATCAAGAATCATACACTTAAGAGAACCACAAACAAGAATCAATTTATTGATTCTCAACCCAACTTTGATTCTTAATCAAAGGTTCAGACTGTGAAGCAAACATGGAAGGTTTTGCCAAGGACAGTTGTCACAGCAGTCGGGTAGACTGTGTTTGTGGTGGTAGCTGGTTAAGAGGCCTACGTAACCCTTCAAGGACCAGTGTTCAAGAAATTGAAGAGCAGCAATTCTACCTGTTCAACAACTGTTTAGATAGTGAAGCTAGGATTAGCCAAGGAATATTGTTTAGGACTTTTTGTAACAGCTCACCTCAAGAAGTTCTAGTGGAATTTTCCTCCTACACCACAGGGGAAGAGAGGCTGACAGGATTACACCACCTGGAACCTCTATAACTCTTGCTTCATTTACTTTACGTATTTACTTTACATATTTATTTATTACAGCACTCATATTGTTTACACATCATACTGAGAACTGATTGTTACACAACTCAAATCTCACAAACTGACGTTCACCAGAATTTAGTTTAGCACACTCAGCTTTCGCATAGAATAACAAGATCAAGTAAAAGGCTAGAATTATATTCGCTGCCGGTTGACTAAGTTTTGCTTAAGTCAGTTTGACTTAAACTCAGCTCAGTCAGCTTAACTCCACACAAGTTATAACTGAACCTTAATCTGTTTAAAATCCAGTTTTTAGGGACAAGTTTATTCACCCCCCCCCCAATCTAAACTTGTGTTAGCCTTTCTAAGGGACCAACAATTCGCATCTTCGTCTTTTTCCTGGGAAGTTGAAATCTAGATTGTATGGACCACATATAGTCATGAATGGTGTAGCTGAGAGAAGAAATAGAACACTCAAAGAATGGTGTAGCTGAGAGAAGAAATAGAACACTCAAAAAAGCAGGAAGGACTATGATCTGTTAAGCAAAACTGCCTGAACGATATTGGGCAGAAGCAGTCAACACAGCTTGCTATACACTGAACAGAGCTCTCGTGAATAAAAGGCATGAGAAGACTCCTTACGAAATTTGGAATGGAAGAAAGCCAAATGTTTCTTACTTTAATGCTTTTGGAAGCAAGTGTTTCATACATAATAATGGAAAAGATCAACTTCATGTTTTTCTACCCAAAGCTGATGAAAGAATTTTTTGGGATATTCAAGTGTCAGAAAAGCATTTAGAGTACTAAATAAAAGGACACTGAAGCATGAGTAATCAATACATGTGGTATTTGATGAACCAAATTTTCCTGGTGAAATAATCGAAGATGCACCGAACCGTTTCTCGCCTCGATTACGGTCTTGCCGTAATCGATTTTTGTTGACATTGGAAGACTAAGGATTTCAGAATCTTCAGATCAAGATCAGTCTCAGTTTCCAACTACTCAACAACCTACACCTGAACAACATGATTCTGACTCAGTTGAAGAAAATCAAGAACCAGTTCATGAAGAACTAGTTGAACAAAATATAGATCCCTTGATGCAAGCCCCAGTACATCAATGGATGAGGGATCACCCTGAAGAACAAGTAATTGGTGATACTCAAGCTGGTGTTCGATCAAGACATCAACTAGATGCAATGATTGCATACTTTCTATCTCAATCTAAACCTAAAGAGATAGAAGAAGCATTAAAAGATCCAGATTGGATATTAGCTATGCAAGAAGAACTGAATGAATTCGAAAGAAATCAAGTATGGGAATTAGTAGAGAGACCAGTTCATGTGAATATCATTGGAACCAAATGGGTATTCAGAAACAAACTTGATGAACAAGGGAATATCATCAGAAACAAAGCTAGACTTGTAGCTAAAGGATATTCTCAAGCAGAAGGCATAGACTTTGATGAAACTTATGCACCATTTGCAAGATTGGAAGCAATCGGACTATTTCTTGCCTTTGCAGCTCATAAAAAGTTCAAAGTGTACCAGAGGGACGTTAGAAGCGCATTTTTGAATGGGATACTTGATGAAGAAATTTATGTTCAACAACCACCTGGATTTGAGATCAAAGATCAAGCTGACAATGTTTTCAGACTAAGGAAAGCTCTATATGGACATAAACAAGCAACAAGAGCTTGGTATGAAACTCTATCTCAGTTTTAGTGGATAATGGATTTATCAAAGGAACTTTCGACAAGACTTTATTCAGAATGAAAAATGAAGAAAGTACTCTCCTTGTTCAAATCTATGTTGATGATATTATCTTTGGATCTAAAAATGAACAACTCTGTGAGAAATTTGCAAGTTTAATGAAGAGCAAATTTCAGATGAGTAAGATGGGAGAATTAAATTATTTTCTTGGATTACAAGTTAAACAATTAGATGATGGAATTTTCATTCACCAAACCAAATATACAAGAGAACTTATCAAAAAATTTGTTATGGAAAAATCAGCTAGAATTTCTACACCAATTGGGATCAACATCAGGCTAGATGAAGACAAAGAAGGAAAATATGTTGATCAAACACTTTACAAAAGAATGATTGGAAGCTTACTCTACCTTACAGCAAGTAGGCCAGACATATCTTTTACTGTTGGTGTATGTGCAAGATTTCAGTCAAAACCAAAGGAAAGCCATCTCACAGTTGTGAAAAGGACCTTGAAGTATTTGAAAGATACATATGGAGTCGGAATATGGTATTCAAGAATAGGAGAATTCAAACTGATATCCTATTCAGACTCAGATTATGCAGGATGCAAAGTGGATAGAAAAAGCACCTCCGGCACATGTCAGTTGCTAGGAAATAGACTTGTGTCATTGATGGCCAAATCCTAGAGGTCCAATCTAACCGGCAGTGTACCGGGTCGACTGTAGTCTAGTTTGGTGAGTCAAGGTCGTCTCCTCGGGGAACACACACTTATGAGGTTACACACCAAAAAGTCTATATTACTTCGATCTAGGTCGCAATTTAGTAAAAGATTAATCAATTGCATAAATAAAGTGCTGAAATAACAAAGCTGATAAATTTAAAAGAAGCTAACCAAGATAATGCGTAGCCTAGCTATCCTCTTGCAACGTCATGTGAACGACTTCCTACCTTCCTACCATCCTACCATTCATGTTCAAAAGTGTGAAAGGGTGCAATCCTAAACAAGCAATTCCCCCTCATACGAGTGAATGAAATTGCTCTCTACCTCCTCCTTGGTCTAGGTGCCCTAAACCTAATGATTCGGTATGCTACGCCCGTGAATGCAATGGCAAAGCCAACTATCCCCGGATAAGAAATCGAATGCCTACAAGAGGTCGATTTTACCTTCCGGTTCACCTACCCTCTTCCCACGTCTAACATCTCCGTTCGGTATCCGTTAAAAGTGTAAATGCTAACACTAGGCAATTACTCCAATGCAAGCAATCAATACATTACAAGTAGGCAAAGCTTCACAACAATCAAAACTAACAACACAAACAATCATTCCAATCAATCACAAGAGGATAAACTAAAACTACAACATAATCTTGGTTAGAAAAACCTAGCCACTCATGTCTACAAACATAATCATCTCAAGATTAAAATTCATAAACATAAGAACAACTGAATGATAATAAAGATTAAAGATTACCACTTCAAATGGTGAAATTCGAGTTGGTGTTCATCATCCAACCTCAAAAGCTTTAATGAGGCCAACACTAGTGTGTTAAACTTCAAACAAGAAATCAAGGCTAAACTAGAATCCTTAAGGGTTACAATCAATATCAAGTGCTAATTTCTACTAAAATTCGGCTATAAGAGCCTTGGGGTGAATGATGCCTGCAAGATGGAAAAGTTGGAAAAGATGACGTGTGTTTTTGATAATAATGTGATTGGAAGAATAAAAAGGATTAATTCTTGCTGACTCTGCACTCTTGACTCGCGTCACTCCATCTTGGCGCGTCATGCCCAAAATTGCACTAGTGGCGCAGGTCAAAGCTTCTTGGTGCGCGTCACGTCCAGTTGTGGAAGCTGGCTGAATGACATCTGCATTAAATGCGCAACTACTCCGTGACTCAGGTCATGTGACATGGCGCAGGTCATCAGTGTATAAAATCACAAAATCATAATTTTATTCTCCCGGCTAGCTTGGATTGAACCCTCTAATGTGTATCAAATAGTCCTCGTGGGCTGAAATCCTTGCCACATCACAAAAAAACATCACAAAAGAATCAAAAGCCACCCTGAGGTCAGAATCTAGACTCCCAACCGTGATATATGTGCTGCAAAAATAGACACAAAGATACACGTGTAAATCTGATAAGAAAATCGGCTAATAACTAATATAATACAACTAAAAACATGGTTTTTTTGCAAATTCTATGTACACAAAATATGGTTCCAATCATCATTCAAATTGCTCAAGTTGATGTCGAAATATCGCTAATTGCATTAGAAAATGGGGTAAATCATCAGAAATTATATCATCAGGTTGACTTACATCAGTCAAGGTTTAGCAAAAAGCAAAATTCTATTTCAACTTCAACAGCTGAAGCTGAGTATATAGTAGCTGGAAGTTGTTGTGCTCAAGTTTTATGGATCAGACAGCAATTAAGAGATTATGGGATAGAAGAAGGAACAATTCCCATAATGGGTGATAACACAAGTGCAATTGCAATAACTGACAATCCAGTTTTGCACTCAAGGACAAAACATATTGATGTGCAACATCATTTTATACGAGATCATGCAGAGAAAAAGGATATTACAGTTCTTTATGTACCTACTGAAGATCAGTTGGCTGACATCGTTACAAAGCCACTGGACAAAGAAAGATTTGCCAAACTAAGAACTGAGTTGGGTATAATAAGAGTCAGCTAAGTCTATTTAAGCCAGAAATTCGTCAAGAGGATTGATCTTTGTTCTGATGGGTGCGTTCACTTAACAGATCAGTCATTGACATCAACAATATCAAACTGACTAACTGAAACTGAAGTATTAACTGGTATTTAAGCATCAGTTTTTATATCAGTCAACTTAAGTCAAAGGTTGATAAGATAAAACCGACAGCGGTTATATCGCATTTAATTACCGCAGTTTATGTCAGAATATGTTGTGTGTACTCCCCTTTACTGTCAGAATAGTACATGCATTGGTTACAAAAACCATCATGGAATTTGAAAAGTTGTACCAATCAACCGCCAGTACATTACCCCTATTTATCCAACCTCCATTCATATTTCCTCAAAAACAAAAATCAGATTTTTCTCTCTCAAAATTCAATCTTTTTCATACTAAACCCAGAAACGGCCACCTCAAAGAAATCTCAAGAAGAAAGGATGATCACAGATTTAGATGTGTATACATTTGAAATTTATGAAGCCATGTGCAACAACACTCTACTTGCAAGTTATATCTGCGAGAAGATCTAGAAACAACTAGGATTAAGAAGCATTCTGGTGGTCACTTTCAACGAAAAACGTGATATGGAATGGATTTTGCAGTTCTGGGAGAACATGCGTGTGGTAAGAGACTCCCTCATCACTAAGGTTCATGGAGATCGAATTATTGTCAATGAACGAGTCATGAAGTCACTATTTGGTTTCACAAATCCACCTGTGACATCAATAGACATGGCTTGTCTACCATTGAAAAGGGACACCTTTCTTAGGCAGATTTCCTTATCTAAGGAACCAGCAGCAGTTGGTATTCATATTGATAAACTCAAGCCAGAATTTGGACTCCTCAGCAGATTGCTCAGCAGACATGTCATTGGAAAATCCAAAGGAATCAATATATTATCCGATGACAGTGCTTATCTGATGAACATAATCTGGGACGAACTAGAATTCAATTGGGCCGATTATGTCGTCAATCAGATAAAGAAACAACATTTAGCTGTATTGGAAAGTGTGCAGAAAGCTTAAGCTGAGGGATTGTTAGGTGTAGTGCCCGAAAGACAATTATCTAATTGGTTTTATGACAGAATTAATAATTCATCTTATTGGTTTTGCAGAGCATGCTATCACTTGGAGAGTAAATGAGGGTAATATCGACTTCTGGAGGGACAAATGGACTACTCTTGACTTGGGAAACCCTCCTCAAGATTGTTTCTAGAAGATTAATGAATTTTGGGTTAACGGCAAGTGGGACTCTCACCTTTTGCATTCTCTTCTCCCCTCACACATTGTTGAGGAGATTTTGCTTGTTCCAATCATGCCTGGTATAGCTGACGAGCTCATTTGGTCCCGTACCCCTGATGGCAGGTTCACCACTCGCTCAGCGTGGGACATGACCACCCTGAGAACGTTATCTACAAGATGATTTGGAACAACCTTTTACCTCTCAAGATCTCTTTCATTGCTTGGAGGCTCATTCATAACATTTTACCTACGGACCCTAACATTCAGCGCCGTGGTATCCCTTTGGTAAATAAGTGTTGCTTGCTCTCACGGGGAGGACATCCGACATCTCTTTATTGATTGCCCTTTCGCCGTTGCAATTTAGTCCTACTTCATAAATCATTTTGGCCTCAGATTTACACCTACTTCTGGGATTGTGCCGCTTTTTACCTTTTGGAGGAACTCGGCTAGTAGTATATATAGCCTTCACCTTATTGTGCCTATGATTTTCTGTTGGGGTATTTGGGCGACGAGAAACCAATGTCGGCATGATGATATACAACCTTCTACTCATCGGACTATCATTCTTATTGAGCGGGCCGTCAGGCAACTTGCTTTCCTCCGGGATTTGGACGCATCTGTCTTAGGAACTGATAAAAGGACGCCTTTCTTCAGGCCATTCAAATTCAAATCCGGTCCTAAACGTCAGTTGATCTCTTTGCGGTGGAAACCGCCTCTTCCTAGGAATACTAAGTTAAACGTGGATGGGAGTGTTCGGCATGGCATTGCTTGTGGAGGAGGTATTCTACGTGATTCTGCTGGAAGATTCATTTTGGCCTTTCATGCTTGCTTTGGCCAGGGTACCGTTGTGGACGCTAAGGTTAAAGCTCTACTATTCGGGCTTCGGTTGTGTAATAAGAGTCAGCCCGTGGATATTGAATCTGACTCGCTTTATGTTCACTGTATTATTTCGGGTGGGAAGGGCGGAGGATGGCCCTTATGTCTCTTCATTACTCAGATACATCACATCCTGCGCTCGATGTCGTATACCATTTCACATGTTTACAGAGATTGCAACGGGGTTGCGGACGGCCTAGCTGCTTTGAAATGGGAGAATCGGATTTTCGATCAACAGAGGGATGTCCCACCACATATTTTGCAGCTTATTCACGATGATCTACATTGACCACCTCATATCCGACTTGTCGCTCAGACACCAGGAAGCACTATTCACTTGTGAAGAGTGCAAACCAGGTCGTGTTGTTCCCCTTATTTACTCTCCCATTTTTGTTACGATTCTACTTTATACTGCGTTACACAGTGTTTATAGATTGACAGACTGCAGACAAGGAAGGCACCCTGGGAGTCAAAACGCTTACATACCACTCACTCTGCTTACATGGATGCACCCCTCCAGTCCTGGTTAGGGTGCAAACCATGTGTTTTTGTTCTTTATCTACTTTACTCATTGGATTGTGCTTGGTATTTTCCACGTATCCTGCGTGCTAGTGATATGGACAGAGTCTTTTGATACATCTCCTGTCAATGGGACTGGATCTCTGGAGTGCATTGAGCCTTGGAAGCACCCCTACCACTCTGATAGGGGTGCAATTCAGGTGTTTTTGTTCCTTTCGTGGATTACAATGGTGCTCCCTCTTTTATTGATTTGTGATGTTTTGCCCTACGTGATGGTTGTAGCCAATGCTCAGGATCGGAACTAGACATTACATACTCTCAAGCGGAAGAAACGGTCTATGAACGACGACGACTGGGATGTATTATACTTTCGGATGTATAATCAGCGATCGAGTCACATTTCACTCCTACAAGATTCGAGACACACAGACACCATTCTTTTACTTATAATTTCCAATGTTGTACATATTTTTGGAGTTTGGGTTTTTTTTGGGAATGCATAGAGCGAGTACTCTTCCATGTGTGATGGATTTTCCTACACTGGGTTTGCCACACACAGGGTTTAAGGAGGCCATGCAATGCATTCTATCACGCAAATTTGGGGCGGGCCGGGATATGGCAAACCTTTTTATAGCACTTTATTTCTTCCTTTAATAAAATAAAGTTGTTTTTAAAAAAAAAAAAAAAAAAAAAAAAGACACTACTGAAAACCCTAAGTACCTCGTTTATGTAATCACATAACTCAGTGTATGGCTATACACAAGAGGATTGAGTTAGTGAGATGTACTTAAAATTAATTTAGTCTGTAGCGTTTATTAATTTGAGTACAGGTCTCATGATTAATTTGCTAATAATGCTTGAGAACACTTTAGGTGTGTGTGAGTCTTATCCGTTTGTCGGTAATAGGATACTAGTGGGGCATTTATATATGATGATAATCATATAGGGCTGGACCGATTTGATTTGAGTTCATGATATAATTCCGTGATCGAGAAGTCTTATCGAATCACAAGATGATCATATATGGATTAATCTCAATCCTGACATGATCACAGACAACTGCTTAGAATAGGGTAGAGTTTGATGTGTTAGTAAGGATCACTTCGTAGTATGTGGTCCGACACTTCTCGTTGGCTCTATTCAAAAATGAGTGAGTAGTCTGTGCTTTCACAGATATGGAATCCATTCCTTCCCTCGGGAAGTAGACAGACAGTTCCCTTATTTCTTAATCCTAGAAACTGATCGATCCGCGGAGTTCATATTATATTAGTTATGAACTAATTGATCACTAGGGGGTTAATGGTAAATAAGGATAAGAGGTTTCGAGAAGGGTTTACGGAAATATCCCGAATCGAATCGATCAGTCTATGGAGGATTTATCCGTATGTAATGATTATATCAATGGACGCTTATCAACTCATAGTTGAGTATAAGTTATCTATATTCGGCGGAGTTCTGTTTCGGGTTTATGGTGGTGTAATCCCGGAATTAATATATTGAATATAATTGTTCGGTCTGACGAATAATTTTATTTAATTTATTTTAGCTACTGAATATGGGTCCATGGTCCCCGATGTGCCTCCTAACATAGCATATGTTTTCTCGTCGTTTCACCTCAATTAAAAATAGTTGTATTGGACTATTTAATTGATATGTGGATTAATTGTTTAGTTGGACTGATAATTAAATACATGGAAAAAGAAATTTTTCGTGGACTCGGCCCTAGTGTGTGAGATGCGTGGATGACCTAATATATTAGGGTATTGGCCGCATTTTTGGATTATTATTTAATTAGAGAGAAATTAGTTTTCTTGGATAATTATTTAATATATGATTTAATCATTTATTTGTTAAATGATAAATCATGGAATATTGGATAATATATTTATCCTAATTTGTTTGGGATATATATTATATTTATCTTATATTTAAATTAAGGATTAATTTAATAATTATCTTTTAATTATTAAATCCTTGGAGGACAAGGATTACACTCCTATATAAAGAGAGTTTTCCCAAGCCTAAATGACACACATATATTTCGACATACATGAGTGTTGGAAGCTTAGAATTTTCGGCTTCAACACTAGGGTTTGGAGTTGGGATAATCCTCGGGATTATTCCGGTAGCATATCGAGGAGGTCCGGCGGCTTGAAACACCATCCACCTCCTGGTGGTGCTTGAGACACACGTTGGAAGACTTTGGCTTCTCAACTAGGCTCTCAACTAGCTTGGATTGAAGATTGTTCTAGGCGTTTATTCACAATAAACCGGTAAGCAATCTAAACCCTCTCGTAGGTTTAGATCTATTGTATTTATGTATTTTGATTGTCTAGATCTAGATCTTGTACTTTCCGCTGCGTAATCGGGTGGATCTTTGATCCATCCGGCGATATTACATCCTACAAGTGGTATCAGAGCCTTTGATCTATCAATCAAAGTATGTGAATTTTAGATCTAGGAGTGGAAAAAGCATGTTTAGATTGTTTTTTGTTTTTTGTTTGGTTTTTTATATGCATCGAAATTTATTCATGTATGTTGCCTTGTGATTGTCGTGGTTGAAGAGATGGATTGGGGTTGGTATTGTTTACTCGTTAGATCTATTGTAAACTCATATAAATTCGTTTATATGAGTATAGGAAATTTTGTAATTTTAGTTTCCTAGAAGTAGATCTGTTTTGTTTCTGTTCGATTTTTTATTTATTCCCAGAGATTGAGCCGTAGAAACGACAATCCCTCCAGTCGGAATGAAGACTAAAAGTTGAAGAACAGGCCCTCAAAATTTCGTGACGATCGGAGTCCATGTCGATGTCCAATCGTTACAATAAAGTTGCTGCTGTGTCGTAAAAGCACTTTGCAGCAGCCCAATTTATCGAGTTCGTCAAATTTCTGGAAGAGATTAGACCGTTGAAACGAAGATCCAACCGTTCAGATTGAAGTAGGAGGAGTGAAGAACAGGTCCATAAATTTTCGTGACGATCAAAGTTCGTTTGGAGGTCCGATTGTCGATAAAACGCGGCAGCAGCAGATTAGAAAATATTAAACCCTAGTTAGGGTTTGTGTTTGTGTTTTTTTAATTTTTTATTTTTTTAATAGGTTAGATACGGGTGTACCAACGATCCATCTCGGTGTTTATTTTTCCCAATATTTTTTCGTGTATGATCGAAATTATGTGATAGAAACCGGAATATCATGATTCCACTCCAATGCATACATGTAGCTAGTTTATTTGGAATAAATTAGGCATGTATAACTCGTATAATTAGTTAAAAGCTTTTTTAATTAATATGTGGTAGTTAATTAATTAACTAATTATTAAAACCGAGGAACCGGGTTTTGTCAATCGTTACGATTTTAGTGATGGATTCTCGGTGAATCCCACTTAGATAAATCGTTGAGTTTTCGGTGAACCTACCTTAAACAGAAACGAGATTACGCTTTGGTTGACAACATAAAAAGCGGAAAATCTTAGTTCATGGGTTCGGAAATGGTCTAACCATGGTTGGGCGAGTTCAAATGAGCTACGGCTCAATTGACTCCCCTCCACGTGTGACGTTTGCATGGGGGTTCGACAAGACTTAGCATATCCAATAAGCCTTCGGGCTAAAAGGGGCTTCTCTTGCCGGATCCGACCGACAGTCACATATGTTCCAACGAATAAGACGGCGCAGGCTTGCCTACTTAACCGACCCTGTTCGTAATACTTTGATTCATTGTTTCTTATTGTCAAGACCGAAACCGTAATTAGTAAATGTTAGGAAATCTACGCGGGAACGCAGCGGAATTTAAAATTTTGATTTCCTTTTACCCAAGATTGACTTCGTTTAAGCAATAAACAAATAGATAGTAGACGGTGGTTACCTTGGTTGATCTAAAAGATCGACGCTTTGACCGTCTAAGGAGAGTAGTTCTGCACAGAGCCGCCCAAGTGTTCGGCCTCTACCGCTAGTCCACACGAACAGCCCGCCGGAATCCCATCATGGATTGCTATTGGAAAACTCCGGTTGCTAGACCGGCCTTTTTCCCCTCTCTCCAACTCTCCATAGGATGCTCTCTACTTTACACAAGAACTATTAGCTCTTGGAATTATGATGTACAAAAGAGCTTGACACCCACACTATATTTATAGTGTAATGTGGCGCCTCAATGAAGAGTGGAGGAGAAGAAAACCTTTTCCCAATAAAATAAGGAAAATATATTTGAATTTATCTCATTTATTACAATATCTCATATTAAATAAATCTAGGATATTGTCAATATCTTATATTGATTATTTCCAAGATATTGTCAAGATCTTATATTGACAATATTTATCTTTTATTATATTACCATAAATCAATTTACATATGTGTATATATATATCACATATATATATTACACAAATAAATCTATATATTATATATATATACATACACACACGGTGCGCATGCATGCAAATCTAATTTGCATGTAATGTACACACACACGCATGCACTCACAACATATATATATTAATTTATTTTATTAATATCTAATATTAATAATAGGTAATATCATTAATTAAATTACACAATCCAAGTGTATCTTATACACAATAATATATGCGCCCCTTTAGCCATTAATTGGCTTCCGGAATATTCTTTAATTAATATAATTAATATCTTGTATTTTATTTATTCATAATAAATAAATACCACCATATTAATTTACCACTATAACCTTTATAGTCTCGAGATAAACTTTCCTTATTTGGTTATCATCTATAACCACACTTTAATCCGGCTAGATGTTCTTATGTGTGTGACCCGATAGGCTTCCGAATATGTTGGCCGTAGACACAAGGTGCAAATTACGAAAATGCCCTTCATGCCTAACGATCACGGGATAGCGTCCCAGCAACACACCGTGACCCCAATCATCGGAAGAGTCAAATGCAATGACTACTACCTTTCATGTGAAACAGTTACCGTGTAACTTACAATCCTATCGCTGTAATAATATCCATACGGTCGTACGTCGAGTGTCAAACATTAACAACCGTATCTTATAATCTGGATATCATGCTCTCTCGAAGTAACTCGTTTACTCCCACTTTGCAAAGATTCACGAGAGCTAGACATTCCTTATAAGAAGGCCATTTCGGATATTCGATCCCAATCACAGGATACGCGATTCCCGGACGACCAATCATGTATACTCCGCATGCTTCAGTATCATACCCAATCACTACCGTATGATCGCCCCGTGGCTAGGGGAAACCTCAATAGTGTCAAAGCATGATAATCCACACCGTGATGCCATGAAGACTCCGGTCTTAAGGATAATTACACAACCGTCACATAGTGTGACACTTATCGGTGTAAGTGGTCCATCTAACGACGCATTCTCTAATACACGCCCACGCGTACAGTCCAAGTGTCTCTACACTTCGATAGACGAGATCTATCCCTGCCCTAAAGACAGAAGACATCCAATACGTGCTAGTCTGTTTATACTATCAATGCCCTGTTTAATAGTACATCAGCCTAGAGACATTTAAGTATCAAACTTATTAAAGTGATTAGAGATCTCATCAACCATAATCGCCTATCATGGTTTCTCTATCACAGTTTAATACTAAGGACGTTATCATATAACAATTCATAATTGGTTCTTTAAAAGAACATATATATGACAACATAAAAGCCATTTAATATATGTACAAACATAAAGAAATAGTATAAATGATCCGACCTGCCGGATCCGGTCCAACCCGATTGGGTTTAGGACACTATTCCAACAATCTCCCACTTGGCCTAAAACCAATCACTCGCACACACAAGACCAAGTTGAAACACAAGAATCTCATGCAATACTTGCAACCAGCCCTATCCATAAACGGATCACTATCCGTGGGGACTCAGACTATCTTCACAACATGTTCCAAATGACCAAGTCAAAGGAACCGCCTTAACACACACACGAATCTCTGACGAGACCCTGGTTCTTGCTTCAAGCAATGAATCCACTTACTATATCAACTATATAGAAAAGGTGGAAGAACCGTACAAGGTTCAAGAATGAACCTTCTAGATCCATGTACTGCTCCCGCTGCGCCTCTAAGGCACTACTGTGTTTTGGCCTACTTGTAGAACTTACAGTGACCCATAGGCTAGAACATTTCCAGCTCACTGTATCACTTGATCAAAGTGACTGCAAACCCAGACAGTAGCTCCCACTCGCCTTCATAAGACTCAGGATATACGTCTGTATATCTACGTTTATTTAATTCCAAGTTTCGATAAACCAGGAATTCTTCCTTAACTTGTTTAAGGAAATTCTCGACATTCACCAGATTTACATTCATACTTGCTCATGACTATTCATGAATTATGAACATCCGGCATTTCCTTTATGATGGTTTCTATCGCAGTAGCGAAGGAAACCTTCCATAAGCATCATCTTTCACCTTATCTTTAGGACCAACGTCCTAACATAGATAGATCTCGCGATCTATTCTAAACTTCTTTTAGCATCACATCTATATAGGTAAACAATAATCTAACAGCAGTTAAATCTATCACTATAGATTCTTATTTCCAAAATAAGAACTGCCAATCCAAGTGCTTTCGTAAAGACCTTGAACTACCAAACATTAATTGACTGTGACATGGGGTGACAAATATCGAGAGAGATATCCAATACCTTACTCGAAAATCGTAACACACTCCCACTATCCATCTTGCACATTGGGCATATCCTTCTTTTGACTAAATCAAACTTCTTTGATTATCAAACAAAGAAATTGTCTAGAGAAACTTGTTTGAGTCCATAAATGGATCTCGTGGGCTTACATATCGTGTTATCGTCTATGAACATCGGTATGCCTCGCCTGACGTCTTCAACACTATCATATAGCCATGATACGAAGTTATAACAAGCTTAGTCTGAATAGAACTGGGCTCAGCTGCCAGCATAAAGACAATTATAAGGTTTACACCTCATGCCCTTCAGCCGTCACTATAGCCTTATGGTAATCATATTACTATCCATGTCGACCTTCAGGGGACACTCCCTTAGGTAAGGCAGACTAGGTTCACAACCTGATTTTCACCGATGGAATCTAATTCGAGATATTATGGCTCCTAGCCATATCTCTCAATCTTGTCTCTCAAACATTCTTTCACAAGTCGTGAGATATTCATTCTTCAAGATGAACATACCAACAAACTTTTTCAGGCTTGAGGTTATCCATGACTTACTGAACTTTTGTGTGCACTTTGGCGGTGATCTACACCTCATCGCTATGCGGCGCCCTGCTCATGTTCCAATGGTTGAATATATCTTTGTGGATCTCAAACTGTTTTGAGATCTCGATTCACTCCCACTTGTTTCTTTTGGAAGAAACACTTCCTCTAGAAGACAAAGACATGTTTGGAGACAAACACCTTTTGCTCCAGCGGACCATTAAATAATATCTAGCATACTTGCTTTGAGATATTCCACAAAGTTGCATATGTCGTACTAGGCTCCAAGCCTTTTCGACTTTGCTTATGACAACTTCAAATCATCGGTTAAGACAGATTTGACATTATCCTCTTCCATATCTAATATGGAATTTATTCAACCTTTATTCTTTGGAACTCGGTTAAGTATAAGGCACTATCCCGAAGCGGGTAAGGGATATTTCGCATGGCTTGCGTCACACCTTTATCATATAAAGTGTTATTTCCATTTTGGGAACACAATCTAATTGCGTATCCCAAAGATGGTATCCTTGAAGGAGAATCTTATTCCTTTCGCAGACGACTTGAAACACCCTTCAGTATTAATTACTTCAATCCAATTGAAGATTAATTCCTAAGTAGCTCGTCAATCTCATATTCGTATTTAGCTCGAACTTTTCAAAGCTTTCCAATTGTCGTACTTCAATAAGTACATTCAACTATTTCTAAAAATAGTCATAGAGATTAACAAACAATTATTTGTAGCATTAATTGTCACAAGCCAACAAACATCGGTATGTTTAGGCTTTAGACAATTTTTCTAGATTTTATAATCTTTTCATAAAAGGGTATTTTAGTCCTCTTTGGATAAGATACGTATAACCCACATGATTCATAATCATATGGTTCAACATCATCGTAATGACGTTTAATTACACGCTTCCCTTCCGGAGAGACTATGTACAGAGTAACCACAAATCAAGGATAATAACCATACAAATATTTAGTTGAGATCTCATCACATATATCAACTATTTAGTGACAACAATCTAGTATGTTAGATTCAGTGACCATCCAATTTTATCGTAATAACATTTATTCTTTACAATTGAATGTGTCTACTAAATCCTAACAAATAAGCGAACTTGTGTCCTTCATAAGAACCGGAACATAATAACATTTATTTAGTTCCTTTATCGCTTACTAGATCCGAGCAATATGGTAAGTGTTACAACGTTTGTTTCACCTTCCATTTTTGTATTCAATCTTTCTAATTTAATCACACTCGTAAGATATCATATATCTTAGAGTTGACTTGAACTTAGATTGATTTATCTCAACTTACTTGCCTATAATAGAAACTTCAATAAGTTCTCTATTTAAGCACATGCCCTAACTTTCATTTTAATCCTTCAAGCACTTGTAAATGTTTCTTAGTGTAGTCTTCATAAGACTTAAGAAAGATCACAAGAGCTATGTCTTTGATTTCCTTTCATAAAGAAAATCTAAAGTTTATTAAATAGTTTATTTAACCTTTTAAATCGTATTTAAAACATTAACTATTTAATTAACCTTTAAGCAATGATAGAATTAAGTCGATACTTAAATCTTACAATTTTGAAAACAACCTTTCCAAAATTAGATCCGGTCATTCTTATTCAACGTTTGAATTAATTGTCATCGTATGACAGAATGATCATCTTGGATCGTATCCAATATATGACTAATTCGTTGAAACTAATTTCAAATGATTTAATCATATCATGAGCTTCCGCTTTCATTAATAATTAAAGTCTTGGAGTACTCCATCAAATATGTAGTCTCCTTGTCTCTAACTACTATAACGGGATTGCTCATGTCATTGCTTATTTTAAAAGGATTAAAATTACTTAATCATTCTTGAGAACGTTTCTCAAACAAATCATAATTTGGTTTTACTAATCGAGAAAACATAAATATAAAAGTTTGCTAAAAAACTACAACATAAAAATGAAGATAAAAGAGTGTCGTTGTTCATACACGCAAAATCAAATATGGTCTTTGGGATTATGATTTTGCTCCCACTAGTCAACTACTCCCAATTGACTTTCAAGAATTAAAAATTCTTTAGTGGCTGAAATCCTATCTAGTTGACTCGATCCTCAACGTGGGCGATCGACCGGGTCAATTTCGGACGGGTAGGTACTTCTTACCAATCGCGCCTAACGCGACTTCCAAAGTGGTTTGACTAGTCAACTCTTTGACAATTCACATCGCCTACATGTGATAGTCAACCTTATGTCTCTAAAATCGACGGTCCTGGCGTGGGCCAATCACCGCAAGATTCTTAGTCGAGTCGTAACCCAAGTATTCATGAGATCTCATAACGATCATATCTCGATAATGACGATATACCCGTGGTAGGTCAACTCCCGACGTGGGCCGATCAGTTGGATCCGAACAAGGGCTCTTCACCGTCACTATAATATTGGGAGACATATTATAACTCGATTTTTGTTGTGGGAGTAATTGTAAATTAATTCACTTAATTAATTTTGAATTAATTCTCTTAATTAATTTAATTACGGTCTCGTCAAATATATCTATCTCTATAGACATACATCCTACACATTTATCTAGATCGTGCCTAGTCATGCATCTATCGTATCATATAAAATAAATACAAGCACAAAATAAATAAATGCGTAAAGTAACCGGTATGATCATGGACTTTTCCTAGAGTGCGGTTTGAATACAAACCGATTTAAACCGCTGGTCACAATCTAAGGGTAGCTGCAACCGCCAATAGGATCTTTAATGCGCCATTCTCCAATGGGATCTTTATTTTTCGTCTTTCTTTTGGTCTCCATCTTCTGCGCTCCATTCTTGTTACATTTAATTCTATCTAATAAAATAAATACACCCGCCGCATACTTTGGGAGTCAACGGAATGGGATAAATGCAGAAAATAAACTAGGTCACGTTCTTCATAACTGGCTAGGACAATTTTTAAACCAACAGAAAAATTAAATCATTCACATCTATCCTATCGGTCGAGTCCATGATCAATCGGGTCCATATAATCATATTATATCTACTATATCTAATCCATACAATAAAATCTTATGAAAAAGATAAAATTAAAATTTAACTACTTGCGTCTTAATTAATCAATTAACATTTAATTCTATTAAATAATTTTATCCAATCAATTAACTAATTAACATTTAATTAATTAAATGATTTTAATCGAAATAAAATTAACGATTAATTTTAAACCGATTTTAATTTTAATTTTAATTAATTAGAACTATTCAAAAATAAATCAAAATTAAAATTATTTCTCTTTTGTTTCTTTCCTTTTGATTCGTAATCAAAATGGATGCCTTTAGTTTCTAAACCAAATTTGGCTTTAGTTCAGCCACTTTCCAAAATCAAAATTTTGGAAGTGGCACAGCCTAAGCCTTTTACAAATCAAATATTTGAAAAGGCCATTGCCTATTCCAAATCAAATATTTGGAAAGGCCAAATAATTTTAGTTTAAAGCTCGCCACTTTCCAAAATCAAAATTTTGAAGTGGCAAAGCGCTAAGCCTTTCCCAAATCAAATATTTGGAAAGGGTTTAGGCTCTATTCCAAACAAAGTTTGGAAAGGCCATTATCATTTTAATGTCATGTGGCATCCCAATGGCCAAACTATTTGAACCATTGGTTAGCCACATGACACAACTAAACAAAGGAGATTTTAATCACAACTATGAACCATATTGAATCACAAAATACACAAAACAAAAATTTGGAGATCCGCCAAAGCATTGACCGGTCATCCATTGCCGGCAAGAAGTTGCCTGCTTCGCCGCCGCCGCCTTGACCGCCGCCGTGGTGGTGGTGCCGCCGCCCGATCGGCCGAGCACCACCCGATCCCCTTTTTTTTTTTTTTTTCTCTTTTCATGTATCAATTTTGCAAATCAAAAATCTTTCATCTTTTAATTACGTGATTTAAGCGATAAAATTAACTACGATAATAACATGCTTATTGCTTAAGCTCAAGCTCTCTCGATACCACTTTGTTAGAAATCTACGCGAACGCAATGGAATTTAAAATTTTGATTTCCTTTTACCCAAGATTGACTTCGTTTAAGCAATAAACAAATAGATAGTAGACGGTGGTTACCTTGGTTGATCTAAAAGATCGACGCTTTGACCGTCTAAGAGAGTAGTTCTGCACAAGAGCCGCCCAAGTGTTCGGCCTCTACCGCTAGTCCACACGAACAGCCCGCCGGAATCCCATCATGGATTGCTATTGGAAAACTCCGGTTGCTAGACCGGCCTTTTTCCTCTCTCCAACTCTCTATAGGATGCTCTCTATTTTACACAAGAACTATTAGCTCTTGGAATTATGATGTCCAAAAGAGCTTGACACCCACACTATATTTATAGTGTAATGTGGCGCCTCAATGAAGAGTGGAGGAGAAGAAAACCTTTTCCCAATAAAATAAGGAAAATATATTTGATTGATTTATCTCATTTATTACAATATCTCATATTAAATAAATCTAGGATATTGTCAATATCTTATATTGATTATTTCCAAGATATTGTCAAGATCTTATATTGACAATATTTATCTTTTATTATATTACCATAAATCAATTTACATATGTGTATATATATATCACATATATATATTACACAAATAAATCTATATATTATATATATATACATACACACACGGTGCAGCATGCATGCAAATCTAATTTGCATGTAATGTACACACACGCATGCACTCACAACATATATATATTAATTTATTTTATTAATATCTAATATTAATAATAGGTAATATCATTAATTAAATTACACAATCCAAGTGTATCTTATACACAATAATATATGCGCCCTTTAGCCATTAATTGGCTTCCGAATATTCTTTAATTAATATAATTAATATCTTGTATTTTATTTATTCATAATAAATAAATACCACCATATTAATTTACCACTATAACCTTTATAGTCTCGAGATAAACTTTCCTTATTTGGTTATCATCTATAACCACACTTTAATCCGGCTAGATGTTCTTATGTGTGTGACCCGATAGGCTTCCGAATATGTTGGCCGTAGACACAAGGTGCAAATTACTTAAAATGCCCTTCATGCCTAACGATCACGGGATAGCGTCACAGCAACACACCGTGACCCCAATCATCGGAAGAGTCAAATGCAATGACTACTACCTTTCATGTGAAACTTGATTACCGTGTAACTTACAATCCTATCATTTGTAATAATATCCATACGGTCGTACGTCGAGTGTCAAACATTAACAACCGTATCTTATAATCTGGATATCATGCTCTCTCGAAGTAACTCGTTTACTCCCACTTTGCAAAGATTCACGAGAGCTAGACATTCCTTATAAGAAGGCCATTTCGGATATTCGATCCCAATCACGGAGGATACGCGATTCCCGGACGACCAATCATGTATACTCCGCGATGCTTCGAAGATCATACCCAATCACTACCGCATGATCGCCCCGTGACTAGGGGAAACCTCAATAGTGTCAAAGCATGACAATCCACACCGTGATGCCATGAAGACTCCGGTCTTAAGGATAATTACACAACCGTCACATAGTGTGACACTTATCCGTGTAAGTGGGTCGATCCTAACGTCGCATTCTCTAATACACGCCCACGCATACCCAAGTGTCTCTACACTTGATAGACGAGATCTATCCACCTTACTAAAGGCAGAAGACATCCAATACGTGCTAGTCCTGTTTATACTATCAATGCCCTGTTTAATAGTACATCACCTAGAGACATTTAAGTATCAAACTTATTAAAGTGATTAGAGATCTCATCAACCATAATCGCCTATCATGGTTTCTCTATCACAGTTTAATACTAAGGACGTTATCATATAACAATTCATAATTGGTTCTTTAAAAGAACATATATATGACAACATAAAAGCCATTTAATATATGTACAAACATAAAGAAATAGTATAAATGATCCGACCCGGCCGGATCCGGTCCAACCCGATTGGGTTTAGGACACTATTCCAACAGTAAACCCACCACTTTTTCAAATTATTGAGTGGGAGCGGGGAAGACGACAGCCAACCCCATGGCCTCTACTATAGATGCAAGCACGTGAGAGAAGGGTGATGCCTCGTGCCACTTTGATTCCGGCCCCCTAAGGATGGTGTTCACCCCTATCAAAATTCAAGGCCTGGTCTCCGAAAGGATAGGATTTCGGGTACTCGTTGGGTCACTGTCCGACCCTAAAGGCGGCATACTCGGGGCGTACTTTGAGATCTGATATAGTAGGTCACGCTCTTTATGGATTTTTTTGAAATAACTAGGCTAGAAAAAGGAAGGTAATCAATGATTAAGGCCCGGGATGTCTGATTCCCGTGAGATGTTCGATTCTCGAAGCTTAATCATTGAGAGAGATTGTCTCGGTTTACCCGTCATCGTGCTGATACCGACCCTAAAGGCGGCGGTACGATGCGAGGTTAAATCCTTAGAATTGTAGGATAGACTTTTAACAAGTTTATTATTCCTAAAATAAAAAATCTAGTAGTGAAAATTTATTTTTTTGAATTTAACTTTCTGTCATGTTTATTTTACAACTTTAATCTCTAGGCTACTAAACTGTTAGTAATAGGACTTCATTAAAAAATGTGGAAGTAAGAAGTACGTTGTAATTATCAATAAACGCAGTTAATTTTCGGAAAAGATTTTCTCTTAAGCCTTTAAAAACTTAATGACATAGTATAGGTATGTCACGGATGTCGCTCGTGTAAAACGAGAAACGACCGTACTTAGTTTACAAAAGATGATTTAGGACTATATATAAAATTCATTTAGTGAATTTTAAAAGTGTAATTACACATCAAATTTCTAATTGAAAAATCAGAAAATCATACATAAGGTGTTGCTAGTTAGATGGTATTTGGAACCGATAAACTAGTGGGAGCCTTAGTCTTATGATTTGTTGTTTTTCTGAATTATTAGAAATGTGTAATAGACTGCACATGAGTTTCTCTTTTCATTAAAAAAACAAGAATAAAGCGTTTCTAGTTAGATAGTATTTGGAACTGATAAACTAGTGGGAGCTTAGCTCTGGAGTTTTTCCAATCTTTTGAATCATCATGAACAAAGCATTGCTAGTTAGACAGTATTTGGAACTGATAAACTAGTGGGAGCTTAGTTCTGGGGGATTTTCTAATCTTTGAAAAATCATAAATACAAAGTGTTTCTAGTTAGACGGTATTCGGAACCGATAAACTAGTGGGAGCTATAGTCTTATGATTTGATGATTAAAAAATCGATAGTCCAAGCAAGTAACACTGAACATCCCACAGTTCAAGAGTAGTGTCTACTCAAACGAACTGCTAGTTCAAGACTGTTTCCATCTAAGGAAAGTCGAGAATGGGAAAAAATGTTTATACGTGTTAGTCATCTAAACTAAGTAGTTTTAAGGTTAAACCGGAAAATTAATAAATTGGAAATTAGAGGATAAGGAAAGTGATTTCGGATCACTGACCAATGCATCCTTAGCAATTTTCTCGAAAGCTAAAGTTCTTTGGAAGAACTAGGTAGCTTTGCATTAAACGATAAATAAAAAAGACAACGGGCAGTTATTTCAGATAGACTAGTGAGAGTGATATAAGGAAATGAATCTCGGATTCAATTCTTGAGTATCATAGAAAATTCATTTTATGTTTTCGGATTCGTTGGAACGAACGTATTCATTTTCAATAGGATAATTTGTTTGTCTTATTGACGATGAATATAAAATTCATAGTATGAATCCAAGACTCGGACTTTTGTTTGATAAAGTCAGAACCACTAAGCATTGCTGAAAAGGTATTAGTAACACACCTAAAAATATATAAACGCAAATGATTTCCGTATTTCGATAAATGCTTCTTTCTATTCTATTAATTAGTGCATATTCCCTAAAGACAAGATCTAAAGACTGGCTTAGGGTGATTTCTATCTCCCAGTCAAAGGAACACTGTCTCAAAGGAACAATGACTAAGTTTCCTATCAATCAGGAAAGGGTAATAAATTTAAAGAAGTAACATAGCTTGTTCATAACAACCTTCGGGGTCATATGAAAGGTACAAGCTAGTGGGAGCTTTTGAAGTAGTGACATCTTGTCTGACAACTATTCGAGACTCCGGTAAGTTTATCCAAAATATTTGGAGGAAATCTCTAATTTCACCAGAGATAAAGTATTCCATACTCAGAAATAGGTTATTGTGTAGTCTTCGGGACTGATGTTCGGCCTGCCTCCCAGTGGAATGTTTTCACTAAGGGATACACCATAAATTTGCCTTATATAGTTATTGATGTGCTACGATACGCTACTAAACTCATTTAAGATATTGGTTGCAAAATAACGGTTTACGTTGTAATGAAAAATCGAGAAGTCTACCTAAAAGATGCCTACGCATTTATGGATAAGGAGTGAATTCGGTTCACACCACTTCCGTAAATAGAGGCATTTAGCACCGAGTGCTTGAAGGTAAGACTGGAAATTTTGCGTACACGTTCAGATCGTGAAATATCTTGATGCATTGAGTAAAGGTTGATTATAAAACTCGTAAAATCAGAAAATGATGGTTATAATGTCAAAATCGGTATGATGGAGTCTATAAATCACAACCTTAGATCTTGAAGTGTTTGTACTCAAGATGTTACTAACTGATTTGTTCAGTCCACATCCAACACCGGCAGTTGGTGATAACACTAATAAAAACTACTAAACTAGATCAGTACATCGATCCACCCCGAACGTAGTGGGAGTATGGTTTGTCCATTACCCATTGCAGGACCTTACGGTCTATAGGGTAGATTGATGACCTATAGTCCTTTGTGGGCTGTGTAAGATCCTGATCATAGAGGTTGGTTTAAAAGCCATAACCCTGTGAATGGAGTTTGATACTCCAGTTCTGTTGAAACTCTTATAGAACCACTTGAGTATCCCAGGCCCAGTGGGAGTAATCGGAACTACACGGAGAAGAGTCAAATGAATAGGAAAGTTTAACTATCAATGCAAAGCTGAGTAATTTAGGGGTGATTCCCTAAAAGGTAGAGAGTTAACCAGACCGTGATCTCTCTTACCACTCAGTCTTGCTTGATTTCGTCAGAAAGCGGGAAATAGGGGTGATTCCCTAAGACTTCCTTGCCGAACAACGGAATCTGAATTCATTCGGAGCAGAAGGGTTTTAGCTTAGAACAAATAACAGATTCGTTACAAAGTAGAAAATAGGGGTGATTCCCTAAGACCTTTTTATGAGACTAACGGTATCTTAATTTATTCAGAAAGAACCTTTGGCAGGATGCCTGCCATAGCTTATATCCTTTGGGGATTAAAGCAAACCTCTACGTCATTTCAAAGTCATATATTTTAATATGTGGACTTGTCCAGAATGTTGATAAGTCTTTCATAGACTGGGCATCAATATTAGTAAAGGAGTATGTAGATTAGTGTTTGTGAATGGTAACACAGAAATAGTTGGAAACAACAAAGGCGTGTTATCTGAAGTCAGAGTCTAACATGCCATCGGGATTCATTCTTAAGGATTTGATTCGCTCAAATTCTCGAGAATCGATCATTGGCAATCCCATCTATTCACCTGGTTAAGATATTCTTGCATTTATACAGCATTCAACGATGTAGTCTACCCTACCTCTCAGGAATGCTTGTCTAAATCTGCGAATGAATACTAAATGGGATGTTTAGCGAATCCTCAAGTCTCTTCGGGAGATTGAGGAATAATATGCTAGTATATTCAGGTGCAAACTAGAATATAAGTGATAACACTGATTCTAGCTTTAGGTCAGATTGAGGATGATCGTTAACTCGATCTCGGTCTCAGTGTTTACTCATATGATAAAGTATTAGCCAGTAAGCCACTTCATTGTGAATACATTGGAGAGGTAGCTCATAAGGATTTTGCAATCACTAGAGGTCATAAGCGTATTGAAATCGTACCACCGGATTAGATGGAAAGGCGCCGTTTCGATCCCGAAGATTGACTCAAGCCACCAACCTACCTGATCAGTGTACCGAGTCACACGGTATTCGGATTCTAAGTACGCGCCGGGTCACGGACCTAACCTGCGGCGGCGCACTCCAGTCGTGCTTTGAAGGATGAATTACTAAGATGCGCTTGGAGGGTATGAATCTTGGGGATATGTCTCACTTGTTTTGAGAAAGTGGGAGAATGTTGTAGATATAGATATAAAGGGTGTGCTCTAAATCAATTAATCCACTTGCCTTTCGTGCAAGTAGGAGATTGTTAGGTGTAGTGCCCGAAAGACAATTATCTAATTGGTTTTATGACTGAATTAATAATTCATCTTATTATATGCATGTATGCTTATAATTAAGACACTCCTGAAAACCCTAAGTACCTCATTTATATAATCACATAACTCAGTGTATGGCTATACACAAGAGGATTGAGTTAGTGAGATGTACTTAAAATTAATTTAGTCTGTAGCGTTTATTAATCTGAGTACGGGTCTCATGATTAATTTGCTAATAATGTGCCCAGAACACTTTAGGTGTGACAGTATTATCTGGACTGTCGGTAATAGGGTACCTAGTGGGGAATTTATATATGATGATAATCCTATAGGACTGGACCGATTTGATTTGAGTTCTCGATATAATTCTGTGATCGAGAAGTCTTATCGAATCACAAGATGATCATACATGGATTAATCTCAATCCTGACGTGATCACAGACAACTGCTTCGACTAGGGTAGAGTTTGATGTGTTAGTAAGGATCACTTCGTAGTATGTGGTCCGACACTTCTCGTTGGCTCTATTCTAGAATGTGTGAGTAGTCTGTGCTATCACAGATATGGAATCCATTCCTTCCCTCAGGAAGTAGACAGGCAGTTCTCTTATTTGTTAATCCTAGAAACTGATCGATCCGCGGAGTTCATATTATATTAGTTATGAACTAATTGATCACTAGGGGGTTAATGGTAAATAAGGATAAGAGGTTTCGAGAAGGGTTTACGGAAATATCCCGAATCGAAACAAACAGTCTATGGAGGATTTATCCGTATGTAATGATTATATCAGTGGACGCTTATCAACTCATAGTTGAGTATAAGTTATCTATATTCGGCGAGTTACATTTGGGTTTATGGTGGTGTAATCCCGGAATTAATAGATTGAATATAATTGTTTGGTCTGACGAATAATTTTATTTAATTTATTGTAGCTACTGAATATGGGTCCATGGTCCCCGACGTGGCTCCTAACATAGCATATGTTTTATCATCGTTTCACCACAATTAATATTAAATAGTTGGATTGGACTATTTAATTGATATGTTGATTAATTTTTTAGTTGGACTGATAATTAAATACGTGGAAAAGAAATTTTTCGTGGACTCGGCCCAAGTGTGTGAGATGCGTGGATGACCTAATATATTAGGGTATTGGCCGCATTTTTGGTTTATTATTTAATTAGAGAGAAATTATTTTTCTTGGATAATTATTTAATATATGATTTAATCATTTATTTGTTAAATGATAAATCATGGAATATTGGATAATATATTTATCCTAATTTGTTTGGGATATATATTTTTATCTTATATTTAAATTAAGAATTAATTTAATAATTATCTTTTAATTATTAAATCCTTGGAGGACAATGATTACTCTCCTATATAAAGAGAGTTTTCCCAAGCCTAAATGACACACATATATTTCAACATATATGAGTGTTGGAAGCTTAGAATTTTCGGCTTCAACACTAGGGTTTCGAGTTGGGATAATCCTCGGGATTATTCCGGTAGCATATCGAGGAGGTCCGGCGGCTTGAAACACCATCCACCTGGTGGTGCTTGGAGACACACGTTGGAAGACTTTGGCTTCTCAACTAGGCTCTCAACTAGCTTGGATTGAAGATTGTTCTAGGCGTTTATTCACAATAAACCGGTAAGCAATCTAAACCCTCTCGTAGGTTTAGATCTATTGTATTTATGTATTTTGATTGTCTAGATCTAGATCTTGTACTTTCCGCTGTGTAATCAGGTGGATCTTTGATCCATCCGGCGATATTTCATCCTACAAAGACAAATAACTAATGGCAGATTCCGACTGAAGAAATCACTCTGTGGAGTCATTCAATACTATTTGGAGAAAATCAAGGCAGGGAAGAAAGCAAGACAAAGCTGCATTGCAAATTTGCAACATCGATCTGAGAGGAAATTGCAGCAGTTACAAGTTCAAGAAGAACAACTTCCCAACCTGAAGCAAGGAAGAAAACTATGTCTCAGCAGGAAGCTGAACACAAAGGAGTCAAGCGGAAAGCTGACTCTGCAAAGGAAAAAATCAGTTATCAAATGTTTGTGTGGTACTCGAGTCCGCAACCAAGCGAGGGGAACTACAACAAGCGACAAATTGAAACTACACGGAAAGATATTCTTTGCGATGATAATCGCTTCTCGGTTACAACAATCTCAAAGACCAATCGGATCGAAAGAACCACAGCCCAGCTTTTTGAAGCTGATAGAATCATCAAGCTGATGAAGATGAAGCTCAAACCAGATGACTCTCGTGATGCTATCTTACAAAGTGAAGAAAAATTACTCGTGGGGAAACTTGAAATTACAGACCTATATACTCTATTTCCTATGTCAGAGTTTCTTGCACATTGATTCAACGAAGTAGCCCAACGAAAAGAATCAGCCACATCATATACACCCAAGGATATTTTAAAGAACAAGGATGATGATAAAGATGAAAACTCAAGGAAAGAAGCTGATATGACTTCATATTTGCAGCCAGATACTCAACCTCAACTCCAAGCTACGTAAATTGTAACTCAGCAAGAAGAATTGCCAGTTGGAAATCAGACAACTGACAATCAGCAAGCAACTGATGGACTTGATAATCAGTAACTTATGGTAATTGAAGATATCACTCAGGCTAAAGTCCCAACAGAAGACACATATGATCCTTCTGATATTTTGCAAAGGAGGAATTGGGCAAAGTTCATGAGAACATGAAGATTGTGCTCAGCTAAAAAGATGCATATAATGGCCATCTGTCAAACATCTCTAGATATCTAGATTATAGACAGAGAACAGATATCTCAGTTCACGCAAGATTAGAGATGATTCACAAGTCAAGTTCAAGTTCTACCTCAGAAATTTTGACACTCAAGGAGAAAATTGAAGTCTCAACCGCAGTAGATAGGGAAACACATGCTCAAGCTCACTAGCATTTAAATCAGCACATCTACAAGTTAGAGAATCAGCTCAAAGAAGTACTTGCTTCTCAGCAACGTATCTCAGCCGATCAAAAGGCAGCCCATGCTTTGGTAGATCAATTGTATGATGTCAAAAAGAGGGAAGCTAAAGAAGAAAAGCTGAGGATAGTCAAAGAAAAGAAGAAACTTGAAGACGAATTGGAGAAATATAAATCAGCAATAGATCCAAGGTTTTTAAAGACAGAATCAACTGATGAGAAGCTCATTGAGAAATACAATCAACCTGAAGAAAGGAGAGTTACTCTAACACAGGATCGGTGGTTGAAGTTTGTCAAAGATCACAATCCTATCAAAGCCAAGTACAAAGACAAGACTACTGAACAATCCTTGAACTACTTCTTATCTGACGTATATCACAATCAAAAGATGGCACACTATAAGAAGATCAAGAGGATAGAAGACAAACTGAAGATAAGAGACAAAGTTGAACAAATGAAAGCTGATATAGCAGAGTTTGAACCACAAGAATGAATCAGCTTTACCAAAGTTAGCTTTGTGGAGAAAATGGAAAGAAGGAAGTCAAGTGGACTATAATAAGACTTTTACTAAGGAAGACTCTAAGCTAGAGTATGATTATCATCTTCATGACAAAGAAAATAAGTTTATCTCAGTTACACAAAAAAACACAGAAAAGAGCTTAGCCTCTGGTTGAACTTACTTGAACAAAGTGTAACTATTCCAGTTTTTGCACATTCTAATGAAATCCAGTTTTCCAGTTTTACCTTGTTTTAAAATGTTTTGATATTTAAGCTTTTCTTTTAGGGAGAGTTTTGGCATCATAAAAAATTAGGAAATTGTTGGAAATAAAATTTATGTTTTGATGATAATTCATCATATTTATTCAAAGTATTATCTTAACCCCATTGATGAAGTACTGAAGCTAGCTGTTATAGTGAAAGGCTAAAAGATGTCTAGAACTGAATGTATAGGATTTACTAGACTCTGATAATTGTATAGGTTACATCAGACAAGTACTGTAATAATTATAGTTTCGTGAAACTAAAAACTGGAAGTCATTTAGAAAATTGGAAATCGTCAAGATAAACAAACTGATAAACTGACTTAGACTACACCAATATGGAACTGAAGAAGATAAGTTCACTGAGGTACACAAACTCGGTTGGCTTATCTAGAAGATTGAAGAACTGAGGGTTCAAACTCAGTTGTTGAAGAACTGAGGGTCACAGACTCAGATATAGAAGATTGAAGAACTGAGGGTTCAAACTCAGTTTACATGTCGAGACTGTAAAGTTAGAATTCATGCAAGTTTGTGGTGACCTAAACTGACTTTATGGATCTTGTATGAAGATCTAAGAGTCATAAGGACAATGAACTTTTAGATAATTTGTTGAAAAAAGTGTACTCTGATTAAGTCAATAATAATCAGATTAAAAACTGGAGTACTGATATTTGAAGAAGAGTAAAAATCTCAGTTAATTCTCCAAATCAGTCAAGAAACTGACAACTGACAAACTCAGTATAAAACTGATCAGAAAACTCAGTTTTATAAGTCAGTCATCCACCAAACTGATAGTACAGTCGAACGTTGTAAAGGAAGCATTGTTATTGGATGAAATACCTACACATCAGAACGGTCATAAATTATAGCCGTTTCAAGATAGCCGTTGATACAATTCAAATTCAAAGTAAATAAAAGTTGGACCATACACTATAAATAGAGGACTTTGCACCAAGGATAAAACACCGAAATAATAAGAATACTATCTAGATCAACAAGCATTTTTGTGTGCACTAGTCTCGTTCATTTGAATTGCTATCATCTCTGTGTTAGCAAGATCATATCTAAAAATCTTCCTAGTGTTCAAGCTACACAAGATTTATCAAGAATCATACACTTAGGAGAACCACAAACAAGAATCAATTTATTGATTCTCAACCCAACTTTGATTCTTAATCAAAGGTTCAAACTGTGAAGCAAACCGGGAAGGTTTTGCCAAGGACAGTTGTCACAGTAGTCGGGTAGACTGTGTTTGTGGTGGTAGCTGGTGAAGAGGCCTACGTGACCCTTCAAGGACCAGTGTTCAAGCAATTGAAGAGCAGCAATTCTACCTGTTCAACAAATGTGTAGATAGTGAAGCTAGGATTAGCCAATGACTATTGTTTAGGACTTTTTCTAACAGCTCACCTCAAGAAGTTCTAGTGGAATTTTCCTCCTACACCACAGGGGAAGAGAGGGCTGACATGATTACACCACCTGGAACCTCTATAACTCTTGTTTCATTTACTTTACGCATTTACATTACACATTTATTTATTACAGCACTTATATTGTTTACACAACATATTGAGAACTGATTGTTACACAACTCACAGCTCACAAACTGACATTCACCAGAATTCAGATTAGCACACTCAGCTTTCGCATATAATAACAAGATCAAGAAAAAGGCTAGAATTATATCCGCTGCCGGTTGACTCAGTTTTGCTTAAGTCAGTTTGAATTAAACTCAGCTCAGTTAGCTTAACTCCACAAAAGTTAGAACTGAACCTTAATCTGTTTAAAATCCTGTTTTTAGGGACAAGTTTATTCAACCCCCCCTCCCCTCTAAACTTGTTTTAGCCTTTCCAGGGCACCAACACTGACTTAGACTACACCAATATGGAACTGAAGAAGATAAATTCGCTATGGGACACAAACTCGGTTGGCTTATCTAGAAGATTGAAGAACTGAGGGTTTAAACTCATTTGATGAAGAACTGAGGGTCACAGACTTAGTTATAGAAGATTGAAGAACTGAGGGTTAAAACTCAGTTTACATGTCGAGACTGTAAAATTAGAATTCAGGCAAGTTTATGGTGACCTGAACTGACTTTATGGATCTTGTATGAAGACCTAAGAGTCATAAGGACAATGAACTCTTAGATAATTTGTTGAAAAGGATTACTTGATTAAGTCAATAATAATCAGATGAAAAACTGGAGTACTGATATTTGAAGAAGAGTAAAAATCTCAGTTAATGCTCCAAGTCAGTCAAGAAACTGTCAAACATCTCTGGATATCTTGATTATAGACAGAGAACAGATATCTCAATTCACGTAATATTAGAGATGATTCACAAGTCAAGTTCATGTTCTGCCTCAGAAATTTTGACACTCAAGGAGAAACTTGAAATCTCAACCGTAGTAGATATGGAAAAACATGCTCAAGCTCACTGGCATTTAAATCAGCACATCTACGAGTTAGAGAATCAGCTCAAAGAAGTACTTGCTTCTCAGCAACGTATCTTAGCCAATCAAAAGGCAACACATGCTTTGGTAGATCAACTGTATGATGCCAAAAAGGGGGAAGCTGAGGCTAGTCAAATAAAAGAAGCAACTTGAAGACGAAATGGAGAAATATAAATCAGCAACAGATCCAAGGTTTTTAAAGACAGAATTAACTGATGAGCAGCTCATTGAGAAATCTGATCAACTTTGAAGAGAGAGCTACTCTAACACAGGATCTGTGGTTGAAGTTTTTCAGAGATCACAATCCTATCAAAGCCAAGTACGAGGACAAGACAACTGAAGAATCCTTGAACTACTTCTTCTCTGACGTATATCACAATCAAAAGATGGCACACTATAAGAAGATCAAGAGGATTGAAGACAAACTGAAGATAAGAGACAAAGTTGACCAAATGAAAGTTGATATAGCAGAGTTTGAAAATTACTACAAGAATGATTCAGCTTTACCAAAGTTAGCTTTGTGGAGAAAATGGAAAGAAGGAAGTCAAGTGGACTATAATAAGACTTTTACTAAGGAAGAGTCCAAGCTAGAGTATGATTATCATCTTCATGACAAAGAAATGAAGTTTATCCCAGTTACACAAAAAGCACAGAAAAGAGCTCAGCCTCTAGTAGAACTTACTTGAACAAAGTGTAACTATTCCGGTTTTTGCGTATTCTAATGAAATCCAGTTTTCCAGTTTTACCTTGTTTTACATTGTTTTGATCTTTAAGATTTTCTTTTAGGGAGAGTTTTGGCATCATCAAAAAGAGGGAAATTGTTGGAAATAAAATTTATGTTTTGATGACAATTCATCATATTTATTCAAAGTATTATCTTAACATCATTGATGAAGTGCTGAACCTAGCTGTTATAGTGAAAGGCTAAAAGATGTCTAGAACTGAATGTATAGGATTTACTAGAGTCTGATAATTGTATAGGTTATATCAGACAAGCACTGTAATATTTATAGTTTCGTGAAACTGAAAACTGGAAGTCATTTAGAAAACTGGAAATCGTCAAGATAAACAAACTGATAAACTGACTCAGACTACACCAATATGGAACTGAAGAAGATAAGTTCGCTGAGGGACACAAACTCAGTTGGCTTATCTAGAAGATTTAAGAACTGAGGGTTCAAACTCATTTGATGAAGAACTGAGGGTCACAGACTCAGTTATAGAAGGTTGAAGAACTGAGGGTTCAAACTCATTTTACATGTCGTGACTGTAAAGTTAGAATTCAGGCAAGTTTGTGGTGACCTGAACTGACTTTATGGATCTTGTATGATGACCTAAGAGTCATAAGGTCAATGAACTCTTAGATAATTTTTTTGTAAAAGGTGTACTCTGATTAAGTCAATAATAATCAGATGAAAAACTGGAGAACTGATATTTGAAGAAGAGTAAAAATCTCAGTTATTGCTCCAAGTCAGTCAAGAAACTGACAACTGACAAACTCAGAATAAAACCGATCAGAAAACTCAGTTTTGTAAGTCAATCATCCACCAAAATGATAGTACAGTCGAACGTTGTAAAGGAAGCAATGTTATTGGATGAAATACTTACACATCAGAACGGTCATAAATTATTGCCGTTACAAGATAGCCGTTGATACAATTCAGATTCAAAGTAAATGAATGTTGGACCATACACTATAAATAGAGGTCTTTTCACCAAGTATAAAACACCGAAATAATAAGAATACTATCTAGATCAACAAGCATTTTTGTGTGCACTAGTCTCGTTCATTTGAATTGCTATCATCTCTGTGCTAACAAGATAATATCTAAAAATCTTCCAAGTGTTCACGCTACACAAGATTTATCAAGAATCATACAATTAGGAGAACCACAAACAAGAATCAATTTATTGATTCTCAACCAAACTTTGATTCTTAATCAAAGGTTTAGACTGTGAAGCATACCGGGAAGGTTTTACGGTGAAGAGGCCTACGTAACCCTTCAAGGACCAGTGTTCAAGCAATTGAAGAGCATCAATTCTACCTGTTCAACAACTGTTTAGATAGTGAAGCTAGGATTAGCCAAGGACTATTGTTTTGGACTTTTTGTAATAGCTCGCCTCAAGAAGTTCTAGTTTAATTTTCCTCCTACACCACAGGGGAAGAGAGGAATGATAGGATTACACCACCTGGAACCTCTATAAATCTTGTTTCATTTACTTTACGCATTTACTTTACACATTTATTTATTACAACACTCATATTGTTTACACAGCATACTGAGAAGTGATTGTTACACAACTCACAGCTCAGAAACTGACATTCACCAGAATTCAGTTTAGCATATTCAGCTTTCACATAGAATAACAAGATCAAGTTAAAGGCTAGAATTATATCCGCTGCCGGTTGACTCAGTTTTTCTTAAGTCAGTTTGACATAAACTCAGCTCAGTCAGCTTAACTCCACACAAGTTAGAATTGAACCTTAATGTGTTTAAAATCCAGTTTTTAGGGACAAGTTTATTCACCCCCCCTCTAAACTTGTGTTAGCCTTTCCAAGGGACTAACTGAATGATTCAACAGTCAGCAGCTTGATCAGGATGAAATTATCAGCAGCTTGATATCTTCAAGTGTGTAGACTTGGTGTAACTTGATAGCAGGTTACACTTGAAGAGTTTTCTGGATCAGTAGCTTTAAGCTCAATGAAGTCAGCAGGGTGATTTCTTGATAATAAACTTGATAGCTTAAGATAGATTGTTATTTTTCATCACTTGTATCTGAATCAGGAGTCTTCTATTTATAGGTGAGAATCCTGTGACTTATGTTTGAAATTCAAACATAGCCGTTTCAGATTTGTCCCCATCTTGACTTTCTTTCTGTCCCTGTACATAGTCATCGACCTTTGTCGATTTACTTTTGTGATTTTGATCACATCCACCCTTAACTTGTGTCCATTGGATAATGCTCTAAATCTTTCCAATGTTCTTTTAATCTTGACCATTGATTTGTTGACAATATCAAGGCTTGTAATCCATCCTTATCCTTGTAATCTTCCAATGTATTCTTTGATTAAATCGAGATTTACATTCAGCAGATTCCTGTGCATGTAAGTCTCTTTGAAATGCTTGTCGAGACAATTTATCGAAGTTTCTTTGTGTTTATAAAACACTTCAGCTGACTGTCTTCTATCTAAATTTTTATTGTGAAGTTAGAGTACACCAATTTGATCATAACGAAGTTCCAAACACCACTTAACTTATGGAACTCAGACCTTGTAAACAAGGTATATGTAATCAGTTTAGGTCATTACAGACTTCCCTAAATTCCGATTCCATATCCTTGACTTTATACTAAGTTTGATCCATTAGCCTTCAATAACTGAGTTTGAACCCTCAGCCTTCAGTCTTCAGCAGGTTCCTAACTAGTCTACTGCTTGTTTGATCAAACCTATACAAAGATCAAACTCTAATAAACCTATGCATTTGATCTAGACATCTTTTTGCCTTTGCTCCATAACAGCTAGTGTGGCACTCATCATTAAAACTTAAAATAAGTCCAACAATTTCCCTATTTTTAGTGATGATGCCAATACCCTCCTTACAGCAAAGCAAAAAGATAAATACAAAAACATAACAAATTCAGTCATTTATCATTATAATCATTTGTTCAACATTATTACAAACTAGGATCAGCGGAAAGAGATAAACATTGTAAGTTTGTTGATCTAGTTCCTGTCTTTGTCTTGCTCTCTCTTCTCATAAAACTCCATGATTTCTTTGACTACATCCTGCATCCATTGATTTTCAATTGGGGAAAAGTCAATCCAATGATTCAGATCTTTCCACCACTTCTAGGCTTCTGGTAGAGTTAATCTTATGTTGTGAACATTGAAGCCCTGTCTCATGTAGAAGTATTTGAATTCATCCAGTGAATTCTTTGCTGATTGAACAATTCACAATCTACCTCTTCCACCTCTAGTAGAAGCTCTCATAGCTTTGACTCTTGTTTACCTGTATAGCTACTTATATTCCTTCAGGAGGTCATCAGTCAACTGAATCCTGCCAGGTGCAGGTGTTCTGAACTCATTAGTATCAGCCTCATGTTTCTTCTTTGCAAAGATCCTTGCAGCTTCCTTTGCTTCTACTGTAAGGTCCTCTTTCCCCTTATTGACATCATCAACAAACCGGGACAGTAGACCATGAACACTTTCCTGTGTGATCACTATGTTAGCAAGTTGACCTTCCATAATCTCTGTTCTTGTCTCAACTGCAGTGATTCTTCCTTTCATAGTTTGTTCCAGTAGATTGATCCTCTCAGTGACCTTAAGTTCCAGTGCAGTAGGTTGAGGTGTTACAGTAGGGTTAGCCACAGCAGGCTTGGGTGCCTCAGCAAGCTTGTCAAGCTTTTTGTGTAATGAGGCAAACTGTTCATTCAAGAATTTATCTCTGTGTTCATTGCCTTGTTTTATACCTCTCACATCTTTGGTTAAGTCAGCAAGTGCATACTGAGTGTAAGTGATGTTAGATGCAATTGTTTCAGTGGTTCTTCCTCTATTTTCCACCAAATTCATTAAATCTTCAAATCTTTGCTCTTGTCTATTGATTTGAGTTCTTAACTGTGTAATGTCATCTCTGACTACCCTCAACTCATCCAAAACATGTGTTGGTACAGCACCAGCCATGCCTCCACCCATATGTCCAGCAGCATCATCAGCAGGTTCTTCAACATTGTAATGTGCCCTTTGTGTGCTGACAACCAAGGCTCCTGTCAAATCCCATCCAGCTAGGATCGGGACCTTCTTCAACCACATCTCCAAATATGTCTTCCAAAATATGATATTGTGCAGGTTGAGGTTCCAAAACATGTTCCTCCTCAAAAATTGGTACATGTGCCTGTTGAGGTTCATCATCAACTCCTTCTTCCTCTGGCACTTGGAACTCCTCATCACTGAAATCATAATCCAGCAGATGTTCATCCTTATCAACAACAGTCTGCTGACTATCATTTCTTCTGTAGCCTTAGCTTCAGTAGACTGTACTGCACTGAGAGGTGTTTCAGCAACCTGTTCTATAACAATCTTTTCAACTAGTGCAGGGGTTTCATCCAAACCCATTATAGGTTCCAACCTTTGTCCAGGTGTTGTCTGATCCTCAACAGCCTGTACCTCATGTTCCAACCTGTATTCAGGTGCTGTTTGTTCCTCAGCAACTTGACCAACCTCAGAATGTATGGGTGATTCCTCCAACCCATCACCAAATCCAATCTCTGTCCTAACACTGTTTGTTCCTCAGTGATTAGGACATTTTCTTCAACCAAAACAAAAGGAAAAATAGCCAAATATTCTTTTAGCACTCCTCTGACATCAGTAATCTTCTACAGTTGGTCTCCAACTTGAGTTAAGGTATCCTGAGTGTGAAACCATTCCTGATATTGAGCTGAATCTTCAGAACTGATGTTAGGCTTACTATGTGCAATTACCATTTCCTCATCCAAGTTGTCAGTCTGCTGACTATCAGAATGTGCATCAGATTCCACACCTAGTAAAGTGTCAGACACACTAACCAGCCTGTTATCTCTAAGATTTATTCCATCATTTATTAGAGCCTCCAATTCATCTATGGTTAAATCCTCCAGATCTTCATCCACATTATCAGTCTGTTGTCCCTCAGCAGACTTACCAGCATCAGTAACTGATCTGTTGTTTCCTCAGTAGATCCTTGACCAGTTGCTTCAATAGATATTTCCTTGGCCACTCCATTGGATTCCTCAAGGAACATAGGATGATCATCATCAGAGTCAGCTGATGAAGAGTCATCACTATCTGGTGTATACTTGGGATCCTTAAACATAATTTTAGCACTTTTCTTCCCTTCTTCCAGTATGTCCATCAGCCTTGTCTGCAGCAAAGTTGTATCAACCAATTCCAGTAAACTTTCCACACCCAACTGATCAAAGGCCCATTCTTCAAATCCACTCATTTGATCAGCAGCTGGTTTTTGTCTCTTGTAGAATCCAAACTTCCATTGAAAATATTTTTGCACCATTTTAAATTTGCGATCTATCTTCTCTTTATTTTATTTATGTTCCCTCCTTTCATATGGCATTGAGGGGTTTTTGGGGCAGACTGCTCAGCCTGTTGTCCTCCAAAGGCATTAACAAGGTGATTCAATGTATCTATAGCAGATACAAGCAGGTCAGTAGGTTCTTCAGTTTGTACATTTGTACCTTCCACATCCAACTGTTCCACACTAGGTTCCTCCTGACTTGTATGTGTATCAGTAGGGTCTGCAGCAGTGTGTTCTTCCCTCTGAGTTGTAGCATCCACAGCAGGGTCAGGAACATCACCTTGTACATGTGCTTCATCAACAACACTTTCCGCTTCCTTTTGAGCTTCCAAAATCTTTAACTCTTTTCCCTCTCCATGCTTCTTCTTTTTCACAATCTCCTTCATTCTCTTTGCAGGTCGTTCAGCTTCAAATTCAGTGGCTTTTCTTTTTCTTTTGTCTTCTTTTATCTGCTCTCTCAAAACTTCAGCAGCAGATTTCTTTGTAGTTCCAGCAGCCTTAGCTTCAACTGGAACATCAGTAGATTCAGTAGGGTCTACTGATTGCTGCCTTGTCTTCTTAGGCTTTAACATCTCAGTAATTTTGCTTGTATCAGCAGCCTTTCGCTTCTCAGCAGCCTTCTTAGGTGCAGCAGGTTGTGCAACTTGTTTAACCTACTCACCACCAGCACCATCATCTCCATCATTGTCACTTTCTGTTTTTTCAGCATCTAAATCTTCATCATCATCCAAACCAGGGATGAGATAATTAATTTCCTTTTTCTATCTGGACTTGTTGATTTTTTCAGGTGCCAAACCTGCAATCTTCAAATGGTTCAAAATGGCCTGCACCATCAGACCCAAAGGTAGTGTCTTTGACTTCCTGGTCCCATCTCTGTCCTCAGTTAACACTTTCTTCATGTATTCGACAAAGAATCTGTTAAGGGTGTTTTTATATGTTTTATAAGGCTATATTTAATGACAATTTCCCCCGTATTTGTATTATGTGCATAAAGAAATAAGTGTTTAGACGAAATATTGAGCATGTGGTGTTTTTAATAAGTTAATCACAAAATTAGTCAATTTATGCGTTTTATTGATGAATTTATGTTTAATTGGACATTATTACATTTTGCGATATTTTTATGTGTTATAGATGCACAAATTCGAGCTCAATAGGTGATTCAAAGATGATCGAGTCGGATTTAATTAAAGAGGAAGAGATAATGGTGATTGGATTTGATTGAAAAGAGATAGATATGAGAAAATCAAGTTTTCGCGTCTACGAAGCAAGCGCCCAGATTATTGAACGGCCGTCCAGCTGGACGGGCGTCTGAAGATAGTGAACGAGCGTCCAGGATGATATTTTTGATTCAGGAAGTTTGGACGCTGGAATGGACGCTGGCTAGACGTGCGTCCAATCCCAGCTCGGCCCGACTCAAATAAGTTTTACGATCTGGACTGGCGTCCATGACCTTGGACGGGCGTCCAAGGCCGACTTAACCCTAGCCGACCTAAAATCCTATAAATAGCAGCGTATGGGAAACCCTAAAGAACACCAATAATTCCACACGCAATTTAGAGCAGCAGCCGCATCTTTTCCTGAGTAGCAGCCGCAATTTCCAAACCTAAAAAGAAGATGATTTCTTCCCATCCAATGATCATGATCAACATCATGGTTGTTGGCTAAGCACATCGCGGTGGGACAACGGATGAAACTGATCAACATCAACACCAACTAGAGAGATTTTTGCTACATGTTTAGTGAGTAAAGTTATAGTTTTTATCAATTGGATATTGTTTTTTATCGTTTACGTTTTATTCGAATCGAGTGATCGATGAAACCATCTTTTATGTTTTGAATTTATATGAAAGTATTGCTCAAGTTGTGACCTTTTCAATTGATGCGATTGATTATGTTTCAAGAGATGGATCATAGTTAGTTGAGTAAGAGTATCAGAGATAATCTCGTGTTCGTGTTTTGCATGTCGTTTTGTTTTACTTGGAAAAGAAAACGAAACCCTAGAATTCGTTTAGAGAAATTTAATCGAATTCGTGATAGATCATTACTAAAAATTATATCTTTAACTTGCCGTCTAGTTGGGGTTGGGTTGGTTGATCGGTGGATTCCCGTTGCCTTGCCGTTGTTTTAATTACTTGATAAACCAATTCGTTCGTCATCAACTTTGTTTGTTGAGTTTAGTTATTTTAGGAACCCTAGTTGTTAATTGTTATTTTTACGCAAATTTCTTTTTGTTCATCATCGCTTTTCTTTGTTCATTATTTCATAATTAGTATAAACCCTAGTTTAATTAGTTTAAATCTAGTTTAGTTAATAGTCGTGACATAATCGATAGAATAACTGCACCTTGATCCGATAAACATTCCACTCCCTTAGGACGACCCGTTAACATCCTATACTACGAACCTTATACTTGGGGTGTTTCGGTAATTATAAATTTAAAACACGTTTGTGAAGGATGCAGGTTCTTAGATCTAAACGAGTTAGATCTATGCGCAGCGGATGGATCATGATTTATATATCAAAATACATAATTAAAGGACTTAAGTATTACAAGGGGGTTTAAGATTATGTTACCAATAACGGGAAGAGTCGCCTTGATCTTCCGATGTGTTCTCCAAACGGCGGTTGGTGGACACCCTTCTTGATACACAAACCTCCTCGATATGCAACACTAAGAAAAACTCCAAGTTTTTCTTCCTCTAAAACCCTAGACAAGAGAAACAAATTTTTTCTCTCTTTTTTAATGAGTGGGGCGAAATTTTCCATGCCCATATGTCTTGGAAGAACTCTCTTTATATAGGAGAGTAAATCCTTGGCCTCAAGTTTCTAATTAATTAAATAAATAATTAAAAGAAATCACAATAAAGGATAATTCCATTTATAAAAGATTGTGATTAATCAATCAATCAATTACAAATAAATCATCTTTTATTAATCATTAATCACACAAGAAAATCAAATCTTGCATTTAATGAAGTATGAGGCGCCACCCACAGGGTTTAAAAGCCCACATAAAATGTCTTTTATGTGTATTATATTATTTAGCACAACTAAATAATATTCATGCATATCAATTAATTGGCCCAGCCAATTAATTATTTATGAGGCCCAAATAACAAGAATATCATTCCGAATTACTGAAGCCACATCGGGGACCATGGACCTATAACGGTAGCTCAATAATTAATTATTCATCGAGCGAGAATAAGTACATTAATTATTAATTCGGGATTGCATACCATAAACCAGAACCGAACTCTACCAATTATAGATGTATACTTATACTCAACCCATAGAGCGAATAAGCGTCCATTGATATAATCACTACATACGGATTAACCCTCCATAGGCTGTCCATTCTGAGTGGGAAGTCTCCGTGAACCCGACTCAGAATATCTTATCCTTATTTACCATCAACCCCACGATGATCAATTAGTACACATATCGACTAGTAGCTAATTAGTCAAATGTGAACTCCGGGATCGATCACTTTCTTAGGGCTAACAAATAAGAATTTGTCTCTCTCTACTTCCCGAGGAAGGAATGGATTCCATGTCTGTGAAAATCATAACTACTCACTCATCCGGAGATAGTGCCAATGAGAAGTGGCTTGGAACACATATTTAAGTGAACCGTAACTAACACATCAAACACTACCCGGGACAAGCGGCACTCGTGATCACCTTAGGATTAAGGTTGATCCATATATGATCATCTAATGATTTAATAAGATTCCTCGATTACGGAATTATACCGAGAAATTGATTAAATCGGTCGAGTCCTATATGAATGCCATCATATATAAATGCCCCGCGTAGGTACCCTCTACCGATGATCCGGATAAGACTATCACACCCTAAGGTGTTAGGAGCATTATTGGTGTTTTAATCAAGAGACCCTAAACTCGATTAAGTTCACCACGGACTAATGATTTAAGCATATCTCCACTAACTCAATCCTCACGTGTAATCCATACTTTGAGTTAAGTGGTTACATCTGAGATATACTTAGGGTTTGCATCGGTGTATTACTTTACAAGCACAAAGCAAGTAATAAGGTGAGATAAATTGTCATCCATTAAAAACAATTACACAAATTGTCTTTCGGGCACTACACCCAACAATCTCCCACTTGCACGAAATGACAAGCAACGATTGTTTTTAGAGCACACCATTTCTCATCTTATTCACAACACTCTCCCACTTGCTCTAAAAGCGGATGAGACATATCCATCAATGCCGTACCCTCCAAGCACTCGACTTGGTACAGCGATTAGCTAGGTTGTCGACTCGAGGCGATCTTTAGGATTGAAGCGTTGTCGGTCCTTCCAATCAGGCGGTACTCTCTCAATATGCTTTTGACTTATTGTGACCGAGAAGATCCTTCTAAGCTATCTCTTCACTTGTTTTCACAATGAAGTGATATCGGCTTATCGGACACGGAATTACTCCCAGGACCAAAAGGAAATTCTAAGCACTATGAGTAAACACCGAGCGAGATCAACTTAATGATCATCCTTAATCGACTACAAGTCGAATCGGTGTAGTCAACCATATTCAAGTTTGCTTTGAATATACAAGCATATGATTCCTCGTTCTCCAACGTTACTTGAGGACGTACTAAACCGCTACTTATTGCTTGAATCCAAGATTCAAGCGCAATTGACTTCGTTTAAATTGAATTGCCCTTATCCCGGAGAGACTCTATCCCATTTTCTCTTTATCCGAAGATTTGGAGAATCATTCACGAGAGGTAGGTAGGACTACTCTCGATGAATGTTGCAACCGTATATGCATAATCATCTTATTCAATAAGATAGGTGGGATAGCCAATGACTCATTCTCGTGAATTTGACCGAATCAAATTCTTAGAATATAGTCCAATTCTCTCATCCAAAGAATCTTGGCGTGTCAGTTTCCGACTTCAGATAGCACACCCATGTTGTTTCCAACCGTTTTAGTGTTATCATTCATGAACACTAATACTACTACTTTACCAATATTGATATCCAGTCTACGAAAGACTTATCAAAACTCTGGTCAAGTCCACATATTTTAAAACATGTGACTTTTAAATGACCGAGAGGTTCTCTTAAATCCACAAAGGATATAAGCCATGGCGAGGCTTCTACCAATGGTTCTTTACGAATAAATTAAGATATCGTTAGTCTACATAAAAAAGGTATTGGGAATCACCCCTATCTTACGCTTTGTGCGAATCCGTTATTCATTCTCGGCTAAAACCATACATTACGAATGAATTCAGATTCCGTTGTTCGGCAAGAAAGTCTCGAGGAATCACCCTATTTTACGCTTTTAACGAAATCTAGCAAGGCGAGTGGTGAGAGAGTTCAAGGTGCAGTTAACTCTCTACTTGTGGGAATCACACCCTATACCACTCAACTTTGCATTTGAAAGTTTAAACTTTCCTATTCATTCGACTCTTTCTATGTAGATCCAATTGCTCCCATTGGGCTGAGACACTCAGGTGGTTCTACTATAGATGAACAAAGCTGGAGTACAAAAACTCCATTTACGAGGGTTAAGGTGTCAAACCAACCTCATGATCGAGAATCTATATAGCCCACTAAGAGCCATAGGTTATCAATCACCCCCAGCCAGACCGTAAAGTCCACAAAACCACAATGGGTCAACGGTTAAACTATACTCGGCTTTGCGTGGTGGATTGACATCTGATCTAGTAGTATTTATCGGTGTAATCACCAACAACCGATGTTGGGCGTGGTACGATTAAATCGAGATAGTAACTACCTTTGGGTAACCGTACTCCAAGGTTTAAGGTTGTTACTTATAGATTCTATCATAAGGCTTGTGACAGTTCAACCGTCACTTTCTGATCTCAAGAATCTTATAATCAACCTTCACTCGTCTCATTAAGATATTTCATGGACAGTCACAATCTGAACATATGCGCAAAATCTCCAGTCCTACCTTCAAGCATTAAATGCTAAAAGCCTACATTTATGGAAGTGGTGTGAACCAAATTCACTCATTATCCATAAATTCACTGGCATCTTCTAGGTAGACTTCTCGGTTTACATAATAATGTTAACCGTTATTTTGCAACCAATTATCTTAATCGAGTTTAACGGTGTATTGTAGCACATTAATAACTATATCGAGGCAAGTCTATGGTTTCTTCCTCGGTGAGAATCATTCCCTTTAGGAGGCGGGCCGAGCATCGATCCCAAGACTATGCGGTAGCCTATTTCCGAGCATGGAATACTCTATTCTCTGCTAAAATCAGAGACTCCTCCTCGTATTCTTTTGATAAACTAAATCACGTTTGAGTAGTTATCGGACAAAATGTCACCACTCAAAAACTCCCACTAGCTTGTATCTCTCACTAGACCCGAAGGTCATGGTGAACAAGTTATGTTACCCTTCAAATCTATTACCCTTTCACGATTGAAAGGAAACTTAGTCATTGTTCCTTTGAGATAGTGTTCCTAGGCGGGAGATAGGAATCACCCTTAGCGATCGTCAGGTCTTATCTACAGGATATATGCACTAATTAATAGATATTGAAAGGTCTCTTATCTTAATCTGAAACCTTTTACCTTTAATAGTTTTAGATGTGTTATACATATTCGACTTTTCTTAGTGGTTACGACTTTATCAAACAAAAGTCCGAGTCTTGGATTCGTACTACAAATGTCATATTCACTTTCTATGAGGCAACAATATATCGAGTTGAAAGTGAATCCATTTGTTTCAACGAATCTGTAAGCGAAAAATAAATTTTTACGTGATATTCAAAGATTGAATCGAAATTCATTTCCTTATATCACTCCCACATTGTATTTGAAATTACGCCCGTAGTTACTCTATTAATCGTTAATGCACGACTTCCTTGTTCTTCCAAAGAACTAAGCTACGAGTCAAGTTACTCGGTTAAGAAAGTCGCTAAGGATTCATTGGTTAGTGATCGAAATCACTTTCCTTATCCTATACTTTCTTTAATTAATGTTTTGGTTTAGCCTCAAAACTTTAGTTAAGATGATTAACACATATGGACATTCTTTCCCATTCTCAACTTTCCTTAAAAGGAAATAGTCTTGAACTAGTGATTCAATTGAGTAGACACTACTCGTGAAGCGTGGGATGTCTAATGAAAGCGTTACCCAGTGGGACTAATTTTCTAAATTAGAAAAACATAAGACAAAAAGCTCCCACTAGTTTATCGGTTCCAAATACCGTCTAACTAGCGACACTTTAATTTATGATTCTCTAATTTTCTATTAGAAAATTTCTCGTGTAGACACTTACACAATTCACTAGAAGAATTTTATCGTCCCAATCATCTTTCAAACTAACTACGGTTGTCTCTCATTACTGACGCAGTGGTGGCGATGACATGCCTATTTCGTCACTTAAGTTTTGAAGGCTTCAAGAGAAATATCTCTTCCGAAAAATTAATCGCATGTGAGATTAATAAATACAACGTTCTAGTTACTTACCACTTTTACTTGAAGTCATTACTAGTCAATTTTACACTACTTGAGTCTAGCACCTTAGAGAGATATATATATGAGTTGTAAATAAAATTGTGAGAAAATAAATCCAAATCATACACTACTAAAATTTTAGGAACATAAACTAAGTACTTATAGTCTATCCTACCGTTCCAAGGATTTAATCTAATGCCTCGAGTGCCGCCTTAGGGTAGGTCAAAGAGGTTTCGATTAATATTGAAGATCAGATCGAGAATCGAACATCTCATTTGTGATCGTCAATCACCTTTCCTTTTCAGCCAAGGTACTACCAAAAATACCATTTATGAGTGTGACCCTCTGTCTCAGATTTTTAGGTAGACCCGAGTGCCGCCAGGGTCGGTCGGTGACCTAGCGAGTACCCAAAATCCTATCCTTTCGGAGACCAAGCCTTGAATTTTGATAGCGGTGAAGGCCTTCCTTAGGAGGCGGTCCCAGGCCGGCACGCGGCGTCACCATTCTCTCACGTTGCTTGTGTCAGCGGTAGAGGCCGTGGGGTCGTTTGTCGCCTCTCCCGCTCCCACTCAATATTTTGAAAAAGTGGTGGGTTTACTGATCACGTTTTTGGACTTGATGTTACATTAAGGAACAATAAATCATAGGCCCGAATGTTGTCGGTTATGTGGGCTAGCCCACCCGACCTATTCATTAGAACATATGTGGCCGTCGGACGGGTCAAGGCTAGGAGAGGTCCGTTGAGCCGTAGTGGCTCTTCGGATGGCTCAGTATTGCCAGACCCCCGTGCAAACGCCACACGTGGAGGTGAAGTCGATTGAGCCGTAGCTCTTGTTGACCACCCAACCGTGGTTAAACCACTTTCGAACCTGTTTGCCCGTGATTATCCAATCCTTAAACATCAAAATTTCACGTAGACACTACGGAACAAAAACGTAATCTCGTCTTAGGTAAGGTGGAATTCACCGAGAATCCAACACCTTAACCACTAGGTTTCGGGATTTTACTCCTTATGCTTTCGCAGAGTGGGATTCACCGAGAATCCATCACCCAACCTCGACGATTGAAAAAACCCGTGTTCCTCGGTTTTTACCCTAATTAGTTTCTAATTAATATCAAAACAATTAATTAAAACTAATTGCGTGTTTTATACATGCCTAACTAATTCCTCGAATTAATTTCTACATGTATGCATATGGAGTGGAATTCATGATATGATGCATGTCATGGCAATTTTCCGGTTCTACACATACAATCTAAACATGTATTCTAGTGCGGAAAATAAACACCGAGATGGATCGTTGGCACCCCCGTATCTAACCTATTAGAAAATAAATAACGAAACCCTAACTAGGGTTTACTACTTTCTAACAAAATCTGCAGCTGTTCAAAATCTTCGACGATCGGCAAACCAAACGAACTTGGATCGCGACGTAACTTTCCAGATCTGTTCTTCACTCCTCGGGCTTCAATATGGACGGTTGGATCGGAGCTTTGACTTGTCAATTTTCTTCAGTGAGCCGCCCAACTTGCTGCTGAAACAGACTCTTACAGCAGCGCATTACTCAATTCCCGAGGCCGATCGGGGATTAAGATGAATCCCGATTGTCCTGAAAATTTTATCTCAAGTCCAAAACTCCATGATTACCGATCTGAACGGTCGGATATTCGTTTCAACGGACCAATACTTTCCAGAAAATCGAGGAAGTCACAGTTAGGGTTTCTGTGAATCCTGCGTTTTTCTGTTACAGCTGCCTCTTCTCATCAACGAACGGTCATCCAAACGGACTCTGATCGACGCCAAATTTTGTGGGATTGTTCATCAACTTCTAATCTTGATTCTGACCGAAGGGATCTTCGTTTTAACGGTTCAAAAAACGGGATAAATGAAAAGACTAAACAGCTACTAAACAGATCTATTTACAGGAAATTAAACTTGCAATAATAAATAAATTACATAATTTCCTATACTCATATGAACGAATTTTCATCGTTTATATGAGTTTCTAAAATAGATCTAACGGGAAAACGGTGCCAACCCCAATCCATCTCTTCAACCATAGCAATTTAAAAAATTATTAATGCATAATAATAAGTAAAATATCACCTACATGCAATTCCACTCCTTTAAATCGTTTAACTACGATTATGATTATATAAATCGTGGAACCTGGCTCCGATACCACATGAAGGATGCAGGTTCTTAGATCTAAACGAGTTAGATCTATGTGCAGCGGATGGATCACGATTTATATATCAAAATACATAATTAAAGGACTTAAGTACTACAAGGGGGTTTAAGATTATGTTACCAATAACGGGAAGAGTCGCCTTGATCTTCCGATGTGTTCTCCAAACGGCGGTTGGTGGACACCCTTCTTGATACACAAACCTCCTCGATATGCAACACTAAGAAAAACTCCAAGTTTTTCTTCCTCTAAAACTCCTGCAGACAAGAGAAACAAATATTTTTCTCTCTTTTTAATGAGTGGGCGAAATTTTCCATGCCCATATGTCTTGGAAGAACTCTCTTTATATAGGAGAGTAAATCCTTGGCCTCCAAGTTTCTAATTAATTAAATAAATAAATAAAAGAAATCACAATAAAGGATAATTCCATTTATAAAAGATTGTGATTAATCAATCAATCAATTACAAATAAATCATCTTTTATTAATCATTAATCACACAAGAAAATCAAATCTTGCATTTATTGAAGTATGAGGCGCCACCCTAGGGTTTAAAAGCCCACATAAAATGTCTTTATGTGTATTATATTATTTAGCACAACTAAATAATATTTCATGCATATCAATTAATTGCCCAAACCAATTAATTATTATTTATGAGCCCAAATAACAAGAATATCATTCGAATTACTGAGCTTCACATCGGGACTATGGACCTATAACTTGAGAAGCTCCAATAATTAATTATTCATCGAGCAGAATAAGTACATTAATTATTAATTCGGGATTACGCCACCGTAAAACCCAAATCGAACTCTACCAATTATAGATGTATACTTATACTCAACCAGCCAGAGCGAATAAGCGTCCATTGATATAATCACTACATACGGATTAACCCTCCATAGATCGTCCATTACGGTGGGAAGTCTCCGTGAACCCGACTCGAGAATATCTTATCCTTATTTACCATCAACCCACGATGATCAATTAGTACACATATATCGACTAGTAGCTAATTAGTCAAATGTGAACTCCGGGATCGATCACTTTCTTAGGGCTAACAAATAAGGGACTGCCTCTCTACTTCCCGCATGAAGGAATGGATTCCATGTCTGTGAAAATCGAACTACTCACTCATCCGGAGATAGTGCCAATGAGAAGTGGCTTGGAACATATATTTAAGTGAACCGTAACTAACACATCAAACACTACCCGGGACAAGCAAAGACTGTGATCACCTCAGATTAAGGTTGATCCATATATGATCATCTAATGATTTAATAAGATTCCTCGATTACGGAATTATACCGAGAAATTGATTAAATCGGTCAGTCCTATATGAATGCCATCATATATAAATGCCCCACGTAGGTACCTCTACCGACAGTCCGGATAAGACTATCACACCCTAGGGTGTTAGGCGCATTATTGGTGTTTTAATCAAGAGACCCTAAACTCGATTAAGTTCACCACGGACTAACAGATTTAAGCATATCTCCACTAACTCAATCCTCACGTGTAATCCATACACCGAAAGTTAAGTGTTTATCTGAGATATACTTAGGGTTTGCAGCAGTGTATTACTTTACAAGCACAAAGCAAGTAATAAGGTGAGATAAATTATGTCATCCATTAAAAATAATTACACAAATTGTCTTTCGGGCACTACACCTAACAAACCTATCATTAGTTTGTTATGAATCTAAACGAGCGTTTAGGGTCTCTTGATTAAAACACCAATAATGCGCCCAGAACACCTTAGGGTGTGATAGTCTTATCCGGACTGTCGGTAGAGGGTACCTACGTGGGGCATTTATATATGATGGCATTCATATAGATGGACCGATTTAATCAATTTTTCGATATAATTCCGTAATCGAGGAATCTTATTAAATCATTAGATGATCATATATGGATCAACCTTAATCCTGAGGTAAGTAAACGGACGATGTGGGAGAGGAAAAATTTTAAGGACGATCGGGATTCATATTGATCCCCGATCGGCCTCGGGAAGTAAACGATGCGCTGCTGTAAGAGTCTATTTTAGCAGCAAGTTGGGCGGTTCACTGAGGAAGATTGACAAGTCAAAGCTCCGATCCGACCGTCCATCTTGAAGTCCGAAGAATGAAGATCAGATCTGGAAAGTTTCGTCCCGATCCGAGTTCGTTTGATATGCCGATCGTCGAAGATTCTAAACAGCTGCAGATAGGGTTTTAATTTATTTTCGAATAGATTAGTTACGGGGGTGCCAACGGTCCATCTCGGTGTTTATTTTCCGCACTAGTATACATGTGTAGATTGTATGAGTAGAACCGGAAAATTGCCATGACATGCATCATATCATGAATTCCACTCCATATGCATACATGTAGAAATTAATTCGAGGAATTAGTTAGGCATGTATAAAACACGCAATTAGTTTTAATTAATTGTTTGATATTAATTAGAAACTAATTAGGGTAAAACCGAGGAACTCGGGTTTTTCAATCGTCGAGGTTGGGTGATGGATTCTCGGTGAATCCCACTCTGCGAAAGCATAAGGAGTAAAATCCCGAAACCTCGTGGTTAAGGTGTTGATTCTCGGTGAATTCCACCTTACCCAGAGCGAGATTACGCTTTTGTTCCGTAGTGTCTACGTGAAAGTTTGATGTTTAAGGATTGGATGATCACGGGCAAACATGGTTCGAAAGTGGTTTAACCACGGTTGGGTGGTCAACAGTAGCTACGGCTCGATCGACTTCACCCTCCACGTGTGGCGTTTGCACGGGGGTCTGGCAATACTGAGCCATCCGAAGAGCCACTACGGCTCAACGGACCTCTCCTAGCCTTGACCCGTCCGACGGCCACATATGTTCTAACGAATAGGTCAGGTGGGCTAGCCCACATAACCAACAACATTCGGGCCTATGATTTATTGTTCCTTAATGTAACATCAAGTCCAAAAACGTGATCAGTAAACCCACCACTTTTTCAAAATATTGAGTGGGAGTGGGAGAGGCGACAGCCGACCCCACGGCCTCTAACTGTTGACACAAGCAACGTAGAGAATGGTGACGCCTCATGCCGGCCTGGGACCGGCCTCCCTAAGGAAGGCCTTCACCGCTATCAAAATTCAAGGCTTGGTCTCCGAAAGGATAGGATTTTGGGTACTCGTCGGGTCACTGACCGACCCTAAGGCGGCACACTCGGGGTCTACCTAAAAATCTGAGATAGTAGGTCACACTCATAAAGGGTATTTTTGGTAGTACCTTGGCTGAAAAAGGAAAGGTGATTGACGATCACAAATGAGATGTTCGATTCTCAATCTGATCTTCAATATTAATCGAAACCTCTTTGACCTACCCTAAGGCGGCACTGAGGCATTAGATTAAATCCTTGGAACGGTAGGATAGACTATAAGTACTTAGTTTATGTTCCTAAAATTTATTAGTAGTGTATGATTTGGATTTATGTTCTGTCAATTTTATTTACAACTACTTATATATCTCTCTAGGGTACTAGACTGCTAGTGTAAAATTGACTAGTAATGACTTCGTTAAAAAGTGGCAAGTAACTAGAACGTTGTACTTATTGATCTTACATGCGATTAATTTTTCGGAAGAGATATTTTCCTTGAGCCTTCAAGACTTAAGTGACGTAAATAAGTATGCCACTGCTGTCACTCGTGTTGAACGAGAGACAACCATAGTTAGTTTGAAAGATGATTGGGACGATAAAATTATTCTAGTGAATTTTAATTGTGTAGTGTCTACACGAGAAATTTTCTAATAGAAAAATTAAAGAATCATAAATTAAAGTGTCGCTAGTTAGACGGTATTTGGAACCGATAAACTAGTGGGAGCTTTTATCTGTTGTTTTTCTAATTTATTAGAAAATTAGTCCCACTGGATAACGCTTTCATTAGACATCCCACAGTTCACGAGTAGTGTCTACTCAATTGAACTGCTAGTTCAAGACTATTTCCTTTTAAGGAAAGTTGAGAATGGGAAAGAATGTCTATAAGTGTTAATCATCTTAACTAAAGTTTTGAGGCTAAACCGAAAAATTAATTACAGAAAGTATAGGATAAGGAAAGTGATTTCGGATCACTAACCAATGAATCCTTAGCGACTTTCTTAACCGAGTAACTTGACACAGTGGCTTAGTTCTTTGGAAGAACAATGAAGCTGTGCATTAATAAAGTAACAACGGGCAGTAATTTCAGCTAGAATAGTGGGAGTGATATAAGGAAATGAATTTGGATTCTATCCTTGAATATCACAGAAAAATTTATTTTTTCGCTTTCTGATTCGTTGAAACAATTGGATTCACTTTCAACTCGATATATTGTTGCCTCATAGAAAGTGAATATGACATTTGTAGTACGAATCCGAGACTCAGACTTTTGTTTGATAAAGTCAGAACCACCTAGAACAGCTGAATAAGTATGTGTTACACATCTAAAACTATTAAAGGTAAAAGGTTTCCGTATTAAGATAAACGACCTTTCAATATCTATTAATTAGTGCATATATCCTAGAGACAAGACTCCACTTTGGTGGCTAAGGGTGATTCCTATCTCCAGTCTTGGAACACTATCTCAAAGGAACAATGACTAAGTTTCCTTTCAATCGGGAAAGGGTAATAGTTTTGAAAGGGTAACATAGCTTGTTCACCATGACCTTTGGGGTCTAGTGAGAGAGATACAAGCTATTGGGAGATTTTGAGTTGTGACATTCTCGTCGATAACTACTCAAAACACCTGGTTGGTTTATCAAAAGAATACGAGGAGTGTCTCTCGATTTTAGCAGAGAATAGAGTATTCCATGCTCTCGAAATAGGCTATCACATAGTCTTGGGACTGATGCTCGGCCCGCCTCCTAGTGGAATGTTTCTCACCGAGGAAGAAACCATAGACTTGCCCTATATAGTTATTGATGTGCTACAATACCATCGCTAGACTCGATTAAGATAATTGGTTGCAAAATAACGGTTAACATTATTATGTAAACCGAGAAGTCTACCTAGAAGATGCCGGTGAATTTATGGATAATGAGTGAATTCGGTTCACACCACTTCCATAAATGTAGGCATTTAGCATTTAATGCTTGAAGGTAGGATCGAGAGATTTTCTTGCATACGTCGATTGTGACTGTTCGTGAAATATCTTAATAAGACGAGTGAAGGTTGATTATAAGATTCTTGAGATCGTAAAGTGACGGTTGGTATCACAAGCCTTCGATAGAATCTATAAGTAACAACCATAAACCTTGGAGTACGGTTACCCAAAGGTAGTTACTATCTCGATTTAATCGGACCACGCCCAACATCGGTTGTTGGTGATTACAATGATAAATACTACTAGATCAGGATGTCAATCCACCACGCAGTGGGAGTATGGTTTACCATTGACCCATTGTAGTTTTGTGGACTTTACGGTCTGCTGGGGTGATTGATAACCTATGGCTCTTAGTGGGTTGTATAGGATTCTGATCATAGAGGTTGGTTTGATGACGCCTTAACCCTGTAAATGGAGTTTTTGTACTCGGTTTTGTTCATGGAGATTGTAGAACCACCTGAGTGTCTCAGGCCCAGTGGGAGCAATTGGATCTACATAGAAAAGAAACGAATGAATAGGAAAGTTTAAACTTTGGTAGCAAAGTTGAGTGGTATAGGGGTGATTCACGACAAGTAGAGAGTTAACCAGACCTTGAACTCTCTCACCACTCAGTCTTGCTAGATTTCGTTAGAAAGCAGAAAATTGGGGTGATTCCCTGAGACTTTCTTGCCGAACAATGGAATCTGAATTCATTCAAAATAGAAGGGTTTTAGCTGAGAATGAATAACGGATTCGTTACAAAGCAGAAGATAGGGGTGATTCCCTAATACCTTTTTTTGCGAGACTAACGATATCTTAATTTATTCAGAAAGAACCATTGGTAGGAAGCCTGCCATGGCTTATATCCTTTGTGGATTTAAGAGAACCTCTCGGTCATTAAAAGTCGCATGTTTTAAAATATGTGGACTTGACCAGAATATTGATAAGTCTTTTGTAGACTGTGTATCAATATTGGTAAAATAGTAGTATTAGTGTTCATGAATGATAACACTGAAACAGTTGGAAACAACATGTGTGTGCTATCCAAGTCGTAAAATCGACACGCTAAGATTCTCTGGATGAGAGAATTGGACTATGTTCTAAGAATCTGATTCGGTCAAATTCACAAGAATGAGTCATTGGCTATCCCATCCGTCTTATTGGTTAAGATGATCATGCATATACGTATGCAACATTCAACGAGAGTAGTCCTACCTTACATCTCAGGAATGATTCTCCAAATATTCGGATAAAGAGAAAATGGGATAGAGTCTCTCTGGGATAAGGGCAAGACAAACGAGTAAATTGCAGTTGAATCTTGGATTCAAGCAATAAGTAGCGGTTTAGTACGTCCTCAAGTATCGTTAGAGAACGAGGAATCATATGCTTGTATATTCAGGTGCAAACTTGAATATGGTTGACTACACTGATTCTGACTTGTAGTCAGATTACGGATGATCATTAAGTTGATCTCGGGCTCAGTGTTTACTCATAGTGCTTAGAATTTCCTTTTTGGTCTGGGAGTAATTCCAGGTCTGATAAGCCGATATCACTTCATTGTGAAAACGGTGAAGAGATAGCTTTGAAGGATCTTCTCGGTCACAAGAAGTCAAAAGCATATTGAGAGAGAGTACCGCCTGATTGGAAGGACCGACAACGTTTCAATCCTAAAGATCGTCTCGAGTTGACAACCTAGCTAATCAGTGTACCAAGTCGAGTGCTTGGAGGGTACGGCATTGATGGATATGTATCATCTGCTTTTAGAGCAAGTGGGAGTGTGTTGTGAATAAGATGAGAAAGGGTGTGCTCTAAAAACAATCGTTGCTTGTCATTTCGTGCAAGTGGGAGATTGTTAGGTGTAGTGCCCGAAAGACAATTTGTGTAATTGTTTTTTAACAATGGATGACAGATTTTATCTCACCTTATTACTTGCTTTGTGCTTGTAAACAATACATCGCTTGCAAACCCTAAGTATATCAAGATGTAACCGCTTAACTCGAGTGTATGGCATGCACGTGAGGATTGAGTTAGTGGTGATATACTTAAATTGTTAGTCCGTGGTGAACTTAATCGAGTTTAGGGTCTCTTGATTAAAACACCAATAATGCGCCTGAACACCTTAGGGTGTGATAGTCTTATCCGGATTTGTCGGTAGAGGGTACCTACGCGTGGGCATTTATATATGATGGCATTCATATAGGATCGACCGATTTAATCTGAATTTCTCGGTATAATTCCGTAATCGAGGAATCTTATTAAATCATTAGATGATCATATATGGATCAACCTTAATCCCTGAGGTGATCACAGGATCTTCGCTTGTCCCGGGTAGTGTTTGATGTGTTAGTTACGGTTCACTTTAATATGTGTTCCAAGCCACTTCTCATTGGCACTATCTCCGGATGAGTGAGTAGTTTCGATTTTCACAGACATGGAATCCATTCCTTCCTGCGGGAAGTAGAGACAAATCCCCTTATTTGTTAGCCCTAAGAAAGTGATCGATCCGGGAGTTCACATTTGACTAATTAGCTACTAGTCGATATGTGTATTAATTGATCATCGAGGGTTAATGGTAAATAATGATAAGATATTTCGAGTCGGGTTTATGGAGACTTCCACTCGTAATGAATGGACGATCTATGGAGGGTTAATCCGTATGTAGTGATTATATCAATGGACGCTTATTTACCTCTATGGGTTGAGTATAAGTATACATCTATAATCGGTAGAGTTCGGGCTGGGTTTATGGTGGCGTAATCCCGGAATTAATAATTAATGTGCTTATTACATTCGATGAATAATTAATTATTGGAGCTACTGGTTATAGGTCCATGGTCCCCGATGTGGCTTCTGTAATTCGGACTGATAATCTTGTTATTTGGGCCTCAGTGATAATTAATTGGCTGGGCTAATTAATTGATGTGCATGGATATTATTTAGTTGGGCTAAATAATATAATACACATAAAAGACATTTTATGTGGGCTAAAACCCTAGCTAATGTGGCGCCATTTCTCCTTGTAATTATCACAAGAATTAATTTTTGTGATGTGGAAAATAAAAGATATTCTTGTTACATGATTGGTTGGATGACTTGTTATTTGATTTACTATTGGTCAATACATGTCACAATTAGTCATTAAGGAAAATATTCTTTTATTTTGTTTAATTAATTATTTATTTATTTAATTAATACTTGGAGGCCAAGGTTTTACTCTCCTATAAAAGGAGAGTTATTCCAAGGTTTTTTGGGGATGGAAAATTCGACTACACACATTAAAAAGAGAGGAAAAATTAGTTTTCTCATCTAGGGTTTTTTAGTAGAAGAAAAACTTTGAGTTTTTTCTTGGTGTTGCATATCGAGGAGGTTCGTGTATCAAGAAGGGTGTCCACCAACCGCCGTTTGGAGAACACATCGGAAGATCAAGGCGACTCTTCCCGTTATTGGTAACATGATCTTAACCCCCTTGTAGTAGTTTAAGTCCTTTAATTATGTATTGTGGTATATAAGTCGTGATCCATCCGCTGCGCGTAGATCTAATTCGTTTAAAAACCAATAACGGGTAAGAGCTCAGGATCACGATCGGGATATATAACGGACGATAACTTAGTCTTTTTCTTTTTCTAATTAGTCGTAATTAAAAATCACTAAAACACGGAAGATAATGTTACGAAATAACTCGATAAAAACCATAAAATTAGTCGTAAACAACTCCCCCACACTTAGACTTTTGTTCGTCCCGAACAAAACAATCAAAACTAGCTTACTTTATATGCAATCCAAATAGATCCCTAACTCACGTAACAAAAGATACAACAACTATAGCAAGTGATACCATCATAGAGATAGATTCGGTGTGTGTGTGACAAGCCCTTTTCAATCTCCACAATCCTCTCAAACAAATATCCTCTCAAATAATTTTAATGACTATCCCAGGTATAGGCAGTAATCGTTCCACACAAAGTCTTCCCGCGCACTCAGTAGGATAATCCCTACAGCATATCATTCGGTTTATACTGGGTATAAGTTAGACGATAACTTAGTCTTTCACTTATTCATAATACTCCATTAGTTGATTTAACTATTTCACTTTTAAACGCACATCAGAATGAGCTCTTACCCGTCATGATAGAATAGGATGTTTCGTGATAACACCCTACCTTACTCAAATCATAGGGTAGCTTTTCCTGACTGTCGTGAGCTTTTGGTCATCATAGTGGAATAGGACATTTCGAGATAGTGCCCTACCGCACTCCAATCATCGACCAGCTTTCGACACACCCCTTTATTTGTTTATTATCTCAACTTCTTTTTTTCAAAAACATTAGTTACGTTTCACTTATCACATTCAAACCTTCCGATATTCACAGTGCACGTTCTGAACTTAAGTGTTACTTCACTGTTACTATTAAGAACAAATCTCCCTAAGATAAATCACTAAAATAATGAAAGGATATAGTTCAAAATTATTGCTTCAATATCAAAGGCTACGTGAATATGAAATGAATACTATCTCAAATCAGTAAAAGCATGCTATAATTATCTCTCAAAGTCACATAAAATCATTGTCAGGAAACTACAACTAGCAAGCCTTTGTTTCAATTACATGCTCAAGATCTACAATTATCCAAGTGCAAAAAAATTTAAAATTTCACAATTTATCAAGGATCACATATACTTACTCATATTGTCGAAATAAAGCATAAATTGCACCCCCCCCCACACTTAAACCACATTATGTCCTCAGAATGTGCAAATAAAAGAAAAGAATACTTAGCTGGTTGTCAAAACGATTGTCGGGCCGTAGGTTGGCAGTGGTCAGGCCGTAGCATGAATAAACCGCTGCACTCGTATCACGAATAGACAACACTAAAAATAATCGCTTGCAAACCTGCTCAAAAGTATCTGCAACACTCGACAAAGCACATAATCTTGGGGTACACGGGGTATATGAGTAAACATGCACGCAAATAAAGCATTCACAAATAAGACAAGGATAACCAACACACAAACACCAAGGTTTTATTCCTAATAACCTAAAAACTTAACTAAAAAGAAATACTTAAAAGACTAGGCTGCCTCCTAGGAGCGCTTCTTTTATGTCATTAGCTTGACAGAGTAAACCAAGTCAACCTGGATCAGGCCACTTGGGTTTAAGGCTAACCACTTCTCTGTCAGACTCAGAATGACTAGAACGGAAATGGTTTTCGCCACAACAACAAGTCAAGTGCGCGAGAAGATCATGAAATTTTTCTCTCCAGACAACACTGACTCTTTTCTTCTTGTTCTTGTTTCTCAGATTCGGCTGAGGTGTGCTAACAGGCTCAGGAGCATCGACAGAAGGATCTGCAAGGATAGGGGTTATAATGTCATCATCTACCCCAAAGAAGTAGGATGGAATCTCTTCACAAATAAACGACTCAACCGTTTCATTTCTCTTTTGAAAGTATAGTACTTCAGGCTTTTCCTTAGGTTGCCCAAAGTACTTCTTAATCCTGTGACCATTGACTTTGAACGGTTGATCGCCGTACCCTTTCAACGTAATGGCTCCACGAGGATGAACATCAAGAATCTCAAAGGGGGCGGACCATCTAGATTTAAGCTTACCAAAGCAAAAAGATGGAGCCTGGTGTTATACAGCAAAGCCATGTCTTCCACTTTGAATTCCCGATCTTTAATCTTAGCATCGTGGAGTGCCTTCGTTCTTTCCTTGCTCAGCTTGGCGTTCTCGTAGGCCCTGAGTCTGAATTCATCGAGCTCATGTAGTTGCAATAATCTTTTCTCCCCACGAGTTGGCTATCGAAGTTTAAGAATTTAATAGCACAAGAAGCTCGTGCTCACTGACCGGTAGATGGCAAGCCTTGCCATAAACCATTTGGAAGGGTGACGTACCCATAGGGGTCTTGAACGCGGTGCGATAAGCCCAAAGTGCGTCGTCCAACTTCAGACTCCAGTTGGATCTATTTGAATTCACTGTTTTTTCCAAAATCCGCTTTAGACTTCTGTTGCTCACTTCGACTTGGCCACTGGTCTGGGGGTGGTATGGTGTACCAATTCTATGCTTGACACCATATTTTTCAAGAATTTTATCCGGTGGTGCATTACAGAAATGCGAACCTTCATCACTGATAAGGGCTCTAGGACAGCCAAATCTAGTAAAGATATTCTTTTGCAAGAATTTCTTAACAACTTTGTGATCATTGGTTCGGGTGGCTATGGCCTCTACCCACTTGGAAACATAGTCCACACAGACCAGAATATATGTGTTAGAGCATGATGATGGGAACGGTCCCATAAAATCAATGCCCCAGACGTCGAAAACTTCACATTCCAAGATAGGCCTCAAAGGCATCTCCATCCTACTATTGAGTCTCCCTACCCTTTGGCATCTATCACAGCCCTTGCAAAAGGCTTCAGCATCTTTAAACAGAGTAGGCCAGTAAAAACCAGCTTGAAGGATTTTTATGACTGTCTTAGGTGCTCCGTAGTGCCCACCAGCGGGACCACTATGACATTGCTCCAAGATATCCAATTGTTCATGCTCCGGAACGCACCTTCTAAGCAACCCGTCCTTGTAGACTTTAAACAGATAAGGATCCTCCCATACGAGATACTTTAAGTCGCTGAAAATTTTCTTCTTCTCCTGATACGTCATATCTTCTAAATGCCCACTTGCTAAGTAGTTAACGTAATCAGCATACCACGGCCTCAAAGTCTCTAGCTTCATCAATTGCTCAGTCGGAAAGTCAATGCCTATCTCCTTAGGGACTTCGCCACCCTCATTCACTAGGCGAGATAAGTGGTCAGCTACAACATTATCACTACCCTTCTTGTCCTTAATTTCAAGGTCAAATTCCTGTAGTATCAGGATCCATCTGAGTAACCTTGGTTTGGCATCTGCTTTTCCCATAAGGTAGCGTAGTCTTTGCGTGATCTCGCCCACACCACCACTTTGGACCCTAAAAGATAACTCTCGAATTTGTCAATAGCAAAAACGACTGCCAAGAATTCCTTCTCGGTAGTGGTGTAATTGCATTGAGCTGGGTTCAATGTGCGGCTAGCATAGTAAATCGGCATGAACTTTTTGTCAATTCTCTGCCCTAGAACTGCGCCCACTGCGTAGTTAGAGGCATCACACATTAATTCAAAAGGTTTAGTCCAGTCGGGCGCGATTAAAATGGGGGCACTGGTTAGCTTATCCTTTAAGCTATTAAAAGCTTTCTTACACCCATCATCAAACAAGAACTCCACTTCCTCTTTCAGCAGGTTGGATAACGGCTTTGCTATCATCGAAAAGTCTTTAATGAAACGCCGATAGAAACCCACATGTCCCAGAAATCCTCGTACCTCCTTCACTGTCTTCGGGTACGACATTCTCTCAATGGCTTCTACCTTAGCCTTATCCACCTGAATACCATCACTGGACACCCTGTGTCCCAAATCAATCCCTTCTTCGACTAGAAAATGGCACTTTTCCCAGTTAAGCACCAGATTTTTCTCAACACAACGTTGGAGTAACATATCTAGATTCTTTAGGATTTCATCAAAGCTGTCGCCATAGACTGAAAAGTCATCCATGAAGACCTCCATGCACTGCTCCACAAGTCCATCAAAAATGGCCAACATGCATCGTTGAAACGTAGCCGGTGCATTGCATAAGCCGAATGGCATTCTGCGAAAGGCAAAAGTGCCTGATGGACACGTAAACGTAGTCTTTTCCTGGTCATTAGGGTCGATGGCTATCTGGAAATAACCAGAATATCCATCGAGGAAACAATAATACTTATGACCACTCAGTCTTTCAATAAGTTGGTCAATGAAGGGCAGGGGGAAATGATCCTTAGCGGTGACTTCATTTAATCTGCGATAATCAATGCAAACTCTATAGCCAGTCACAAGGCGTAAGGCAACTTCTTCCCCTTTTTCGTTCTTTTCCACAGTAATTCCCCCCTTCTTTGGCACAACTTGAGTAGGGCTGACCCACTCACTATCGGCGATGGCGTAGATAATACCCATATCGAGCCATTTTATGATCTCCTTTTTGACAACCTCCTGCATGTGCGGATTCAGCCTCCTTTGAGGTTGTCTGACCTTTTTCGCTCCTTCCTCCGTCCGATCTTATGCATGCACACGTCTGGGCTGATTCCTCTGATATCGCCCACCTGCCATCCGAACGCGGGGATATGTTTCTCAAGCACTTTGATTAATTCTGCTTCTTGCTCCGGCTCGAGTTTAGACGAGATGATCAAGGGCAACTTATCACCGTCTTTAAGGAAGATGTATTTTAAGTGCTGCGGAAGTTGTTTCAACTCTAAGTCAGTAGGTGGTTGCTCTATACTAGATTTTAAGGGACCACCTTTTTCCTTGTGAGCTTGGACCGGTTGACTGAAAAACACCTCATCTTCCTGAGGTGTGACCCCAGAAAGGTATTGAATGACATCATCTAGAGGAATCCTCCTGTCATCTTCCGTTTGTTCTTTCTTATGCTTAACCATCTTCTTAAGTTCTTCTTCTTCAAGCTCTTCTGCAAGCTGCTCCCAATCATCCAACTCCCAATGAGTAGTTTCTTTCCAGAAATCTATTTCATCCCAACTACCCATTAAAACTTCCTCCTCTGCGAGGTTAAAGTCTGCTTGGTTAAGCTCTTTCAAATCATCGCTGCTCATCCCTGGAATGTCCTAGATTTTCCGTTCACTCTTAGGCTCAGTGTGCACAAGTTGTTGAGTTATAACATCCAGAGCTCCTATCTTCGTGAGTTCTTCATCAGGGTCAGGTCCATCTCCATAGATTGCTTCAATGAATGAAACCTCATGGGTTGGGGCATCCGCAGAACTTTTTCCTTGCCCGAGAGTAACAGAAGTGTCCTCTATCCTCAGAGTGATTTGGCCAGTTTGGAAGTCAATGGTGGAGGCAGAGGTGTTTAAGAAAGGCCGGCCCAAAATCAGGGGCATCTTCTTGTCAGACTGGTAATCCAGTATGACCCAGTCAGTTGGAAAAACTAGATGTTTAACATGGATAAGGACGTTGTTAACACAACCAGCTGCTAAACGGCTAGTTCGGTCCACTAACTGAAGAGAGACGGGACGCTCCTTTAGCCTTTTGTCCAGCCCGAGACTCTTGCAGACGTTCAATGGCATCACATTAACAGAGGCCCCTGAATCGCATAAGACATTGTGGAACGTGTGGCCTTCAATCGCATGAGAGATTGAAGGTCGTCCGGGGTCACCTCGCTTGATTGCAACGCTCTGTGAAACCATTGAACACTCTTCTCTTAGCACTTCCTCTGCCATTTCCTTGAGCTTCTTTTTACTTCCACAGGCATCCTTAAGATACTTATAGCACTTAGGCATCTCAGTTAATACCTCAGCAAGTGGCATAGTCACCATAGTATCTCTAAGCATCTTCCTCACTCCGTCATACTGTTTGTCAGAGTTTATGATATTCTCTCTTTTCTTTGCCGGATAAGGAAGGGTTTTCGAATGATTAATCATAGGTTGACTTTTAATGGCTTCATCCTCCTTATCCTTCCATCTGACGAACTTCTCGCTTTTCTTTTTAGTCGTGGGTTTGGATACTGACTTCTCTTCTCAATATCCTCATCACTATCCCCGAAGAATCATCACCACTCGGCTCTTCCTCACTTTGTTGCTTTGTTTGGCATTTAACCGATTGCCCCTCCCGAACTTATGGCGTCGGGAGGGGCTACTCGCTTCCGACATCTTTCGGGTCCAATCGTCTTACCGCTTCGAGGGTGACTCGCATTCAACTCCTCCTCTCCATACTCCCATTGAGGTGTGATGGCGGTGCAAGCATTGATATCTGCCTTAGGGTTTTTATCTGTATAACTCGGCAGTCTTCCTTGAGGTCTACTTGCTTGTTGATCAGCCATCTGACCAATCTGTCTCTCCATCGTCTTTTGACCGGTGGCTAGTGTTTTCACCATGTCAACTAGCTCATCGAATTTCTCCTGAGAGACATAGGTGGGCTGTTGATTTTGCGTTTGGGCCCAGTTACCTTAGGGTCTTGGGTTATTGGATGCACCAGGCGGTGTATAATAACTATTCCGCGGATTTCCCGAAAAGTTGCGGTTTTGAGTTTGACTCGATTGACCGTAATTTTGACCAAGCCTCAAAGGTTGATTCGGTTCTCCATGGCTTGTACTTCCTCATTAATCACATTCCCGGCCTGTATGCCCGAGTGATTCACATCTGCTGGCCCTTCTTGCTGCTTTATTTGCATGTTGGCTAGTTGTTTGTTCATTATTTCCATTTGAGCAACTAGCAGTCTTGTCTCCGAGTTACTTTCAGCAGCCTCCTTTTTGCTTCCACTAACATGGGTCTTCTTTTGAGTAGCCCACATGTTATTCTTAGCTATTGTTTCTGCTACCCTGTAGGCAGCATCATCTCCTCCTCCTAAAAACGATCCATGAGCTGTGGAGTCTAAGTAATCTCTATTGGGTTGAGTAACACCCTGATAGAATAATTCTAGAAGTTCATGTCGAGTGTATCCATGGTTAGGGCATTTCCTCATTAACAAATTCAACCTCTCCCAGGCCTTTCCCACACTCTCTCCTTCTAGTTGCTCGAAGGTAGCTATATCTCTTTTACGGTCCATTATCGTTCCAGGTGAAACGAATTTCAGAGCAAAGGCTCTTTTAACATCAGCCCAGTTATTAAGAGAGTGATGGGGTAAGGACTTAAACCATCGATTTGCTTCACCCCTCAAAGCAAACGGGAAAAGTTTCAATTTAACAACTTCGTAGAACGCTGGGGTAGTGACTCGCTTCATGATTTGCACAAAAGTAGACAAGAAGTCATGTGGGTCTTCCTGCAGAAAGGCCATGGAATGAACTATTTTGGACCATCCCCACAACTCCATTCTTAAGATCAAAATGCATTCCTCCCATCTTTGGAGGCTGAATTGGTCTATGCCCTTCCAAGAAGTCTTGATCAAGATATGGCGCATAAGGGTCTTGTCAAGACAACAATTTGCGCAGCCGCGCTGGTCAAGTTGTTGAACATTCTCGATGTTGTTGTTGCATCTGTTGGTTTATCCAGGCTTGTCGCCGTTGTTGGTTCCGCAACATTTGCATCGTAATTTGGTTTAATTGAGCGGGATCTTGGTTATTATTCCTTGGTTCTCCGGTTCGTCATCACTAGAACCGTGTTCGCCATCTTGTCGAACTTTGAAATAATCTTCTTCGACAATGTCTCGCTCAGTTCGGGGTTAAAGATAAGATTTCCCTTCTTACTCCTGGTTTGCATAAACCGTAAAAGCGTAACAGGAAGAAATCAACCGTAGGGTTGATGAACGAGTTTAGAGAAGATTGGAGGATTTAGAAGTTTAGAAAGATAGAAGAGAAGAGAAAAAAAAAAGGAATTTTCAGGGACTGAACTGGCGTTCAGTGTAAGTGGACGCTAGTTCAGAGAGGATTCAGGAAGTGAACGCTCGTTGAGTAATCGAATCGGCGTGCTCGTAAGAAAGATGAAGCGAGACGGGCGTTTAGTATGGGTGAACGCTCGTTCAGAAGGTTTTTATTATTTTTTTTTATATTTTTTTATTTTTTATTTATTTATTATTTTCTTATTTTCGAATTTAGAAAAAGATCTAGAAAGAGAAACAAGAAAAGAAACCTACCTACGAAAAATTTAAAACAGAAAAGGCACTAAGACGGTATAAAAAAACGTGTTGAAATCTTCTAGGGCCAAAATGGAGGGGAAAACAATGGATTTTGACCTCGAAAACGGCACTGAACGGCCTATGGCATTCACCACGTCGTCGGCGTCGGAACGAGCTTTCCGAATTGGGGTCCTGCATTCCAAACGGACACTCGAGCCGAAAGTTATGGTCAAAATACTACCGCGTGCCCTAACGACCCCTTTTGACACAGAAAACTACACCATGAAGAATCCGACAACCGTTACCGACTCCCCGGCAACGGCGCTAAAAACTTGTTCGGTAAAAACTAGTTCTAAAATTTATAAACCGAAACACCCCAAGTATAAGGTTCGTAGTATAGGATGTTAACGGGTCGTCCTAAGGGAGTGGAATGTTTATCGGATCAAGGTGCAGTTATTCTATCGATTATGTCACGACTATTAACTAAACTAGATTTAAACTAATTAATCGTAATTAAACGATAATGTTACGAAATAATTAAAAATCACTAAAACACGTAAACGAATTAGATCTAATGATGGGTAAGAGCTCATTCTGATGTGCGTAAAAATAAAAATATAAAAAAAGAAAAAGAGAAAAAGCGAAAAAATTTAAGACTAAGTTATCGTCTAACTTATACCCAGTATAAACCGAATGATATGCTGTGGGGATTATCCTACTGAGTGCGCGGGAAGACTTTGTGTGGAACGACATCGCCTATACAGGATAGTCATTAAAATTATTTGAGAAGATATTTGTTTGAGAGGATTGTGAAGATTGAAAAGGGCTTGTCACACACACATCGAATCTATCTCTATGATGGTATTACTTGCTATAGTTGTTGTATCTTTTGTTACGTGAGTTAGGGATCTATTTGGATTGCATATAAAGTGAGCCAGTTTTGATTGTTTTGCGCGGGACGAGCAAAAGTTTATGTGTGGGGGAGTTGTTAAGGGTGTTTTTATATGTTTTATAAGGCTATATTTAATGACAATTTCCCCCGTATTTGTATTATGTGCATAAAGAAATAAGTGTTTAGACGAAATATTGAGCATGTGGTGTTTTTAATAAGTTAATCACAAAATTAGTCAATTTATGCGTTTTATTGATGAATTTATGTTTAATTGGACATTATTACATTTTGCGATATTTTTATGTGTTATAGATGCACAAATTCGAGCTCAAGAGGTGATTCAAAGATGATCGAGTCGGATTTAATTAAAGAGGAAGAGATAATGGTGATTGGATTTGATTGAAAAGAGATAGATATGAGAAAATCAAGTTTTCGCGTCTCTGAACTGGCGTCCAGATTATTGAACGGCCGTCCAGCTAGACGGGCGTCTGAAGATAGTGAACGAGCGTCCAGGATGATATTTTTGATTCAGGAAGTTTGGACGCTGGAGTGGACGCTGGCTAGACGTGCGTCCAATCCCAGCTCGGCCCGACTCAAATAAGTTTTGCGATCTGGACTGGCGTCCATGACCTTGGACGGGCGTCCAAGGCCGACTTAACCCTAGCCGACCTAAAATCCTATAAATAGCAGCGTATGGGAAACCCTAAAGAACACCAATAATTCCACACGCAATTTAGAGCAGCAGCCGCATCTTTTCCTGAGTAGCAGCCGCAATTTCCAAACCTAAAAAGAAGATGATTTCTTCCCATCCAATGATCATGATCAACATCATGGTTGTTGGCTAAGCACATCGCGGTGGGACAACGGATGAAACCGATCAACATCAACACCAACTAGAGAGATTTTTGCTACATGTTTAGTGAGTAAAGTTATAGTTTTTATCAATTGGATATTGTTTTTTATCGTTTACGTTTTATTCGAATCGAGAGATCGATGAAACCATCTTTTATGCTTTGAATTTATATGAAAGTATTGCTCAAGTTGTGACCTTTTCAATTGATGCGATTGATTATGTTTCAAGAGATTGATCATAGTTAGTTGAGTAAGAGTATTAGAGATAATCTCGTGTTCGTGTTTTGCTTGTCGTTTTGTTTTACTTGGAAAAGAAACGAAACCCTAGAATTCGTTTAGAGAAATTTAATCGAATTCGTGATAGATCATTACTAAAAATTATATCTTTAACTTGCCGTCTAGTTGGGGTTGGGTTGGTTGATCGGTGGATTCCCGTTGCCTTGCCGTTGTTTTAATTACTTGATAAACCAATTCGTTCGTCATCAACTTTGTTTGTTGAGTTTAGTTATTTTAGGAACCCTAGTTGTTAATTGTTATTTTTCTGCAAATTTACTGTTCATCATCGTTTTTACTGTTCATTATTTCATAATTAGTATAAACCCTAGTTTAATTAGTTTAAATCTAGTTTAGTTAATAGTCGTGACATAATCGATAGAATAACTGCACCTTGATCCGATAAACATTCCACTCCCTTAGGACGACCCGTTAACATCCTATACTACGAACCTTATACTTGGGGTGTTTCGGTTTATAAATTTTAGAACTAGTTTTTACCGAACAGAATCCAGCACAATCTAACTTCATACTCTTGCATATAATTATCAGCAAGTCAATCTTAGGTCTAGACAATGTGTCAAGACTTCCACCGAAACCAAGAATGTTTTTGGCAATAATCTTACTCAGCAGATTATACTCCATTTTGATGTGTTTCAAATTGATACTCAGTGTTGACTTTATGGAATTGTTGGTCTTTATTATATCAACAAACTCCAATCTTGATAGCCCCATTGATTCAGGATTGGTAGGAGCATTATTACCAGGTCCAAATCCGAACACTTCCCTCAGCAGGTTTGAAGAGATCTCAATCTTCTGGGCATTAAGAGTGGTAGTGAATGCCTCTCTATCATCTCTAATCACTATGTTTTTCCAGAAATTTGTAACATTCGTGTAGGAGATGCTTTCCAGTCTTAGATTCAGAACATCTTCTAGCACTTCAACCCTTCTGATTCTTCTACCAATGTTGATAGCTAGTTCAGTCTTGTCAGCATCAACAACGAACCATCTAACACTTTGGCTCGTTCAAATGTGAATATCACCTTTATCCGCCATTGTAGATGAAAAAGATAAAGAAGAAATATTTCAAATCTATGTTCACTTAGTATGTACTTCAGAGAAAATCGATCTGAGTTTGTATGTAATGTCTCTGTGTATGTATCTGTATATGTAGAGAAAAGTAGTGGGTAGTAACTGTCAGAAAGTACTGTACACGTACTGTAGCATTTAACCACGATTAAAGTTGGAATAAATGTGATGTTGCCACGTGTCCCACTAATTTGTTTCATAAGAGTTGTAACCGTTGGATAATGTAACCGCAGTTATAAAGATAAGAATAATATCAAATTACTGTTGACTTTCAGTTAAGTTTGACTATCTTGTAACATATAATTCCGCAGACTTGAAATTCAGTAGGGTTATCTCAGCAGCCTGTTGATGAAGATGGCTCAGCAGCCTACTAACAGGGTTACCCTGCTGATCTTCATACACACTAGTTTTGTCCAACTGATAATACAAGATGAAGTTTAATACCAATGACTGATCTGTCAAGTGAGCTCACCCAACAGGGCAAAGACCAATCCCCTTGGCAACTTCATTTGCTCAATTGTCCAAACTATTATAAGTACATGGAATTGTTGATACCAATTACTAGTCTGCTAAGTGAGCTCACCCATCATAGCAAAGACTAATCCCCTTGGTGAATTCTAGTACACTGCTGATTATTGTATATCAGTCAACTTTTATGATTCCAAGTTCAGTCCTTAACTTAGCAAATCTTTCAATATCCAATGGTTTAGTAAAAATATCAGCAAGTTGATCTTTAGTAAGGATGTAAAGAACCACCACATCTTTCTTTTCAACATGATCTCTTATAAAATGATGTCTCACATCAATGTGCTTGGTCCTTGAGTGCAAAACAGGATTTTCTATGATTCCAATTGCACTTCTGTTGCCACACATTATAGGAATTTCTCTTTCTTCAATTCCATAATCCCATAATTATTGTCTTAGCCATAGTATTTGTGCACAGCAACTTCCAGCAGCAATATATTCAGCTTCAGCAGTGGAAGTTGATATAGAATTAAGTTTCTTAGTGAACCAGGAAACCAGTCTATTTCTCATCAACTGACAGGTTCCTGTGGTGCTTCTTCTGTCACTCTTGCATCCAGTATTATCAGAATCTAAGTAGGATATAACATTGAAACTTCCATCTTTTGAATACCATATCTCTACTCCCAAAGTCTCTTTTAGATACTTGAGAATCCTTTTTACTGTAGCTAAATGACTTTCATTTGGTTTTGATTGAAATCTTGCACAAATACCTACAACAAAGGATATATCAGGTCTACTGGCAGTAAGGTACAGCAGAGCTGCCTATCATCCTTCTGTATAAAATCTGATCAACATTTTTGCCTTCTTTATCTTCATCCAATCTGTTGTTAGTACTCGTAGGAGTTGATACCTTGGTGCTATTTTCCATGCCACACTTCTTCAGCAACTTCTTGGTATATTTTGTTTGATGAATAAAGATTCCATCTTTCATTTGTTTGACTTGTAATCCCAAGAAGTAGTTTATTTCTCCCATCATACTCATTTGGAATTTACTTTTCATGAGATTAGCAAACTTTTCACATAGGAATTCATTTTCAGAGCCAAAAATTATGTCATCAACATAAATCTGTACCTGTAGGGTGCTATCCCCTTCATTGATTCTGAAAAGAGTCTTGTCAATGCTTCCTTTGGTAAAACCATTGTCCACCAAGATCTGAGATAGAGTTTCATACCATGCTCTTGGTGCTTGTTTCAACCCATAAAGTGCCTTGTTGAGTCTGTACACATTATCTTCTTGATCTTTAACTTCAAAACCATAGGTTGCTGAACATAAACTTCCTCCTCTAGAATGCCATTCAAAAATGCATTTGACATCCATTTGGTATACTTTGAAGTTTTTGTAAGCAGCATATGCCAAGAATAATCTTATAGCTTTCAATCATGCAACTGGGGTATATGTCTCATCAAAATCTATTCATTCAGCTTGAGAATAGCCTTTTGCTACTAGTCTGGCCTTATTCCTTACAATGGTACCAGATTCATCCAATATGTTTCTATATACCCATTTAGTTCCAATTATATTTGCATGAATTGGCCTTTCCACTAGTGTCCAAACTTGATTTCTTTCAAATTCATTCAATTCTTCTTGCATAGCAATTATCCAATCTGGATCTGATATTGCTTCTTCAACAACTTTAGGTTCCATTTGAGATAGAAAACAAATAAACATTGCTTCAAATTGTCTTCTAGTCCTTACACCTTGCTGTATATTGCCAATAACTTGTTCAGTAGGGTGATCCCTTAACCATTGTAAATCATGATTAGTTTGGTTCTCAGGAACCTCATCTTAAGTAGGGTCTGATGTTGCTTCAACAGGGGGTTCAGCAGATCCTTGAACTGTTTCAGTTGATGCGTCAGTAGAGTTACCAGCAGGTTCTTCAGCAAGGGCAGAGTCAGAAACTTTTAAGTCATTTATCCTTTCCAAAACATCAACACATTCTGGATCAGTGACTTGGAGATTCTCAGCAGGTTCTGACACTCCATCTTCAATTCCAGTGAACTTTGGTTCATCAAATACAACATGTATTGATTCTTCATGTTTCAATGTCCTTTTATTCAAGACTCAATGCCTTGTCGATGTAAGAATATCCCAAAAAGATTCCTTCATCTGATTTTGGTTGGAATGTCTTCAATTGCTCCTTATGATTCAAAATAAAACATTTGCTTCCAAATGGATGGAAATAAGATATTGTTGGAAATAAAATTTATGTTTTGATGATAATTCATCATATTTATTCAAAGTATTATCTTAACATCATTGATGAAGTGCTGAAGCCAGCTGTTATAGTGAAAAGCTAAAAGATGTCTAGAACTGAATGTTTAGGTTTTACTAGAGTCTGATATTTGTATAAGTTACATCAGACAAGCACTGTAATAGTTAGTGTGTCGTGAAACTAAAAACTAGTCATCTAGAAAACTGGAAATCACTAAGATAAACAAACTGACTCAGAATACACCAGTATTGAACTGAAGAAAATAAGTTCGCTGAGGGACACAGACTCAGTTGGCTTATCTAGAAGACTGAAGAACTGAGGGTTCAAACTCAGTTATTGAAGACCAAAGAACTGAGGGTTCAAACTCAGTTATGAAGATTACAAGTCGAGACTATGAAGTTAGACTTCAGGCAAGTTTGTGGTGACCTAAACTGACTTTATGGATCTTGTATGAAGACCTAAGATTCAAAAGGACAATGAATTCTTAGAAGATATTTACTTTTGGTGTACTCTGATTAAGTCAATTATAATCAGATGTAAACTAGAGTACTGATATTTGAAGAAGAGTAAAAATCTCAGTTAATGCTCCAAGTCAGTCAAGAAACTGACAACTGATAAACTCAGTATAAAACTGATCAGGAAACTCAGTTTTACATGACAGCCATCCAACAAACTAATAGTACAGTCGAACGTTTAAAAAGAACCGATTTTATTAGATGAGTTACTGACAGATCAGAACGGTTAGAAAATATAGCTATTACAAGATAGACGTTGATACAGTTCGAAAATTCAAGCCAGATGAACGTTGGATCTCACACTATAAATAGAGGACTTTGCACCAAGGATTACATACGAAGATTTAACAAGATTTACAAGCATATTTGTGCATTAGTCTTTTTATTCGAATTTCTATCATCTCAGTGCTATAACAAGATCACATCTAGAATTTCTTCACGTGTTCAAGCTACACAAAATTTATCCAGATTCAGACACTTTGAAGAACCACAAACAAGAATCAAATTATTGATTCTCAGCCCAACTTTGATTCTACATCAAAGGTTTAGACTGTGATGCAAACCGGGAAGGTTTCGCCAATGACAGTTGTTACAAGCAGTCGGGTAGACTGTGTTTGTGGTGGTAGCTGGTGAAGAGGCATACGTAACCCTTCAAGGACCAGTGTTCAAGCAATTGAAGAGCAGCAATTCTACATGTTCTACAATTATTTAGTTAGTGAAGCTAGGGATTAGCCAAGGACTATTGTTTAGGACTTTTTGTAACAGTTCACCTCAAGAAGTTCTAGTGGAATTTTCCTCTACACCACAGGGGAAGAGAGGACGTACAGGATTACACCACCTGGAACCTCTATAATATTTGCCTTATTTACTTTACGCACTTATTTACTTTCTCAGCATTTTATCTACAGCATTCTGAGAATTGATTGTTATACATCTCACAGTTCACAAACTGACATTCTTCAGAATTCAGTTTAACACACTTAGCTCACATAGAATAACAAGATCAAGAAAAAGGCTAGAATTATATCCGCTACCGGTTGACTCGGTTTTTAGCTTAAGTCAGTTTGACTTGAACTCAGCTTAGTCAACTTAACTCCACACAAGTTTTAACTGAACTTTAATTTGTTGTAAATCCAGTTTTAGGGACAAGTTTATTCCCCCCCCCCCTCTAAACTTGTGTTAGCCTTTCAAAGGGACCAACAATTGGTATCGGAGCAGTGTTTCTTTAACAAGCCATTGTTAAAAGCTCATTTGCTCTAATCTCCTTTAGTTGTTCTCATAAGAAAGCTCAGTTTCCAGTTATTACACAATCAGTTTTCACTCACTCACAATGGATAACAATCAGTATGCAAGACAGATGCTTATGTGCAACATGGACAGATTTGATGAATATAAACGACGAATGCAGGCTTTTCTGGCGACTACTCATGACGAAATGATGGACGTACTCACTGATGGACCAATTCAGATCACTCACATGCAAACTGATGGTGATAGACAAGTACGAGTTTCTAAGCCCAAAGCCAAATGGACTAGTGATGATCGCAAGCGAAACAATCTCAACAATGTTGCTATGGACTTTATCCTCAGAACTCTTGACAGCAACATGTACTTAAAGGTGAAAGAATGCACAACTGCTAAAGAAATTTGGGACAAACTTCAGTTAGTTTGTGAAGGAACTGACTCAATCAAGGAGAACAAGATCTCAGTTGCAAAACAAAAGTTTGAGAATTTCAAGATGAAATCTGGAGAGACAATTGACCAAATGGAGACAAGATTCAGTGCTATAATTGATGAATTAGATCTACTCAAGATTGAATACTCAAAGAAAGTTATCAATGCAAGAATCTTGAAGGCATTACCAATGTGCTGGAAGATGAAAGTCACTGCT